>CM050165.1:396696993-397296993 GCA_027410445.1 Discoglossus pictus
TAAGTCAAATAAATCAGCCCTAGTAGCACTGAAAATACAGAATAGATAGAGGACAAGTGCAAATGATCCTCATTGTTCAGTACTGCCGTAAATCGGCTGCGGGAGCTTTTCTTTCCCTACGTTCTACACTCCCCCAGGTTAGGGCACTCAGCCCACAGCAGTAAATCGTGCCTAGGCGACATATTGCGGTGTAGGGAGTAGCAAAACCAATCTTTACAGCTGAGACAGGGCACTAGGAGCCAATAGGAAATGTGAACTTTATAACTCATATGAGTGAGAAGTGCGTAACTAGGCTACGGCAAGGAAACTGAGATATATATATATATATATCTATATATATATATATATATATATATATATATATATATATAATTGTTTTTTTATTTATTAATATATTTTGATATTAAAAAGATGGGACAATTGTATTTATAGCTTCAATAAATAAAGATGTGTTTATTCTGTGTTAAAATATTATATATTTATGGACAATGCATTAGAGTATTTGTTCCTATGCAACGTGGTTTCATGACATGTATTAACCCCTTGAGTACTGTGTTGTGTGTTAGCCTGGATTTCATAAAACAGGTTTAACACTATCAGATCATATTTTTTAATTACCATACTCATATTTTGATATTGGATTGTTAAGGGTCAAATAATGTTAAAATGTTATCATTTTGTAGTGCTTTTATGTGCTATAGTGTCACTTTATCTCACTTAGTTGAAGTAAATGCAAAAAAATGTGAACAAAAAGTAAATGATAATCGCATGTGAAGTGAAGTTCTACATCCAAAGTGAAATATTGAAAGATTTATTAGAGGATCATTTAAAAGCTAAAAATATGTAATAATGGTACTTGGTAAATGGTAAACTTGAGTTATGGTAATATTTTTTAGTGGGCAAGATATTTATATTTGTAATAGCTTGTGTTGTCCCTCCAGTTCCTACACCCATGATCGGTATTGTAATTAATAGCAAATTGAAGCTGTTGTTTGCTCTAAAGGGCTACTGAAGCAAAGTTGAATACACTCTGCTTGTGAAGTATGTAACCAAATAACATTAGCAGCTTTGCAAGTCAGTTACATGACTTGCATTTATAGAGAAAATCTTACATTTAGATAGACTATAAATAAAAAATCTCAGTGGTCCTTTAATGTTTTTATTTTTTGTGTAGCTTAGCATTTATAAAAATAGTTGTTTTCAATATTGTTTTTGGGTGTCCCCAAAAAGTTTTTTTATTGAGCTTTGTGATGATCTTGTGACAGATTATGAGGTTGAGGATCTGGATTTTGTGTAATTTGACCAATGTTGGGGTTCTTGGTATGATTTGTGATCATTGGTGGCCTTATTGGGTTAAAGACTGAGTTTCCACATATTATTTTTGGTATCCTTGGCTCCAATTAATATTTTTGCAGCCCAACAAATAGTTATGTTACTAAATTAGTGTGGGAAATACTACATAAATAAAACCACATGCATACTTTTTGCTATTATCAAGATCCATTGTTCAACAGTACATACTACAGATTAGTTAACAACTTGCTATCCTTGTTTTGTACTTTTTTTGCATTGGGTTAAGTAAAATATCCACTTCCCTTCAAGTCAGTAAATACAGTCATACTAAGATATGAATATTCAGAGAAACATAGAGTAAACTGTAACCTAGCTACATAAATATAAATCATTCAATATAAAATTATGTCTAAGTCCTTTTATTAATATGTATTTCCTGTTTATAGTATAATCAGATGGATAATATGGAATTGCATGGACATACGAAATAATATTTACCTGCACATTGTCTCTTGCACCTTTTAGAAGTCCCATGAAACTTCCAGAATCATATGATACTTATAAATTGCATGCTTGGTCGTGTGATCTCCATTTGACAGTGTCAGATAATGAGCCTTCACTCTCCTTTATCCTTAGGGTTGCCACCTGCTCCTAATTAAAATGAACTGTCTTTATTTGGGTTACCACCTGACATTCTTTGCCTTATGCTAATCCTGGTTCACTGTAGATGTAAATGCTGGCTCTTTATTTGCAGCTGATTTCTGATTATGTGAATACAATTATTGAATAGAATCACTTCAATTTGATTGGCAAATTTTATTTCCTTGTGTAACTATATGCAAATAAGCAAACAAGTCTTTATACCATGTTAATGTATTATTTTGGTATGTAATACTACTAAACAGGACAAATTAATATATTTTGATATTATAGATTATTAAATAAAATATTATTTCTCAAGTTTGAAAATGTAAGGTTATTTGAAAGTGAAAATGATTAAATAATTGACAATAATGCTTGACAAATGTTGCGGCTCCAGCCTATAATTATATAGCATGTCAAGCACTCAAACAAAGGAGCAAGTCAAGATGTTACTCAGTGAAACAAAGAAAGTGATTTACATTTTGTTTCTTTGATGAAAAATATCCATCAACATGAATATTTTAACAAGACAAAGAGGATTTCCACTGGACTTCACCAGGAAGTATGGCAAGACAATTGTGTCTTCGTTGTTATGAATTTCCTGTGCTTCACAGATGTATCCTCCTATACTACTTCTTGCCTTTCAATTTTTTTCCTTTCTCTTCTTGTTCATACTGCTTTGTTGTGATGCTTGCTCGACCATCTATGTATGGTATTATTATTATTATTATTATTATTATCATTATTATCATTTATTTGTAACTTGCCAGCATATTCCGTAGCGCTAAACAGGCACGGGGTTCAATGCAAAACAATATTAACACATTACAGAAAACACAGGGCATTGTTTGAGATTAGAATCCAGTGTCCATAGTGCTTTTTCCAAAATACATAATATATATATTATATATATATATATATATATATATATATATATATATTTATATATATATATATGTACCATAAGCCAACATATTAGGGATGCAGTTTCTGGTATTGAACTGTCCTGTGTTATGGCACATGGGCTGTATAAAGGAAGTCTTCATTCTTGTGATTTCTAGTGAACATCTTTTTATCCCTTTTTACGTTGGGGGATAGGCTTCGTAGAATAACATAAGTACCCATTCCCTAAGAATTCTCTGAATATAGCTCTATGAAACTTCTATTCATTTCCCCGATATTCATGCTCCAAGTCTACTCCCTACCTCATTTTGATTATATGGGGTCATTGGGTTTGTAGCAATGTCTCAAACAAATTCACCCCTTTAAGTTTCCAAAAGTAACATGGAATATCAGTATTCCAAAACGCCTCTAAAAAGGAATCAACAGCCACTCTATAAATTCCCAGCTTTTGGACTTCAAAAATAACTGTGGAACGTAAATATGTTCTTAGCAGCCAGACTCACAGTACCAAAGTATGGCCCACAATCCAAACACACTTCTCAGTACCACAACTTGTCACAAAGAACCTAAACTTCAGCTTCCAATATCACTATCCACCAAGAGAGACCTTCTAGGACCATTTTTCCATTTAACCCTTGGTCACAGAAAAAGGAATTATGGAGGTTCATGGAATATGGTTTAAGAAATACTGGAATAGAACATGTCAAAAGAAGGCATGTATGTACGTACGTAGAACATGTGTTATTTAGTCATGGATTTACCGTAACTAGTCTGGTATTATTGTCCACTCCAAATAAATAACAATTCAGTTGAAATTTGAATATAATAATTTATATGATTTTTTATTTTACTGCCTGATAGAACATCAGTATGGAGAAAAACATTAATGACAGATATAATCTGTTTGCTCTCAGTTGTCAATTTATTTTCAAAAGACAGATCCTCACCCGAAACCCATATGTGGTGTGAATTATTTCAAGGAACGGTCCCTGTAGATTTGTTCCTCAAAAGGTTAGCGGTCTTCTAGTTTTTTTTTAGTGGGAGCTGTCATAGGACATTATGTTTGCCGTTCCTATCTGACAGAAACCTTCACACAGCTGCATCAGTTTGAATCCTTATTATCCTTTGTATGTGGCTGGTGTGAAGTCAGTTGTTATGCCACCTTGGTTACTATGGCTTGTCTTCCACTTAAAGCTTAATGTACCTATATGATTAGAGTAATCTCTTTACCATGTTATTTTTTTACAATGGCAAAAGCTGTTAAAATAAGCACACACTTCTGTGCAGATAAAAGAAGCATTGGCAGCCTATAATTAAGGAGCACCTGAAGTAATTTGACAAATTAAATGGTTATTCTCTGGTCAATGCACGTTGCTCTGCTCTCTCTTGTCTTGTCACAACAAAGCCCCCTTCTTTCCCCTTTCTTTCTCTCTACCCCCCTGCATTCAAAACATTCTATGGTAATTTAGTAATTGCTGACACTGCCACATCAGAAAAGCTCCAAGAGACTGGCTTTACAAAGGTCTACAGACAACAGGGATGAGAAGTGAGTGGGTATAAGATCCCTAAGTATATTCTTTAGTTTTTGCACCACATCTAAGAAAAAAATGTTTTTCCTTAAACTTTATATATCTGGCACCTTAATACCAGATGGTGGTTTAACGGGTGTGAAGGAAGATATTTAGCTGGTACTTCTTTAAAATTTGATCTGTATGAATGGTTTAGTCGTTCAGTCGAGTCTGATTCTCCATGACCCTATGTACTGTAGCATCCCGGACACATCTTGTGTAGGGTTGTGTCAGTCCACAAGGTTTTCATGGCAAAGATACTGGAATGGGATGCTAGTGCCTTATTCAGGGGACTGCGAGATGTTTGACTTCTCTGCCATGACCTGACGATCTTGGGTAACCCTACATGGTATAGCTCACAGCTTTAGTGAGGTACACAAGTCATCATGACAATGTAGTGATCCAGAAGAGGTACTGTATGTACTTTTATATATATATATATATATATATATATATATATATATATATATATACTGTATATACCGTATTTCACTGCATAATAGTCGCCACCTCATAATTGTCGCTCTCTGGTTAAAAGCCTTTATTTATTGCTTAAAATGCCCCACTTTTTTTCCCCTCAAAAAAAGTTTCTTAATATATGCAATCATTTTACAGTGGAAAAAGGTATATATATATATATATATATATATATATATATATATATATATATAAAATACATATTTGTGCAAGAATAAAGTTGTAAGATTCTTTTGAAAAGAGTCTTGATATAATAAAGAATATCCATTTCTTCTATATGGCATAGTTGATCTAAAAACAGTATATTGTATCCCCCAGATTCAGTAAGATACAGAGGGGATGTGATGTGCTTAATAACATTTATTTCTGGGGATAAAAGCAAACCGTAATGCTGCCAGACTCAGATGAAACAGAATACTTGACAGTCTGGCTCATGTTCCTGTTTTTTAATGGCAAGCAATTAAAAAAAACACTTTTACCTGCTAAAAGGACTCTTTTCCACTACACTAAGTACTGCATATTGATTGAAATGTATTGAACCTATTCAAAGTATGAGAACAAGGTTGGAAGTAGCTGAATTTACACAGTGTGACTCAAAGTCACCCAAGTCAAATAGGATAATAAGGAGCCACAATCCTGAGTTAAAGGGGCATGGAGGAAATCCTGCTTTTAATATTAAAATAAACTACCTAAATGTTTACTTCCATATTTTTTAATTTTTTAATATAAAGTTCTGTTTTTACTCACTGAAACTTCCAAACAGTCCCTGCAAAGGTCCACCCATATAGCTCATGCATACAATGTTTCTATGGCACTAGATATACTAGCCAATGACAGGCTGTGTCTCAGCAGCATCTTAGTAATTACATAGCCCGTGACTAATGTGATCATTAGATATTCAGGTAATATGTTTTTGAGTAGACTCTTACTATTTTCTTGTACACAGTGCTTACATTATCTCCTTTAGCCACTACACAGCTTAGTCATTAGAAGGGATGTAAAATAAAATGTAGTGCTGTGCATCATCCCCTGCTGATCCCATATGACTTGGCAATACAAAGTATACACACTGCTCAAACAACTCATAATTGTAATGGAACACTACAGTAAATTATAATTACATATGAAAGTTACATAAAATAAGTTCAATGTATTTATTAACTTATTTATTTTTTGGTTTATAAAACCATTTTGCCCAATTTCAAGCTTAGTTGATCAGATAACATATTAAAAATGTGATTATTCTGTACAATTATAATTGTACTCTGTACCATCATGTAGAAAATTCAAAATGAAGTGGATAACCTGCTAAATATTTTTCATTGTCAGCTCTTCTGTAATGGTTTTAAATGTTTGAATGTTAGTATGTAAAGCCTAAATATTGTTTGCCTACTATAGTTGTTATCTGTAGTTTAGCTGCGCCACCTAATATATCGAGTTTATGGGGAAAAGCTCCCACGTCCTGAAAGGACCATAAATTATAGCTCCCTGTATATGATTTCTTCACTGCAATAATATTTTTTATTTTTATTTTTTTTATCCATTTTGGTTAGAATGTATGAAAAAGCTGAATGCTTTACTACAGCAAACAAATGCTCTGCCATTTGCAGGGTTCTTGTGATTTTTTTGTCCTTTCAGACCCTGCAAGGATAAAAAACAGCAGTGAAAATACACTATTAGAACTAGTGCAATACGCAACAATTTCACAAATTAAAAAAAAAAAATTAATTTGGATTTTCAGTGCTCCAACTGATAGTGTAGAGCAGCATTGATACATGGCATGTCCCTTTAAGCCAACATCTGCATTGTACCTGTATTACGAAATAGCGCCTGGAGTAAGCACATAGCATACAGTGCACAGTACAGACACGAAATCCTGACCTGGTTTGAAAAATGAGCACATAGTAATGAGAGCAAAACTATGTCAAATAAAGTATTTTGTACTCTTAACCCCACAACCTGAAAGTGCCATATTAATCCTATTATGTGTACATGATCTGCAATGAAAACTCTACTTAGTAATAAGTGTTTGACAAGTCACAAGTTCAAAGGGTATCTGAGAGCAACCAAATTCCTACAGTACTGAACGGATTAAAAAAATGGATGATAGGGAATTAAAATGAGCTAAGCATACTTGTTGGGAATGGATTAACATTCTGATATCCCAATTACATAGTGAAGCAGGCTTCTATCATCTCTTAGGTGAAGGGGATTAATCAATCATGTCACAGCTGCCAGCCCTCCAAGGAACAATTCACTTTTCATGTATGTCAGACAATGATTCCACCCACTCTGCTGCTAATCACTAGCGGCGCTGCTCTGTGGATGTGCTTCTGAGACTCACAACCATCCAAATCTACAGCTGTGTGAGAAAAAAAAAAAAAAAAAAAAAAATATATATATATATATATATATATATAGCGGTGAGTGTCCTGTAATCTAAATGTGTACCGTTGCATTTGCATTTGTATTGCTTCTGAGTTGATAAAGAGAAAAAAACTCATCATTCTAACTATAATGTTTGTGCAATAATAGGACCTATCCTGTTATGGTGTTGTGCCAAAATCCGTTGGTAACGCAATGGGGAAACTGCGGTTGCGGCCAGGCAAGGCGCTCCCTGCTCTGGTGGAGTTGAGCACCATAGGCGCTCATCCCTACGACCCCGCAACACTTTACCATCATACCTACGACTCGCGGGACTACACATGAACACAAAACTCAAATGCACAATTCAAACTGCGAGGCCCGTAGCAATTTTAAAAAATTGCAGGAAAAAAAATACGGCCTGTAACACTTACAAAAGGAAACCGCGACTTGCATAAAAAAAATAGGAGCCAAAAAAAATACGAACTTAACGGCCGAAACCCGCACACCGAAAAACCCCAAAACAACACAAACAAAAATAAAATAAAAACATCACAGCAAGGGGGAACAACCAAGACATCCGCAAGTCATCTTACATGCCAATTTAATTCCAATTTCAAGAGTTTAGACACTTGAAAATTCCCTAAGCGAGAGAAAAAATGGCCGCCGAAAAAAACGAGGCTACACGACACCTAAAGCTGCAAAACACCACCAAGCACATACGACTTTTACAAAAACCCGTACGAGGTACAAGATACACTATTAGCAAGGACGCTAAATCAGCCACAGCCGCGTACCACATACACATTCGCCGCCATTTCACAACACTAACTTACAGAATGCAGAAGTACACAGCTACACTAACTGTTTCCCCTCGCGCACGCAGCCTATTTACACTACACATTGCACACATTGCTCACACTTACACCTCAGCTCCACAACACTGCAAATCTACATTGGATGCTGCAGGAACATCAAAACAGATTGTTAGCTCTTCAGCACATTGCTTGCTGCATATATTAATTACAAATTGGTAAACTATATTAATTTATGATTTAATTTATTAATTAATTATCATAAAAAAATACAGATATAGAAAACTTTAAAAAACACCACAACACACGATCGCAATAAAAGCCAAAGGCGCTCATTACCAGCCATACGATCAGCACCAAAGGCGCTCACCATGAGGCTCGCAATCAGCGCCAAAAGTACTCACACAACCAAAACACTTAATTTGTGTGCCAAACACCATTCCTTGACTTACAATTCTATTGCCGTCATTTTTTGACGGGCAATTCGCTAGTATATATATATCAAATATACAGTTGTCCGTGATAGGAACGCTTACGATGTTGGTCACACTTTGCAATCCTTGCAAAGCGAGGCGAGTCGTCGACTGCACACACATGACTTAGGCTGCAATGAGCGCCAAAGGTTGCGAGACCTACGAAGCGAAGCGAGCATTTGAAGAGCGTAGCACTTTGCCGCTGACCGCGCCGAACACAGTTTGCTAATTTAACGGTCAAATTTACTTTACTTCCAAAAAACTGAAAAACAAGCAAAATAATAAAAAATAAATAAAAACACACTCACACACAGCACAGGGGGAGAGCCAGTAAGCCTGGGAGTGAGGTTGCAAGTGATTTTGAGCCATTTTTGCCGGATTTCGTCAATAGGGACTCGCGATGAGCACCGCGAGTGGGAGAGGCTTGCATTGAGCGCCAAAGGTGCTCAGAGGAGCAAAAGCCTCACATTGTGTGTCAAACAGCATTGCTAGCCTTACAATTTTATTCCTGGCAATTTTCTAGTACACACATATATACTGTATATACTAGCTACTTGCCCGTGAAGCTTTTGCTCCTCTGAGCACCTTCGGCACTCGTTCTGAGCCTCTCCCCCGTGCACTTCAACTTACCTGCTTTGCACTGATTACCTTCGGCGCTCATACATGTGTGTGTATGTGTATGTGTGTGTATATATATATATATATATATACAGGGGCGGCCCGTCCATTGGGGCGTCAGGGCAAACGCCCCCCCAAATATTTTCTTCACCCTGCAATAAAAAAAACACAACAATGTATTAGTATAACACAAAAACAAATAAATATAAGGTGTACATCATCATTTCAAGTCTAAATAGTATTAAAAATGAAGTAAAGTTAGTAAAGGGACACTGTCACTTTAAAATAACCCTTGCGCTACATTAACTAATGCTGTGTATCTATATAGCCCCCTGCCTGCACCCTGTGTGATCAAATTACAATAGTTATACACTGTGTACACTAACCTTAGAGTCTTCTCTCTCTTCAATGAGTCCTGGCCTGGCCCCCTGACCGTTAATGCATGCCGCCCACCATCACAGTGACGATATGCATGGGCGGTCATAAATGTATCAATTAATAACTGACAGTCTTCCATTATTGACCAATCAATGATGGAAGGCTGTCCAGTTACTAAGTGATCAATCTAAACCCACCCAGACCGTTAGCCCTGAGCGCCCACCAGCAAATAGGGCCTCGAGTTATCATTTTGATTGACTGATACAGTCAATAAAACCACCAGTTGCCTGTCCCTTCCCCCTTTCTGTTTCCTGACCCTGGTCACGCTGAGACTGAGAGACCTCCCTGGCTGAATCTACTCATCTGCTCTGCCTGCCTAACACAGTAAGTCTACCTGCCTGGCACCTGCCCTGCCCCTGCCCCTGGCCAAACCAAAACCCCAAGTAGCCCCTAATAACAGTTAGGGGCGACCGATGGGCGCCTGAGCGTGACCGACCCCACCCTGGATGAACCAACTACCTACCCCCCCCCCCCCCTATTTTTATTCCATTTTTAGAAGTAACAGGCATGTATATGTGCCTGTCACTTCTAAAGATAAAATAAAAATAAGGGAAGGGGAAAAAAAGATACAGTAAAAACATTATTATTACAATTAAACAGTGAGCAAACACATTGTTAGTACAGTTAGTAACACAACACATTTTATACAAAAATAAACAGCTTTAAACAAACATTAATAAAAAATAAAATAAACAACAGCACATACTTACCTGTAAAATTGACCCCTCCAGCGTTGGCCTTCTGTCCTCTGGATATAGTCATGAAAAATAAATAATCCAATGTTGATTGAAGCCAATGGTCAAATAAAATAATCCATGTTGATTGAAGCCAATGGTCAAAATAAAATAATCCAATGTTGATTGAAGCCAATGGTCAAAATAATCCAATGTTGATTGAAGCCAATGGTCAAATAATCCAATCTTGATTGAAGCCATTGTCCATCCATCCATTCTGTCCCATTGAAAGAGGCCTCCACAAAAAAAAAACGACGCTCTAAAAAAAAAAAAAACAACACACTAAAAGAGCTCCTCCTACAATGAGCCCCTCCCGCGATTAATTGTTTTTTTCCCACGGTCTGCTATATATACTAATTTTTGAAGGACTCTGATTGGCTGAAATTTTTGATTGACATCGATTTCAACCAATGAGAGTCTTTAAAAAATTAGCAAATCAGCAAGCAGGTATGGAAGCCTGTAAGGGTAAAAAAGGTTAGTGTGAACTTGTTTGACCCTGTATGTATTATACATATTACAGGGCTATTTTATGTGATATACATGTTACAGGATAATATCCTGTAACATGTATAGCCAAAAAATAGCACTGTAATATGTATAACAAATAATGTGTAATAGAAATGCATGAACAATATAATATAACAAGTAATAAAGAACATCAATTAATCAAATAATAAATATCAATTAATATATATTGTTGTATGTATATGTTTATGTATATTTATGTGTATTTTTTATGCGTATATATATATATATATATTTGGATATATATATATATATATATATATATAAAAATTGATATCAATATATCACAATAAATAAATAAATATATATATATATATATATATATATATCAATTTGATATATATATATATTTATTTATTGTGATATATTGATATCAATTTATATATATATATATATATATATATATATATATATATATATATATCAATATATATATATATATATATATATATATATATATATATACATTTATATATTATTATTTATTTTATTTTTTTTGGGCCTATATGTTATTTAAGGTTTTTAAGGTGCGGTTGGGGCCTATATGGTCCCAATTTGTTACTTAGGGTTTTTAAGGTGCGGTTGGGGCCTATATGGTCCCAATTTGTTATTTAAAGTTTTTAAGGTGCGGTTGGGGCCTATATGGTCAAAATTGGTTATTTAAGGTTTTTAAGGTGCGGTTGGGGCCTATATGGTCAAAATTGGTTATTTAAGGTTTTTAAGGTGCGGTTGGGGCCTATATGGTCAAAATTGGTTATTTAAGGTTTTTAAGGTGCGGTTGGGGCCTATATGGTCAAAATTGGTTATTTAAGGTTTTTAAGGTGCGGTTGGGGCCTATATGGTCAAAATTGGTTATTTAAGGTTTTTAAGGTGCGGTTGGGGCCTATATGGTCAAAATTGGTTATTTAAGGTTTTTAAGGTGCGGTTGGGGCCTATATGGTCCCAATTTGTTACTTAGGGTTTTTAAGGTGCGGTTGGGGCCTATATGGTCAAAATTGGTTATTTAAGGTTTTTAAGGTGCGGTTGGGGCCTATATGGTCAAAATTGGTTATTTAAGGTTTTTAAGGTGCGGTTGGGGCCTATTGGTCAAAATTGGTTATTTAAGGTTTTTAAGGTGCGGTTGGGGCCTATATGGTCAAAATTGGTTATTTAAGGTTTTTAAGGTGCGGTTGGGGCCTATATGGTCCCAATTTGTTACTTAGGGTTTTTAAGGTGCGGTTGGGGCCTATATGGTCAAAATTGGTTATTTAAGGTTTTTAAGGTGCGGTTGGGGCCTATATGGTCCCAATTTGTTACTTAGGGTTTTTAAGGTGCGGTTGGGGCCTATATGGTCCCAATTTGTTATTTAAAGTTTTTAAGGTGCGGTTGGGGCCTATATGGTCAAAATTGGTTATTTAAGGTTTTTAAGGTGCGGTTGGGGCCTATATGGTCCCAATTTGTTATTTAAGGTTTTTAAGGTGCGGTTGGGGCCTATATGGTCCCAATTTGTTATTTAAGGTTTTTAAGGTGCGGTTGGGGCCTATATGGTCCCAATTTGTTATTTAAGGTTTTTAAGGTGCGGTTGGGGCCTATATGGTCCCAATTTGTTATTTAAGGTTTTTAAGGTGCGGTTGGGGCCTATATGGTCCCAATTTGTTACTTAGGGTTTTTAAGGTGCGGTTGGGGCCTATATGGTCACACTTGCTCTTTTAAGGTTTTAAACGTTACGGTTTGGGTCTTAAACGTTCTAATGTTTTTTTTTTTTTTTTTTTCTATAACTTCCCAGGTGCAAACTATCTGTGGAATCAGATTTCTTTGGACTCGTTGGTTGACTTACTGGACGTGAATACCCCGAGAAGGAGAGTCAACTGTTGGTGAGTATATGGTCACACTTGGACTTTTAAGGTTTTTAAGGTGCAGTTGGGGCCTATATGGTCACACTTGGTCTTTTAAGGTTTTAAAAGTTACGGTTTGGGTCTTGAGATTTCTAATGTTTTTTTTGTTGTTTTCTATCACCCCCCAGGTGCAAACTATCTGTGAAAGCAGATTTGTTTGGACTCGTTGGTTGACTTACTGGACGTGAATACCCCGAGAA
Source organism: Discoglossus pictus (assembly GCA_027410445.1). Classification (NCBI taxonomy): domain Eukaryota; kingdom Metazoa; phylum Chordata; class Amphibia; order Anura; family Alytidae; genus Discoglossus; species Discoglossus pictus. Next base: position 396,709,918 of record CM050165.1, read on the forward strand.
GGAGAGTCAACTGTTGGTGAGTATCATTGCCTTTAATTTGTATAGGTGCAAATTTGATGTTGATGTAGTCTTGTCACATGAGGGTTTGCAATCTGTAATGTATACCAATGAAATCAACACACTGTTATTTTAAAGTAATTTTGTGACATAATATAAATTAATATACCGTGATCTCTTTCTTTTATTGGTATCAATATCAGAAATGAATACTATTGACTCTCTACTTGTGAAGCCTTTCGCCACCCTAACCTATGAGGAGAAGGTGGAAGTAAAACGGTTAGGAGCTGACCAACCAGAGATAAATCTGCAGCAAATCGCAAGAGATAGAGGGAAGCAATATGTCCGTAATTTCAATACTGAATGGTACAAGAAGAACGACTGGCTTTCTGGAAGCGTTTCTAGGAAGTCCTTATATTGTTTCCCATGCATCCTATTTGGTGGTGACGCTGCTTGGACCAAAACTGGAGTGACTGACGTCAAACATCTAGCTGACAAATTGGCAAAACACAAAAGTTCTAAAGCTCACTTGGATAACAGGATCAAGTTTGAGATGCTTGGACAGGCGAACATTGCTGTTCAACTGGACCAAGGATACCAAGTCAGCATTCAAAAACACAACGAAGAAGTGGCTAAGAACCGGTACATCCTTTCGAAGATAATTGATTGTGTTCGCTTTTGTGGCGCTTTTGAACTGGCATTAAGAGGACACGACGAGAGTGAAACATCGCTAAATCCAGGAGTGTTTAGAAGCCTGGTGGATTTGGTTGGCAGTATCGATAGTGCAATGGAACAGCATTTGAAGACTGCAACTGTGTTTAAGGGCACTTCCAAAACCGTGCAGAATGAGCTACTGGACTGCATGCATGAAGTTATAAAGGAAGTGATTCACCAAGAGCTTAAGGAAGCCCAGTTTGTGGCAATCCAAGCGGATGAAACAACCGATATTTCCGCTAGGACACAGTGCGTTGTAGTCTATCGCTACATTGACAAGAAGCATCAAGTGGTGGAAAGATTTGATGGCTTCACGGAAATGAAATCAACGGATGCAGACTCGATTGCTGCTGTTGTGCTGGAAACACTGAATACTGTTCTCCCAGAGCCAGAAGACAAGAAGAAACTCATAGCTCAAAGCTACGATGGTGCCCGTGTGATGCGTGGAGATCAAGGAGGAGTTCAAAGAAAAATAAAAGACGTGTACCCGAACGCACACTACGTCCATTGCTATGCTCACCAACTGAACCTAATAGTGGAGAAAGCAGTTTCAAGGATTGGAAGAGTTCGAGTTTTTTTTTCCAACATAGGCGGCATACCATCTTTTTTTTCACGCTCTCCAAAAAGGACTGGTAGTTGGTAGAAGACTTCCAAGAGGTGCACCAACACGATGGAACTTCAACGTTAGGACCGTGAACGTGATCTACGAGAACAGAGATGCGCTACTTGAGTGTTTCCAGACAATTGAAGCATGTCTAAACTTTGATCCAACATCTATACGGGAAGCCGCAGGTTTCATTGGAATGCTGGAAGACAGGGAGTTCCTTTACTTCCTTAAATTATTTCATTTAATAATGCCACATGTTGACATCCTCTATAGTCAGCTTCAGAAGCGAGACACGGATACTGTTTATATCAAAAAAGTCACAGAAGACTTTGTCGCCAGCATCCAGAAAATCCGTAATTCTGTGGAAGAGATAGAAGCAAGTTTGCCGAGCGATGTAACAGTCAACAGACGGAGTGCGGAGATCTCAACCTTGAGACAACTTTCAAGAGAGGTATGTGACATAGTGGTGGTTCATGCAAAAGAACGTTTTTCATTTTCAAATCACCTAGTCAGTGCCAAACTTGTTCAAAGTGACTTGTATAAAACCCATGACACTTGCTTTCCAACCCAAGCTCTGGAAGACACCGTGCAAGCATATCCAATACTGAAGAAGGAACAATTACGCACTGAGCTGTCACTTCTGTATGGGAAGACAGAGTTTCATACTTGTACAAGTGCTGTTGCTCTGCACAAACTTTTCCATCAATTTAATCTGCAGAATGATTTCACAGAGACAGTAAAATTATTAAGAATCCTGATTACAACACCAATGACTACTGCAGAATCAGAAAGATGCTTCTCAACATTGAAGAGGATAAAAACCTTTTTAAGTAGCACCATGTCCCTGGAGCGGTTGAATGCATTGGCGATGCTCTCAATGGAAAAGCAACTGATTTCCGAGATCCCAGACTTCAATGAAAAAACCATTGAGAAGTTTTCTTCTTTGAAAGATCGCCGTGCAAAATTAAAATACAAGTGATTGAAGCAAAGAAGAATGCATACCCCCAAGGTGTGCAAAGATAAACTGCATTAAGCAGCACCACCTCACACTACCAAACATAACTAGTGGTAAGTAAAGTATGAACGGTGTGTGGGTGTGCATATGGAAGGAGCTATGAAAGGTGTGTGCATGGTCAGTAACAATTGTTGAAGCCTTGGCGTGGTTTGAAGGAATTGGAGGCACTTCCAAGGGTAGCTGTCACTTGTGTATAGGAAGCAAGAATTCCATGTCTGTACAAGTGCTGTTGCTCTGCAGCAACTTTAGCATCAATTTAATCTACATAATTTAACAGAGTGAGTGAAGCTATAAGGAATCCTGCTTACAACAACGAAGACTACTAAAGAACCAGAAAGATGCTTCTCCACATTGAAGAGGATCAAAAAAGTAATTAAAAAGCACCATGGTCCTGTAGCGGTTAAATGCATTGGTTTGAAGGAATTGGAGGCACCTTCAAGGGTACGTAAAGTTCTCAGAAATGGCACCACCTCACTACCAAAAATAACTAGTGGTAAGTAAAGTATGAATGGTGTGTGGGTGTGCATATTGAAGGAGCTATGAAAGGTGTGTGAATGGTCAGTAACAATTGTTGAAGCCTTGGCATGGCGTTACTGCTCATATGGTTATCCATATGCTAATTCAACGTGTTTGTTTGACATTGATTATTGTGTTGTCTAAACAGAAGTGAAATGTTGTTGTTTTCTTGAATCCCAAGATCCACTGGTTTGGGCCTATGCAGTGCTGATTGGTCTTCTAAGGTATGTTTGAGGCCTATATGGTCCCACTTGGTCTTCTAAGGTATGTTTGGGGCCTATGGTCACACTTGGTCTTCTAAGGTATGTTTGAAGCCTATATGGTCACACTTGGTCTTCTAAGGTATGTTTGAGGCCTATATGGTCACACTTGGTCTTCTAAGGTATGTTTGGGGCCTATATAGTTCCACTTGGTCTTCTAAGGTATGTTTGGGGCCTATGGTCACACTTGGTCTTCTAAGGTATGTTTGGGGCTTATATAGTCACACTTGGTCTTCTAAGGTATGTTTGGGGCCTATATAGTCACAATTGGTCTTCTAAGGTATGTTTGGGGCCTATAGTCACACTTGGTCTTCTAAGGTATGTTTGGGGCTTATATAGTCACACTTGGTCTTCTAAGGTATGTTTGGGGCCTATATAGTCACACTTGGTCTTCTAAGGTATGTTTGGGGCCTATATAGTCACACTTGGTCTTCTAAGGTATGTTTGGGGCCTATATAGTCACACTTGGTCTTCTAAGGTATGTTTGGGGCCTATATGGTTCCATTTGGTCGTTTAATGTTTTTTAAGTATGGTTTTGTTCTTGAATGGTATGATTGATTTGCTTGTTTTCTTTCAACCCCAGGTGCAAACCCTATGTGGCTGCAGATTTGTTTCTACTCATTGGTCAACTTAATGAACGTGAATACCCTGAGAAGAAGAGCCGACTAATGGTAGGTGTCACTCCTTTAATTTTTCTGTTAATACGTATAGGTGCAATTATGATATTGCTGTAGTCTTGTCACATGAGTTTTTTCAATCAATATTGTATACCAATGAATTTAACACATTGTTACTTTACTTCTTGACATTTCTGCATTGCAGATCATGTATTTCAATGGGCTTTACAAGCATAAGGTCATTGGGCGGGGCTTATAAAGGTCATTATGACGTCAGGGGGAGGAGTTATAAAAATGGGTGTGGTTTGAAAAAGGGGGAGTGGCTATGTTTCGCCCTGTCGCCCCTCCAACTTGAAAAGTCACCAGCCGCCACTGTATATATATATATATATATATATATATATATATATATATATATATATAGTAAATAAATAGTACATCTGTGTTCATATATGAATGTCTACAACAAGTTAAAAAAGCTGCTTCGAGCTCAGAATTCTAAGAAAAACAATTATTACACTGCATTCTGGTAAGCTGATCCAGGACGTGCAAATCTGCCCACAAATGCCTAGCTCTTCAATCCATAGCCATTTTCAAACATGGCTTCCTTTAAGCTTATGCCTGCTGTATTACACAGCTTTAATGCAAAGCCAAGGCTGGATTTTACACAAGCTGAGAATCCTATCCATGTACAGCTGTTTCAAGCTTACTGGCTATTATCAGCATGGAGTGTGATCTCAGCTTGTGTTGTGGACCTTATGAGTAGGTAGTTCACCGCAACAATCATTTATAATATGGTGGGCAAAAGAGCGATAGAAGCCCTCCACAGTACAGTAGTGCAGTAAATAAATAGTATATCTGTGTTCACATTTGAATGTCTATCGAGTAAAAAAAATGTTTTCTTCTCAGAATTCTGAGAAAAACAGTTATTACACTGCATTCTGGGAAGATGAGCCAGGGCATGCAAATCTGCCCACAAATGCCTCGCTCTTCAACCCATAGCCATTTTCAAACATGTCTTCCTTTAAGCCATATATATATATATATAGTAAATTTGCAAGTTTGATTTTAAGCTAAAAGACAGGTCTCTTCATTCTTTTGCAATATGTTAAAATTGTTTTTGCCTTGTACTTAACCCCTATATAGCGCTACGGAATAAGCCAAAAATAAAGAATAATAATAATATAGTCTGGCAAAGAGAATAAGCAGTAAAAAAAAAATATATATGAAAAAGCTATTTTTAAACAGAAAAAATAAATTGTGATGCTTTAGATTTTATAATAACAATATAACAAATCCTTCTCCCACGTCGCTCCTGCCATTGTTTTGTTTGTAAGCCCACACGCTTAGGTTCCAAGCTAGCAAGCAATGTTCAAGCCCCACATGATGGAACTGTGAAATCCTACAGTATGATCATTTGAAAAATTAAATTCATATTATGCATTATGTTTTTATAAAGTAAAAAAATCAGTATTATTTATTATATGCAATAAATCTCCCTCCTACTTGAAGATGGAAAACATAGTCTTATAAGATAGCTATGGAATTCCCCAGAAACAACATACTGTATATTATATGGATTTCATTAATAATAAATGAAAAGCTGTTTTCTATTTTTCTACTTTCTAAGATTATGTGACCATTATTAATTCTAGTTCTTTAAAAGTGCATATAGTAAATGTGTGACTTTAATAAATCTTTAAATCACTTTTCATCCCCTTGCTATATGTCTAGTATATTTTCCATTGTATATGTAACACTAATTTATGACATAGCAATATTGCAAATATGAATGCTGGTTCTGCAAGGTTCTTTGCTGAGGTTGTAATTTCTCTCTACTGATAATACTTAAGAAATGCAATAATATACAGTGTGTAAAATGGCACACTGAGAGTGAGCTGACCAGATTTTGTAGATATTATTTGGGTAGTCTGTCAAATTGGCTCACTCTGGCTTTTCATTTATTTGAACACACTGAACACAGCACACAAACAGTATATATATACTAGCGACTTGCCCGTCAAAAATGACGACAATAAAAAGTTAAGTCTGGCAATGCTGTTTGCAACACAATGGAAGCCTCTCCCCCTCTAGTTTACTGGCCTTGTGATGAGAGCCTATGTCTCTTTCTCCCCTCCTCTGCCTCCCCGGTGTCTCTTTCCCTCCTGTCTCTCTTCCCCACCTCTCCCTCCCCTGTGTCTCTTTCCCCCTTCCCTGTGTGTCTCCCCCCTCCCCTGTGTCTCTTTCCCCCCTGCCCCCTCCCACTGTGTCTATTCCCCCCTCTCTTGTGTCTCCCACCCATCTCTCCCCGTGTATCTTCCCCCCTTCTCTCCCTTCCCTGTGTCTCTTTCCCTCCTGTGTCTCTTCCCCAACTCTCCCTCCCCTGTGTCTCTTTCCACCTCCCCTGTGTCTCTTTCCCCCTCCTCTCCCTCCCCTGTGTCTCTTTCCCTCCTGTGTTTCTTCCCCAACTCTCCCTTACCTGTGTCTCTTTCCACCTCCCCTGTGTTTCTTCCCCGTGTCTCTTTCCCCCCCTTCCCCCCTGTGTCTCGTAAAGTTGTGGCCTCTTGTACCTCTTGCGCCGCAGGACTCCATACAACAGTGTTGGGGGAGCAGTGCTGGGGCTCCTTCCATGTGGCTGCCCACCAGGAGGATCCAACATGAGGAGCTCCACCTGACTGCTGGTTGTTAGAATATTATAGTGGGATCGATTCCTTGTTCCCAGTTGCTTCATTTTCATCAGACAGTTTATCAGCCCAAACTTCATGTGGTTGGCCCAGATCAACTTTGACAGCTGAGAGTTCAAAATACATTTTATTCCAACTCTGGGCACAAAGAGACATTGGTATGAGAGACAATGATCTGCTATTAGGTTTCCCACCACAGCAGGTTTCTGGTTTCTTTTCAATGATTGGGTCAAGAATCTATGTTGCTTTCCAGGTTGCCCTCTCACCTCTCCTTGTGAGACCCTGCAGTGGTAGAGTGCAGGGGAGAAGTGGGATTGGTTTACACTTGTCACATGACTTGAAAGAATCCCAAAAGCAGCAATACTTGGGGAAAACAAGTCTTAAAACACCTAAACAATTAAAGTGAAAATGAGGTCATTCATGTGGTAATTTGTAACGCACAAATGCCACCCTACTGCCCTTTGTCATTGTAAATGTGTATGAAGAAGACAGAGATAGGCATTTGTATAAAGGGTTCATGTAGAGATGATCAGCCTTATTAAATTGCGATTCGGCCAATTGAATAGGGCTGTTTATAAGCACATAGCATATTTTTTTTTACAGAAGTAAGGTCTTCACTAACTAAAAACTTCTGTAAAAACAAATATGCTATGTGCTTATATAGAGCCCTATTCAATTGGCCGAATCACAATTTAATAAGGCTTTATATATATAGGGAATGCAGTGACTTTATATACAGATAGAGGGAAATAGTTGTGTTGGAGAGCACGTAATCTTGTACTTTCACAGTTATTTTTTAATATATATAAATGAAATATGTACTACATAACTTTAACATCATAGTTTTTAACCCCATCATCTGCAGTATTGTACTTACATTAAATGTTTTAATTTGCCTTAACCTTCACTGAATACTCAATGTTTTGGATGTTTAAGACAACATGAAGTTTTGCTATTTGAGTGACCCAGGCACCTCCGCTTGCATCATAGTATGCACAGTGACATCACAATGCCTGCTCAGTATAAACATGACCACCCAACAGGTCTTTCCTTAGACTCTTCCGGTAATTTCTGACTGGTGGAGGGCTGGGTTGATATCCCCACATGGCCTGAAGAGCAGCCATTGGGAGGTGAACACTTACCCAACCAAAGAGCTTCATTGGCCAAGTTCATCACCTGCACATGAAGTTGAGCAATATGGGGTCGGAGACCTCACATACCTGTCTCCAGGGCTGAAGTTGGTGACCATGGGACCGATCTGTAATGATAAAGAGGTAGGTCTATATTGAAGGGTAGAAAGTTGGTCTAAATTTTAGAATCACTGAAATGTTAGCCTTTTATTTCCAAAGGTCTGTGATCAGTATTGTAAGCCTGTATTCATATTGTAAAACAGGGCATCTCCAGAATAAAAACAAACAGGGGGACCAGCAGCTGCTTTACTGTCTTGGGGGAGGTTGTTAGTTTTACCTATATAGGAAGCTCTGCAGATGCACTTAGAATTAACACTGTTCCTTTGTTCCTACTTTTATGTGACCATCAGAGGACCACCCATTACCCAGTTCCAACCTTTACTGCAATGAAGTTGATAATGCATTCCTCACTTTCCATTCCCTTTCAAGAGTGAGAGGTTGTGGGCGAAGCAAATAGGTTTAACGTTACAGAATGTCCCGTTGTTTAAGCGCAAACATATTGCTAGCGCTGACCGCTGCAGTGCGAGCAAGTATCCGCTAGATGGCGCCGTCAGGTTTCAGGGAAGGCCTATAATAATTCCCCCCACCAACATGGCGCAACTCGACGGCGCTGAATCGACGGAGAGATCATCGCTATGTTCGGCGCGTGCACTAGGCCCTCGAGGGCCTCAGGCGTGCCTCTCATAGCTCAAGTCCTTTTCTGTCGGCGCGCCTTATATGCATTGGGCAGCACTATTCGCACTATTCGCAAAATCGCCAGCACAATCTAGTGGTCGGCTGCAGCAATGCCGCTGCCAATCTTTTGCGTTGTGGAAGAGGGAAAGGACCCGCCTTTCTGTAGAAGTAATTATTTGATCTTCTCCCCCCCCAGCTTATAAATTAAGAGGGGCTTTGGACCAACTGCACTTGCAGTAACTCCACCACAGAATAGTAGTAGTGTTACCAGCATTTTGTATAATGCTAAAGTAAGTTTTATTGATACACACAGGTAATATATGAATAGTGCTCCGCACAAGCATATATTCTGTAGAAGTGGCACTCTACCATCTACCGTTCTCCTCAACTGAAAATAACTGGAGGAACCAGAGAACCTGGGAAGTTGTGAGGGCTAGAATACACGTTGTTGGCATTTTCTTCAAAGGAGCAATAATTAACAGGCTAAGAGGGGCAGGGTAATCAGTGTCAGTTCCTTCAACTGTTCCCTCAACTCCTGGCCAATGAAATAGTGCCATGAAGATTAAATATCATAGCATTTAAGGTCAGGCTGCATCATCCCCCTAAATTATTCACTATATTGTTACAGGACATTAAGCAGTGGTTGTGAAAATGCAAACATTGATCTGCAATGCAAGTGTTAAACAGACTTCATTTACAATACAGTATAAATAAACAGGGAACTGACTAGAAGACCATTTCCCTATAAAAAAATGAATAATATTGCTTAATGGCCGATTGTAGTTCCAGAAAAAAGTAAGATTTGTGAAGTATGTAATAAACGAACAACATTAGCAGCGGTGTAATGCATGAGCGTGAAAGTATTTTTAGCGAAAATATAAATTTTAGCAGACCATGTTGAGTATAGAATATTCCATTATGTCTGTCTACATCAGTTCCTGAGCCTAAGGGGTGTGCTTCCATTGATCTGTGGAGTGAAAGATGGGGAGGAGGAAAGATGGGGGAGAAGAATGGGTTTAAGTAGCACCTATCCCCTGCACATGCACAGATATGGGTCCTTTCCTGTTATGGTTACCGCACCAGTCAAATGATGCTGTGACCAACCGCTAGATGGCGCTGTCAATATTCCAGTGCCATATCATAGAGTCAAGGCTTAGATAAACTGTTAGGGGTAGGATGAGTGTTAGGGTTTGTTCAAGGGTTAGGCCACCACTCTAAGCTTAGAACTTCTCTAACATATCGGCAGCTCTGCAAAATATCGTCAGCTCCATCTAGTGGTTGGTCACCGCACTGCATCGGCGGACCTGTGCCGTAATTATAACATGATAGATCCCAGAGCTGTAAATCCACAAGAATCATGGATGCTTCCAGGAGCCAGCTATCATATCAGCATATATTTTTTTCTAAATAATAATTTATTTTATGATATTTCCATGCCTAATTATGCTGTTTGTTGTTCTCAAATTTCATCATGAAGTAGTCCTTTCTGGTAATAGCCGTTTTGTCCCCTTTAAAATTAAGATGGAAAACAAATGTCTTTTTTTGTAAATGAGAAGGCAAAAGCAAATAGGTTGTAATGGCAGCAGCTTCATTAATATAATCTTGTCACACCTGGTGAATGATAGCGGCGCAGCCACTGCTGTTAGCTATAAAATGAACAGTACAAATGCCTTTTTTTGTCAGTTTTAAAATTATGATCGCCTTTGGCAGCATTTAGCTATATTCCTACGAAACCACATTCAGAAATTTTGCAAAGGCTCAAGGATGGAGGCATTAACAGGACATAACTCATACGAAATGTTTATTATCATTTATTGTAGAAGCCAAAAGTTATCTCAAAATTCTGCTTTTGGGATAAATGCTACTAAAGCAAAACATTATTCCAGAACCATTATGGATTAAAGTATATCTGTGCCAGGTCCAGCCCAGCAACACATTTATTAAGGAGATGACCTGGCTCCAGGAGGTATGCTGGTGTTACATGCTATAACAATTACAAGATGTACAGAGATTTAGTGTAGGATGTGACCATTAATGGTCAGTGAAGGCTCCAGATTAAGGGATGTGATGAATCTTGTTCGCAATTTATTAGTTCAGTGATGGGTAATTCCAAAAGACCACTATTTCAATATCTCCCTACCCGAACACAGGTTGGTTAATCAGAATTAATTAAACTGTATATCTCAGGTATGCTTATATTAAAATAATCTGAATACACAAGCAGAGAAATACAGAATCCAGGACTGGTGGCAACCCTCGTAGGACCAATTTGTCCACCACTGCTTTAAATTTACGTTACCTGCTTAGTGTGCTGGGTCTGTCTTCACCTCCCTCCTGTGACATGACTCATATTGTTTGTCTGGAAACTATTCTAGAATTCAGTAGGTTTGATGTTTCTCCCCTCTATCACTGTGCTGTGTACATGTGTGATCATGGCCCCACCTAATGTCATTAGTGAAGTCAATGTTATTTTTTTTTTATGGTTGCATGATTTTTCAAACAATAGCTAATTAAACAAATGAAAGAAATGCCCAATTTCTGAATAATGAAACAGTTGTCAGATAACTTAAATGGCTACCAGACAAACAATGCAAGCCGTCTTACAGATGAGAGGTGAAGGCCAACACAGTACCCCTTAAAAGTTAACATTAATTTTAAAACCATAATTTTATTTTCAGATGGTGTTATTGTGGACTTTATAAGTACAGATTTCTCGAACTAACAAGTGGTGAACTAGATGCGCACATGCCTTTACCTGGTGTTTACTCTGGCCCTTTAAGTGGGAAACTGTGGCATTTTAAAGGCAATCTTAGGCATTTAATGTAATATATTCATGAGTCTGGAAGTTAACATATTTTTGCCTCATAGAGAGAAGCACTGAGCTTTATACTCTGCATTTGAATTTCATATTATTGAGGTATTTTTGATAATTGAAAAAGCCACAGGATAAAAGTGATGAAACGCGTCTGATCAGTATTTTTACTATCTATTTATTTTCTAATAATATTAGAGTCACTGTATAGTTTACAATTTGTATTCTTATTTTTCGAACATATTTTATGATATTTTTTTTTTTTTACAAACATTGAATACATTGAATATTTATATCTAAACCATGTTTTATATAGTATATTGATTAAAGACACCTATTACTCCAAAGGGCATATATTGAACTCAGCAAAATATTTATATTTGGATACCACCATGTATTGATAGTGTTGTAATATTCCCCATGCCTGAAAAGTACACATATACATTACCCTAATACCCACACTCTATTGGAAGAATATGAGATAAGACGTTGACGGAGGAAAGCAGTACCAACCTACAAGCCAACACGTGTTGGGAAGTCTGTAATATACCTCATAGACTGAGGTTAGAAAAGGAATTGGTGCGCTATCTCTCCCCACCCCTCTTCTCTTTGTCATAGACCATTTTTTTGTTTTGTTTTTTGATGGACACTGAGATCTTTGGTGAAAAGCCTAATGATTTTTACACCTCCAATGTAGTGTGCTATGTTACAATATTTCATCTATACCTCTAAACAATTAAATCAAGTATTGTAGCACTTCTGCATTAGTTTATACAATTGTATTCATTATTATTTTATTGTTTTTCTGTAATTCCTGAAAATCTGTGAACCACCTGGGAGAAGCCAATGGGCCAGTTTGCAGCTGCCCTACAGAGGATATGGAGCTAGCTTCTTGAGATATGATTTCATTTATGATGAGTAGCTGCTAAAAACAGTACCACTCAGAAAACAAATCATAATGTCTTATTAATTTACTGCTAAACTAGGAGAAGACAAACATAAATTAGGGGTAAATAGTGGAGTGAAAAGGATCACTGTGGTAAAAAATTTATTATACCTTCTTTTGAATGACTATACTTGAAAATATATAAAATAGAATGTAACAAAACATAAATATATACAGCCTTATTTATTACTTTTATATGTTGCTGTTGGCATCTACATCTGCCAGTGAGTTCATTAGGTCCAATTGTATGCTCGATAGTTTATAAGAATAATAAAAAATGAAAAAAAGGCTTGGCTTATGTTTTTTTACTTTCTGAAATATGTTGGCCATTATTATCCTTATTATTTATTCTTCCACCTTCTATATGAAGTTTTGTTATTCGCAAGAACATATAGAAAAAAAATTGACTATTGGGGTCCTTTAAATACATCATCCTATGTTTTTCTAAAAGCTGTTTATCAACACTTGATAGAAAACATATAAGCTTGATAGAAAACATGTAAGTTTTTATAAATCAACACTTACCCCACTTATCGCAAATTTTAACCACATTTTATATATATTCTACATTACCTTTTTAGAATTTCACCATTCCGATAAAAAAAATTATATTTGTTCTAAGTAGTAGACGTATGTTCTGGAGTAATAAACGTAATTAAATTCTACAAGTTTTTGAAGAGTTCAGGTATGCAATTCTTGGCATAAAACAGCTCCCACTCCTAAATAAACCAAATAAATGATGACATCTTTAAAATGTACGAATATAAAGCAAATTTTTAAAAGTTTTCATATGTTGAACAAATTTCTCATCTCTGCAGCTCATGAAGACAGTGCACTTCTAAGTACAGGGTCTGCAGCGTCTCATAGTAAGCAATCGGTGGCAACACAGACTGAAACAAATTGTATGATTTTAAGCAGAAAAAAACAGAGTTTATAAACACTTCTTAATAAAACAAAGTACATACAAGTAAATAGGTACATAGGTATATTATATTTGTTGTGAAATCCAGAAACTTTCCACGACCCTTTAAATTCAGCTTTGTCTTAGTTAGAAGTTTCCAAATTGGTATATAATGACTACCAATGTAATCTCAGGGACGGAGTATTCCTGTCTTTGATCTGTGGCACTCCACCAGTGTACCTTTATCTGTTTATAGTAGAATAATCTGTGGAATATATGGTCGACATCTACAAATGGAGTTTATATCGTGTATATCGCTCTCTGCAGCTTCTCTCGTGGACAACACAGTTCACTGATGTGTGTATAAACTAGATATGAAAAACAAAAGGGGTGGGAGACAGCCCACCAATTCCTAGTGCAGATAACCATGGTTTAATACAGTCCCGGTTTCCCTGTATGTATCGATAAGATAGAGGTACAACCCTGACCTTCAGCAACCTCACCATATGAGATATTTTCAACGCTTCCCAATTTATAATTGCCTTATGGTTGGTACTTCTGATATTTCTGGCTTTCCATTTGCTTGTCTAGGAATCCACGATACATGGTTGGGGTGTTTATTTCTATATAAATTTGTGTGTTCAAATCTGTGAACTTATGTTTGTTCACTACTTTCCACCACAACCGTTATGTTGCTATGCCGGTGAATGATAGTATGGTTCAAAATCAGGCCATCATAGGTAAAATAATATAACCATATCTAGAATGTGTACTTATATAAAAATGTATTAATGTTCAAAAAATAAAATATAGATAAAAAGGTTGAACAGACGCGTTTCGTCATTGTGAAATGTGGCTTTCTCAATGATCCAAATATCTTTAGAGTGTGTCCTGTGTCTTGTCAGCCCTTTAGAGTAAAAGTCATGACCACCAGTCGTGTGATCCAGAGAACAAGTGTGTTTAGAGACAAGTTTGAAAATAAAAAGAAAATGCATGAGCCAGTAGTATAGAAACCTGAAAGTACTAGATCACTGGTAGGGGTAGGCAAGGTTACTGCTAGATAACTGAACACAGGCCAGAATTGTCCTGCTGTGTACAGATAAGTCCATCAAAATTCTGAACTAACTGCACAACAGGAAAATCATGAAACTCTATGTTGCTCTCAAATGTCAAGCTTGCCTAACTTTGTATTGTTTCTAGAAATGTATTATTATTAAGTTCATGCCCCAAAAAACCTCAGTGAGTTAGAATTGTTTAATCAACACAATGAAAAATCACTGAATGGCTCACCAAGAACAATTTTCAAGAGGCCCTGAAAATAAAGTATGTGAGTCGCTAGTCTAAGCTATATTCAAAGTGAAATGTGGCAGCCTGTATCACAGTTTAAAAAAGAAATAGATGGAATGCCACAGACAGGTCACTTCTGTTTTAGAAAACGTAAGATATCTAAATGATTTCCAACTTTTCATTTAGTGAAACATTAAAGTATTACTAACAACATTAGTCATAAAGTTGTTTTTAGAAGAAATTATAATGTTTGAAGTCTCTGTGAATATAACATTTCATCTTGTCTGGATTCAGCACTTGGTATCTCATTCATTTGCAAGGCCGCAACTTGCGGTATATAGGTTGTATGTCTGTGGGCCTGCTGCGGGCTTGAACTCTACTGCAATTATGGATCGATTCAACTGAACAATTCCGCAAGTTACTCGCCGAAAGCCAAAACCGTAAACCATGCACTTGTATGTAGCATTTCAGGGCGGGACAATGGTCAATTAAGCAACAGAAAAAGGCAATAGAAAATGAGGCAGTAAATTACAGCAGTAAAACATGGAGGTTAATCGTCAATCAATTTGTGTTTAGAAGTCTGATATGCGATCAGACTTGCAATCATGCAATGTGCAAAATAATAAAAATAAATGCCGATAACGTCCTAGTCCATGTGGATGGCCTGATATGTATTAACTAATTGATTCCTCAGATTGGTATAACACCGAAATGACACAAAAAAAATATTTTTGATTGCAGATTTGCGAGCTTGAGACTGTTGTGCAATTAATTATGTCTATCATCGCTTTCTCCGTCATTTACAGTGCAGTATTGATTTTTTAGATTGCATTTACAGTGCTAGGGACAGGGGTTTAACCCCTTTGTGAGTCCTCTCTAGCACTCAAAGGATTTTCTTCTACATTTGATATTTACGGGTGTGAAAACATTTGCGGGCTTGCAGAATTGTAGCAATTGAATAGCGATTTGCGATATTAGCTCTCTGAACTCTTGCAGACGTGAAAGATCAAAGGCTTAGATGGGGAGTAAGTTACAGTTGTAACAACCGCAGGGATTTTCAGTCCGTAACCCATATATCGATTGTGGCTCGCAAAAAGACGCCAATTGAATAGCAAATTAGTTAATGGGCTAGTAATTTCTCAATTGAATGAGGCCCTTTGAGTCTAAGGAGTGTGTTTATCTTATGTATCAGTGGAATGACTGGGGAAGGAGTTAGAGAAGTGGATGTGCTACTTCATCTGACACAAACCCTCTTCCCCCACAAACGCTTAGAAGAAGCAGGCAGTCACAAATATAATTGCAAGCCATATTCATGCTGAAATATAAATGCCCCTCTCATGCATTTAACCTTCACCAAAGTATCAGGCATGTAAAGGCCAGCAGAGGCATTAAAATATATTTTTTCTGATAAAAACAAAACGCTTTATGACATTTACCCTACCAGATTATGCTCCTAAAATGTTTTAGAAACAAAACAATTTATTTTATCATACAGTTGGCTATACATTAGCTTTAATATATCCTTATGGCGTCCGCTGGATGTTATCTCTTCAATATCACAGCTGCATTATTTATTATGTCTATTGTGTGGTCATTTTCCTGAATGTAAATGCCAAGAATGGACCTGTCCAGACAGACGATGTGCTGGCTCTCTAAGCAGGACGGTGCAGATCCAGCACCACTCAGCCAGAGCTGTATATCACCTGACAGACTACCATTAATGTCTTAACATTACAACATTCCTCCACAATGGCTGTCCTACAAATCATTACCAGTGTGAGGCCTATTGTTCAGTTTTGAATTGTCATTTTATCACTACCAGATTCACTGAAATATGTAATTATCTTTCCAGATTTGATTTAATGCCTTGATCTGGATTATGGTTTATAGTTGATGGGAAAAACTACAGATGCGTTGTGTGAAGTACAACCATGTGCAATTATTTATACTGTCAGCAGAGCCCAGGAAACATCCTCTACTAATGTATTTTATCCATGAGTAAACCCATTTAAGCGATGCAGCCAAAGAGAGGCTGAGTATATGAAAATTGTTGTTAGGAGCAATTAAAGCTTATCACTGAACATTAAAGGGCCATTCACCTCACTGTAAGTGCTCTTCATGGTGTGAGAGAGCACAAGATTGTGTGTAACAATTATCTATTTTTTTAATCACACTAATAACAGCTAAACAATCTAAAGTTTTAAGTGTGTTTACAAACACAGTCTGTCCTGCCTACTGGCAGTTTCATGATTAATAACACAGAGCTGAGCCACGTGGTAAAGACACCGACTGATAGTTTTTTCCTTGAACTCAACAGTTAACCAACAACTAACCTGTTTAGGTGATTCCTGGGTGTCTTCTCTGCTTTGGCCCAACCACTTCATTAGATCTGGTGCTACCCTTTGCTCTTCCCCAGTAACGTGGTAGTTACCTTCAGACCTGAGGGGCTCATCTGCCGATATCATATTGTTATGTCTCTGGTTGTGCTTGTCCATAAGGTTATCTTGGCAAAGATACTGGAGTGCCATGATTTGTCTGACCTCTCTAATATGACCTGCCAATCTTTGATGACCCTACATGGTATAGCCGACAGCTTAAAGTACACATGCCCCTTCACCACAACAAGGTAGCGAGGGAGAGCAAATAATACCACTTTGTTAAAGAATGACAAAACTGATATAATGTCCATTCCTTTTAGCCTAGTCTTCTAGTTTGGAGATTCTAACTCTTGGTGACATAACTCATACAAGCTGCTACACTGCTAGAACTAATATGCTTGGTAGGAGCAAAAAGTAGAAAATTATGTACCACTTTTATAACTATGACAAAGTGTCTTCTGTACACACTATCTAGAATTTAAAAACATACATTATAAAGAGTTATTTTGGGTGTTATAATCACCTGAAATCATTTCTTTTTTCATGAAAAATGAGGGAAGGAAGGGAGGGAGAAAGGCAGATTGTATGATGAGCATAGCAAGTTAGGGCCTCATTCAATTGCGATTTAGCCAATTAAATAGGGCTCTATATAAGCACATAACATATTTTTTTACAGAAGTTTTTAGTTAGTGAACTTCTATCCAAATGCAAGTAATTCATTACCTAAAAACTTCTGTAAAAAAATTATGCTCTGTGCTTATATGGCCAAATTGCAATTGAATGAGGCCCTTAGTAAGTAACTTATTGAATCAAATTAGTAAGTAATCATCCTAGCTGAAAGGAGAATAAAGTAATTAGGAAAGAGTAAATTATATAAAAGATAGTTTTAAGTAGAAACACTTTGACACTATTCTTCAAATATAGGATCAGTGCAATTCCTTAACAAGAGGAGATGGATGTTTTTATTAGGCATTCATCATTAACAAAAGTCATATTCAGTGATTTAAAATAAGCGATAGTCAATATTTTATTCATGATGTATAATTAGAAACAACTAGCTCCTTGTTAGTTCATTATAGAAGTCATTTAAACCTCCAGAGTTTCTCCTGCATGACCCTGACCCCCTGATCTATGAGTTGACAGCTGGAAGACCTGTAACATTGGGAAAAGTTTATTTTGATAAAAACCTAAGCTGTGATGTTAGAAAACCTTCTTCTTGATAAAAACACAATTGTGCCCAATATGAACCAGATGGAAGCAGTTTGAATTGAATTGGCTCTATAGAAAATTTATATCTACTTGGAAATTGAGTTCTTCTTCTACACTCACATAAGGTGTGTATTAAAGACAGATAAAGGTGGAAAGTTGTAAATAGCAGCACGTTGATGGGTATATGAAGAGTGAAGTGATGTCATATGTGAAGGACTTGTATTTCAAAAGAGCCTTGATCTGTGGAAACATGATGTCTATAAATCTCATTTTATAATGCCTAATAAGCTTTAAGCTTTGCAGTAACCTCTTTTCAGAAACAAAGATTTTGATAGCAGATAATGATCAAGAAAGATCCATCTTATCTGCCAATTTAATCTGCCATAAGGATAACCTTAGGGTTTCCGTGGTGGTCCAGTGGTTATGATTTTCACTGTGACCTGGGTTAGATTTCAGTCAGGGAACCAAGAGGTCACACCACCATGAAGCCATGCAGAGGAGGGCCTGGTCAGTACTTGGATGGGAGACCAACTAGGAATACAGGAGCTGTATGCTGCTGTGGCCCACTGGGGAAGGAGCTGGCAACCCACTCCAGTATTGCTGCCATGAATACCAAGTGGATTAGCATGGTGTGTTACAGTCCATGAGGTCATAGGGAGTCGGACATGACTGAATGACACAAACATAACACACAAGGATAGCCTTGTGCATATCACAAGCTTTCCATAATCATTTTATTTAATTTTCATTACCATTTTCAGTTCAGTGAAAGACAATCCCAATTATTTACCACCATTTCTCCAAAATAGTACCTTGGCAAATTACCTGACGCATCTACCTTCCTGCTTGGTGGCCTTTTGTTCTGGTACTCTTCTTTATCTAAAATAAGCATCATTCATTAACTTTACTAAAAACCATATCCATGTACCCCCTTCTCCAAGCTATATATATTTGAGTCATTAAATATTTCTTAGATGTTTTTCTCATTTTTTCATTACCCACTTATATTGATCCTCTGGAGATATACCCATATGTTCTTTAAAATAATACTGATGTATCAATTTATTTGAAGAAATTGACTTAATTATGGACAAACCTTTTTAGAAAGGAAACAAAAAAAAAAAAAAAAAAACTTTAAGCTATAACTTTTATATAAATATTTGCATTAATGGGAGAGAGAGAGTTTTTTTTCTTAGAGAATTTGGTACCTGGGAGGGATGTGGAATGCAAATTATTCAGTTCTTTTCTCTCTATACAGTTATATTGAAAGGTTTCTCAATGATGTGCAACCTAACAATAGGATAAAATAGAACGCAAGTCATAGATTTACATAACATGAGAGAGAGAGGGACAGCTCCCCAAATGTTTCCTCTAAGTACATTCAGTTTAAATGTTCAATCACATTAATTCTTACATTAAAAATAATATAACATGCACAGTTCATCACGATAAAGAGACTTTGCCATGAAATGTATACACAAAATATGTAATTGCCCCGGGACAAGGAACCAGTGGACCTAATAACCCATACTGGGCGTATTTAACCCCATCTAGCCCTATTTAATCCCATCACTTATGAGGGTCTATACATACCCCCATAAGCCTCCATCTAACCCCATCCCTTATGGGGGTCTATACACCCCCCCGTAAGCCTCAATTTAACCCAATCAGTCCCATAAGGGTCTATGAAGACCCTCATAGGACAATTAGAAGACTTTTATTAACCCCATAAGTGCCATGAGGGTCCTTCAGGACCCTCATGACACTAAGTACAAACACTACACTACACTATTACCCCGCAATAAACCACTACATCTAAACTAACCCCACTCTACCCTAACCTATTAACCCCTACCTACCTAGCACTACCTACCTAACCCCCTATTAAACCCCCACCCTGCTAATTACACAAAATAAAAAAACCTAAGATACACAAAATAAAAAAACCTAAGGTACATAAAATAAAAAAAACATTACAACCCCCCCCACTACAAAAAAAATTAAACATCACAAACCCCTTGCCACTACATAAAAAAAAAATATTACACACCTGCAAAGGAAAAGGCATACACAAATATCAATAACATTACAGTAATAAATACATTATAAATATACACCTAACTACAATACATTTCCCTCTATCTAGACATCACCCCCTATCTATACCTAACCCCCTATCTAGACATCACCCCCTATCTATACATAACCTTCTATCTAAATATCACCCCCTATCTATACCTAACCTCCTATCTAAACATCACCCTCTATCTATACAATACCCCCTAAATCTAAGCTAAAATAGAGTAAATAAAACCACTTACCTTTGCAAATATCCCTTCAGATCGCACCGCCTAGGAAAAAAAGAAACATCAGATTATTAAAAAATAAAAAATTACATAGAATAAATAAATAGTACAAATACAGTATTTAACTTACCTTTCCAGCATGTCCCTGTCCATCTTCTTCTGTTCTCTGGCTCGGCCCCTGGAAAAAAGATAAATACACAACAAATAAATAAAATATAAACATTAGAAAATCAAAAACGTACCTGTCCCCCGATGTTCCCGGCCTTCACCTCTTCTGCCCCGGCTGGGCCCTTGATAAATCCAAGCTCTAAAAACAAAAAATTAAAAAAACTAACGGAGCTTTGCACTCGCGGAGCTCCCTGACGCTAATTAGGCCTCCAGAGCCTCTTCCGGTATGAAATTGGCAATGGCGCCTTCCGATTGGCTGAAAAGGCTGTCAATCACATTTCACCCAATCAAAAGGCGCCAAGGTGTGAGCCAATCAGGATGGTATACACCCATATATCCCAGTCTGATTGGCTGAAGGAACTGTCAATCTTTTTTAAACCAATCAGAAGGCACTATTGCTTTCAGCCAATCACAATGGGATACACCCCCATCTGGTGATTGGCTGAAGACATCTGCACCTTCTGATTGGCTGCAGTCTGACCGTGATAATGGCCAATCAGAAGGTGCTATTGCTTACAGCCAATCACAATAGTATATACTCCCATGGGGTGTTTGGCTGAAGGCATATGAGCCTTCTGATTGGCTGCAGTCTGATTGACAGTGACAACAGCCAATCAGAAGGCACTATTGCTTTCAGACAATCAACCCGTGGGGGTGTATCCCATTGTGATTGGCTGAAAGCAATAGTGCCTTCTGATTGGTTTCAAGAAGATTGACAGTTACTTCAGCTAATCAAAATGGGATATAGGGGTGTATCCCATCCTGATTTGCTCACACCGTGGCACCTTCTGATTGGCTGAAATTAAATTGGCAGTCTTTTCAGCCTATCGGAATCATCATTGCCAATTCCATACCGGAAAAGGCTCTGTAGGCCTCATTAGCGTCGGGGAGCTCCGCAAATGCGGAGCTCCATAAAAATTTTTAATTTTTTGTTTAGAGAGCTGATTTATCAAGGGCCCAGCCAGAGCAGAAAAGGAGGGGACATTGGGGACAGGTACGTTTTCAATTTATAATGCTTATATTTTATTTATTTGTTGTGTTTGACGATTGCATTATACTAATGTGATGTATCTTTTTTCCTGGAGCCGAGCCGGAGAACAGAAGAAGATGTACGGGGACATGCTGGAAAGGTAAGTTTAATACTGTGTTTGTACTATTTATTTATTCTATGTAATCTTAAATTTTTTATTAATCTGATGTTTCTTTTTTTCCTAGGGGATTGCGATCTGAAGGGATATCTGCAAAAGTAAGTGGTTTTATTTATTCTATTTTAGCTTAGATTCAGGAGGTATTGTATAGATAGGGGGTGATGTTTAGATAGGAGGTTAGGTATCGATAGGGATGATATTTAGAAAGGAGGTTAGGTATAGATAGGGGGTGATGTCTAGATAGGGGGTTAGGTATAGATAGGGGGTGATATCTAGATAGGGGGAAATGTATTGTAGTTAGGTTTATATTTATAATGTATTTATTACTATAATGTTATTGTTATTTGTGTATGCCTTTTCCTTTGCAGGTGTGTAATAATTTGTTTATTTTATGTAGTGATGGTGGGGGTTTGTGATGTGTTTTTTTTGTAGTGGGGGGGTGTAATGTCCTATTTTGTTTTGTGTACCTTGGTTTTTTTATTTATGTACGTACCTTAGGTTTTTTGATTTTATGAACCTTAGGTTTTTTTTATTTTGTATATCTTAGGTTTTTTTTATTTTGTGTAATTGGTAGGGTGGGGGTTTAATAGGGGTTAGGGAGGTAGTGTTAGGTTGGTAGGGGTTAATAGGTTAGGGTAGAGGGGTGTTAGTTTAGATTTAGTGGTTTATTGGGGGAATAGTGTAGTGTAGTGTTTGTACTTAGTGTCATGTGGGTACTGGAGGACCCTCATGGCACTTATGGGGTTAATAATAGGCTTCTAATTGTCCTATTAGGGTCTTCATAGACCTTATGGGACTCATTAGGTTAACTAGAGGCTTACGGGGGTCTGTATAGACCCTCATAATTGATGGGATTAAATAGGGCTATATGGGGTTAAATAGGCCCAGTTAGGGTTATTAGATCCATATAGGTTTAAATAGGCACAATTATGGTTGGCTTAGTAAGGGTCGGCCCAGTTAAAGTTAGATAGGGTTTAGTATGGGTTAATGGGGTTAATAGTGTAGTGTAGTGCTTAGACTTTAAGGACCCGCAAGGGAGGAAATTTGAACTTGGAAATGCAGCGGGGTCACAATCTGTGCCGATCGGGGACCCCCACTGCAAGGGTTTAATGTGGGGGGGGCTGCGGGGGTCTCTATGGACCCCTGCAGCAAGGGGTTAATATTTTGGAGACTTTGGGGGTCCCGATGGGGACGTCCAGCATTGAGAGGGTTAATAGTCTGCCGCGGGCCCTTTAAGGATCCGCGGCAAGAAATTAAAAAATTTTAAATGCAGCAGGAGCCTGATCGATGCCGATATCTATAGGGACCCCTGCAGCATGGGGATGTGTTTAGGGAGTAGGGGGGAGCATCAGATGGCTGTGTCGGGCTGCTCTGAGGCAGCACGTAGAGGCTTTAGGAGGCCTTGCTGGCACTTTTTTTGTGCCTGTAGGGATTCTTCCGAGGTGCGAGGTTTACCTCATACATTTATGGCTGTGTGCTACTACGTAGCTCTCTCAGAGGCTATTTTCGGACGTTTTTCTGTGTCATCTCGCAAAGCAGGCTGCGAGTGATGTATTGAGGAATCGGTCCTCCCAAACAGCAAAAAAAATGTATTTTGCGAGGACCGAGGGAACTACGAGGGCTAATTTAATGAGGGCCTAAGCATCTATATAAAATGGCATGTCTGCTGCTAATATATCTCACAAAACAGGTGTTATTGTTAAATTTCATGTGACTTGTACATTGCCCATTTTAAATCACCTTAAATTCCAAATATGATCCAATGTTGTTGATATTAACAACTTCAATTTATTTTATATGCTTAGTTCTTACCACTACTATTTCCTAGCAAAGCTCTACAGGAACTGAAATAAAGAATAGTTTTTTGCTGACATTGCTAAAATAAAAATTATATGTTAAAGCTAAAATAAAAATAATAATGGTGGTTTGAGAAAAGGGGAAGAGAGAAGGGAATATAGTTACCTCCATCAATACATGGCACGTGTAGCACTGCAGCTGTCAAGAATTTAAGGAACTATTCAGGCATGCCATGCATAATGTAAATGTTTTGAATAATAAATTATTATGAAAAATATATATATAGGCGTTATGCATCAAATGCAAAAAAGTTATTTTCTTTTTTAAATTGCTGCAAAATTGATTCAGTCATAAGCATCTGTATGTAGATATAAGGATGGCAGGTAGGGACAGTCTTAAGGTAGAGGGTAGGACCTGAATAGGCAAATTATAGCAAAGTAAAGGCTAAAGACAAACAGCAACACTGGTACAGGGCAGATGGCAGATAAGCACAGTCTGAATGTACACAGAAACACTGGCAAGGACAGATAACAGATAACCACAGTCTGACAGTACAGAGAAACACTGGTACAGGCAGATGGAAAATAAGAACAGTCTGAAGGTACACAGAAAGACTGGCACAGGCGGATGGCAAATAAGAACAGTCTGAAGGTACATAGAAATACTGGCACAGGCGGATGGCAAATAAGAACAGTCTGAAAGTATACAGAAACACTGGCACAGGCGGATGGCAAATAAGAACAGTCTGAAGGTACACAGAAACTCTGGCACAGGCAGATGGCAAATAAGAACAGTCTGAAGGTACACAGAAAGACTGGCACAGGCGGATGGCAAATAAGAACAGTCTGAATGTACACAGAAACACTGGCACAAGCGGATGGCAAATAAGAACAGTCTGAAGGTACCCAGAAACACTGGCACAGGCAGGTGGCAAATAAGAAGTCTGAAGGTACATAGAAAATCTGGCACAGGCAGATAGCATATAAGAACAGTCTGAAGGTACATAGAAAAACTGGCACAGGCAGATGGTAGATAACCACAGTCTGAAGCTACACAGAAAAACTGGGAACATATATGAAATGCAAAGGGGGGGGGGGGGGATCAGGCAACTATTATTTGTGCCTTTAAAATAATTATTTTAACTAATTAAACATGAAGGGGCTAACTAGGATTTGAGCTCCCAACCACTCAAACAACCTGGATAAGAGCACAGAAATCTAATATATCTGTGTCAATCTTAATGAATAGTGAGAAGAATTCTGCACAAGGAGCTTCTATAAGTGGGATCTGACACAGTTTTTTGTGGCTATTTTTAATTAATTTTCCCCATAGATTAATTAGTATGTTTTTATGAAGCTACTGATTATTTTTTGTTAGGTATAAGAACTGACAACAACCATTATATTTATAGGATGTTTATATGAAGAATTAGACTACATAATAGGCAAAAGCACATAACATATACTTTTATACAGCACTGGTAATGTTTATTTGCGGTAAGAGTACATTTAATTATATTGATGCTTACAGACCTTATAACTAGCACGCAATTGCAGTAAACTAAAGAAGACAGGTAAGCAAACACACAGACAGGTAAACAAACACAGCTAGTCTGTAGTACTTTATATTGCTGCAGTAATAGTAAATTACCATTAACTGTGATTTTATTTTTATAGTTATTTAGTAAAGCATTTATGCGCCTCAGTGTCCATTTACAAAATAGTTTTAAGCTTACAGTTTTAATATATCCAGTTTTTCAAACAAGAAATCTGGTTTAAAGATTATAAGAAATAGTTAAATGCACAGACGCATACAGCCTTATTAAATTGTGATTTGGCCACTTGAATAGGGCTCTATATAAGCACATAGCATATTTGTTTTTCTGTACAAAAATATGCTCTGTGCTAATATAGAGCCTTATTAAGTTGTGATTCAGCAAATTTAAAAGGGCTCTATTTAAGCACATAGCATATTTTTTTTACAGAAGTTTTTAGTTAGTGAAGACCTTGATTTTGATAGAAGTTCACTAACTAAAAACTTCTGTAAAAAAATATGCTTAAATAGAGCCCTTTTAAATTTGCCGACTTGCAATTTAATAAGGCTGATAGAGCCCTATTCAAGTGGCCACATCGCAATTTAATAAGGCTGTATGATTGTACGTTTGCGAGTTTTCAATCTTGCACGGTGCTTTGGAGAAAGCACTATGGACACTGGATTCCAAGCTCAAAGACACGGCCCTCCATTCTATGCAACGTGTTAATACTGCGATTGTTTTTGCCTTGAACTTACCCGTGTATAGCCCTACAGAATATGTAAGCACGTTACAAATAATACTAATATTAAGAGGTGACACATTGAAATAAACCGGCAAACAAATCATCTTCATAGAACCGCATCTGTTAGGAACTTTGTGTTGGTCAACTAACATTAAAACCTCCACTGTACGCGTTTCACTGTAAAGGATTCTTCTACAGGGTGTTAAATAACAAAATGTTGTTGTTGTTTTGTGGACATATACATTTAAGCAGTGTTAAAATACTTGAATATAATTAGCACAAAACCAATTCAAATGTTGTATATTGTTTTAAAAGATCTATGTGACCAAATATTTAATATATATTATTTTTAAAAACACTAGTGTGTAAGACAAAGCAATACAGCTTATTATATATTACCTTTAGTTTGCACTGTAAAAAAAATTAAAATTGATCCTTTAAAGTTAATATGTATATCAACCACTTTGATTCATGCTGGTTTGTGCTTTTAAAAACTTGTATAAAGTACTTTAGTAGGAGATTATAAAATGTACTTTTCACTGATTTGGGTATTGATGACTTCATGGCCAGGTACTAAAATGTTTCTTTCCCAAAATACCCCATGTTCATATATATCAGGGACTTTAAAGTATCTAGATAGTAACAGTGAAGTGGAAGGGCAGATGGACTATGTTTATGGCTTGTGCTTGGATGACAGTTCAATGTCATGTTTTCTTGTCTTAATGGATCTCTGCCTCATGAACTCTATCCATTACTATTCCCAGTTCTTCAAAATGATGCTGAGATTCTCTCCGTGCCAGCATTTTCTTTGAACTGGCAGTGCTACCATATGCTTAATGAAGCAGCTATCCAGTGAGCCAAATACCATGTATATGGCGCCATCTTAATATCTTTTTTTCATTACCATAAAAAGAATCACTTTTTAAATTCAATGAACCATAATACTATAAAAAAAATAATGGAAGCCATAAAATAATTTCTATCAAAACCCTAAAGAAATATTAACAGAAAAAGGGATTGAGAATGTAACTCATGTGTTTCCATTCTAGATCAATCTATATTACATTTTATAATAGAGGCAGTTGTTTTCAGTTGAGTTTATAACCAAATGATTATTATTTTAACCTTAGCTGCTAGAATAAAGTGAATCCTGATAAATTAGTAAACCAGTCTTTAATTGAGGTCTAAGTAGCTGCTTCTCAAGGGTAATAACGAGCCAAGTAATAAGGAAAACTCTGCTTGTGTGTTTAATTAAGCATACTGTTCATCTTCAACATGATAATACTCCCAATATTTTACGTGTAATCTGTCAGACGGCACAGATACAATTAATAGTTGCTGTGCCCCAAGCAGATAACAGGCAGACTTGGTTCAAAGTCAGTAGGTCAGAAAAGTACATGGGTTTTCATCAAATATTGGCTTGGAGCATTTTGTTAGAAATAATATTTGCAAAGTTAACTTCAGCTTCAGGCATATACATTAATAATTAAGTCAATGAAGACAATCAAGTTGAATAGAATAAAATATTATTATTATTATTATTATTATTTATTTATTTATAGAGTGCCAAAAAAAATTCAATATTAATATTTACAAAGTAGAATAAAGTAAAGTGGGTATAATTAGCAAATTACAAAGATATGGACTCGTTTAAAGGTAAACAGAATTACACATTCAGATAAAATACAATATAAATATGTTTAGCAGACAGTTTAGTAGATCGAGATGGTGCAATAGGGTTGATGCTTCTACTCTGAAGAGATTACAATCTAGAAGGTTGGGGTATGAGACAGGAGAGTAACAATACGGCAGTAATCAAGGCCGTAGGTTGATGCAAGTGGAGATGGCTGTGCATTATATATTATTACTGGCGACTTGCCCGTCAAAAAATGACGGCAATAAAATTGTAAAGCAGGTAATGCTGTTTGCCACAGAGAGTAAGTGTTTTGGTGGTCTGAGATCTCTGTGCGCTCATTGCAAGGCTGGCGCTGATCCATAAGAACCCCAAGACAGCTATCCTTAGAGGTGGGAGTGAATATGGTATTGACAAGAGTAAAGGATATTTGAGTGGGAGCTGTAGTAGACGGTGGGAATATTAGAAGCTCAGGCTCGGACATATTAAGTTTGAGTTGAAGGCCAGCCATCTAGGAGGTTATTCTTGAGATAATTTGGCCCTTTTGTGCAAAGGAAAATTATGGTACACTGTATATATAAATGCAACTTTTCATTTACCATAACATAAATATAAATGGTGGCATATCTCCCAAACTTTCAATTGACTAAAGAATGGTTCTTATTTATTGACTAAACACTATTTTCTAATGTTATAAGCTAACTGTCTTGAGTTTTAGGGGGGGGAAACAGGTGTGCTAAGCTTTATTATTAATTTTGTTATTAGGTTAGACTGTTACTAATCATTTTTCCATTTATATCAGTGAAGATGGTTATCAGTTTGACATACCACTTTAGCATGCCTGTACATTAAGTAAGTGTATGTTACTTTATATGCTGGTGTGTGTTGCAGACCAGATACAATCCTGCCTCTCTCTTTCCAAAATATTTCATGAGAAACCATGAACCATGAATAGTATGCTAAGACCATAAAAACAAACCCCCCAAATAACCTTAAACCACTGACTACCAAGAACCCTAATAAAGGCCATGCCCTACATTTTACAACCCTGCCTGCAACCCCATGCTGATGAAAATTACCAAAAAGCAAAAAGAAATAACCAATAAAGGCTAATTTCCATCATAAACTGCTCTCTCCAGACTGAGAGCTAGACATGGGATGCAAGCCTTATATGACTTCTCAACACAACTTCAAATACCAACCCACTAATCCCAACTGAGCTTCTGTCCTGGGTAAAAACTCTGCATAGTCATGTTGCCGTCCTGTGGTTGCCTTTAAAAGGGACATGAGAAATACAGTACTGTAGAGAGCATTTTGTCTTTATATGGGGAGTTTTCCTCAAAGAGAGTGTATTTGGAGGCCTACAAGGGATGGGATTAACCCATAGGACTATTGTACTTTAGGAAAACACTCACATTTGTGAAGTATGTAACAAATTATTATTTACAGCTGTGTTAGCCACACCACAAAACCATCTTAAAGACAACCTTATTTTTTACAAGCTGCTTGTGTATTGAAGGTCCCATCATTATATACTATACTAGCGACTTGCCCGTCAAAAGTGACAGGGCCATAACATTTGAAGCCATGGCAATGCTGTTTGACACACAATGTAAACCTTTTTGTACTATACTTTACCTATTTGTAATTAATATATTCAGCAATCAATAGTCTGAAGAGCTAACAATCTGTTTATATTTTCCGGCAATATACAATGTACAGTGAGTGTTGGTGCTCTGAGTGAGTGTTATGAATGTGCCAACGGTGCATTCTAAATAGTTTATGTGCGAGAGGGAAATCCGCTGGTGTAGTTGTGTAAATCTCCATTGTAGAGATTGGTAATGGTATTAATGTGTTACACGTCTCGCATGTATTTTCTGTTTTTTGTAATAGTGTATTTTGTATTTTGTTTGTTGCTGTGTGAAAGCGCTACACGTTTGGCAGTGTTTTGCGTGGTCCGGGGTCTTGAGCCGGAGTGGTCCGGAGTCTCGTTTAAATTTTTTTCACAGCCATTTTATTTCTTGCTTAGACGACTTTTGTGTGAAAGTAATTGAAATCGCATTTAAATCGCCTTGCTCCGAACTCCCAGACGTCCTGGCTGTTCCCCCGTGCTGTGGGTGATGTTTTTGTTGCATTTCTTTGTACTTTTTGTGTGTTTTTATTGTTTTTTTGTTGTTCCCGGTTCGGCCGTTAACCTCGTATTTTTGCTCTGTCGTATGTTTTCTCGTAAAGTGCCATGGTAAAGCGGCACCCATTTGGCAGTGTTCGCGCGGTCCGGGGTCGTGTAGCCTCATTTTTGTTTTTTTTCTGTGGCCATTTTTTTTCTCGTTTAGTTGATTTTCATGTGATGAAAGTCATCGAAATCGGCTTAAATTCACGTTGCACCTCACTCCCAGATGTCCTGCCTGTTCCCCCGTGCTGTGGATGATATTTTTGTTGTATATATTTGTATTTGCTTTGTGTTTTTTGTGTTTGTTGGATGTTCGCAGGATTTTTTCTATGTCCCGCATTTTGTCAAGTGCTTGAAGGCTAATGCGACTGTGTGTTTACTAAGTGTTTTGTGGCTAAGTAACCGCGTGTTTAATTGTCTTAACAGCTCGCCTCGCTACGCGAACCTCGCAGGCGTTGAGTGCTTCTCGTTAACACCTCGCCTCGACTTGCGAGGCTTGCGGCGATGAGCACCGAAGTGCTACGCGTTAACGGCTCTCCTCGCTTCGCTCATCGTCTAACTTGGACACACCACGCAAAGCATGACAACGTCTCGTAGTTTGACAACTATTATATGTGATATATATCTTTAGATTGTAAGTCTGCGGGTTTCAATCCTGCAAGGTGCTTTAGGGAAAGCGCTATGGACACCAGATTCCAAGCTCAAAGACAGGGCCCTCCATTCTTTGCAGTGTGTGAATCTTGAACTTGTCATTGCCTGTAACTTAACTTATGTATAGCGCTACGGAATATGTTTGGTTGTGGGGAGCAGGAGGAAGCATGCAAGGGTAACTGCAAACCCTGCTGCTATAGACATTCAAAGGCCTTTTCAAGCTCATAGCCTTCACCAAAGTATAATTAATTAATCTAGGGATCATCAGAGATTTACAACTTCAATTTTTGCCTTCTAAAATTAACATTTTGCGTGTATTACCTATGGTTAGAACAGTTCTCCATTGATAGAAACCTGTGAATTTCCTACATAATTATCTGACGTTTATTCTCAAAGTATTTAAGAACAGTTGCCTTTCTATCAACATAGGTTTGTTTATTTTCGGTGAATTATAATCTTTGCACGTGTACTGAGAGATATTACAGTAGAAAAGGCCCACAGGAAATAAACACAACTATCAGCTATTATAATCACATCTCAGCTACGAGAATCTATTGACAACCTAATGGTAAATAAAAGCAGCTTCAAGATCATATTGAGATATAGAAACATTTGTCAAGTTTCTCAAAGCTATAGGGAACAAAGAAACATGCTCTGTTCGTTTTCATATATTTGCATACCAGCTTGATTCTCCTTACCTGGATTCAAATGATGAGTTCCATCTTTTGATGGGTGATATTGCACCTGGATGGCCCAGCCTGCAGTTTCCTGTTGGAACCAACAAACAGTCCACTCACTGGGCACCTACAGATGGGTAAAGCATTATCCTTCTCCTTCCAATCTTGATGTCTTGTGATGGGAATGAGAATGCACCCCTGAGTGGTCAGCTATACGTAATAAACATGGGTGGCCTTCCCCCAGTTTGTTCCTCAGTTCTGTCTAGTTTGTGTGGTGGCTCAGCATTGATCGTCTTTCAACTGCAATCATTCAAGGGACATGGATGGTTTCTGGATTTCACTAGTAATATAATATACATGTATCTATATAATTGTACGTACTTTATTTTATTAAGTAGTGCTTAAAAGCTCTATTTCTTCTTCCTGAAATCAAATAATTTGTACCTGTTTGGATCTATCCTCTGTAGTGCATGTAGCTAATGAATCAGTGACCTCTCTCAAGCAGCATGTTGCAGAATTTTGCTACTGATTGGTTACTGTGAAACACTACACACCCTGTACTTAGACGCAAGCTGCAGAGGGGAGAAATCAATGAAAACTATTTGTAAGATTCAAGGTAAAAAAACATAGAGCCTGATTCAAATTGAGCTCTCGCTCGATCCAGTAGCCTGTAAGTGATGTTGCAAGTGAGTTTGCTATTCAATTGGCGTCCTTTTGCGGGCTTCGAACGGCTTCCGAGTTACGGCTCTGAAAAAATGGCGATGGTTAAACTCGTAACTTATAGCCTCCCAAAGCATTTGATCTGTCACTTTTGCAAGAGTTGCAATGGCTAAAATTGCAAATCGCTATTCAGTTGATCAATTTCCCCAAGTCCGCAAATATTTTCCCACCCGTAACTGGCAAAAGAAGGAGAAAATCCTTTGAGTACTAGAGAGGACCCGCAAGGGCGTTAAACACCTGTTCGTAGCACTGTTAATGCAAATAATAAATCAATACTGCACTGTAAATAATGGGGAAAGTGATGATAGACAGAATTAATTGTACAACAGTCTCAAGCTCGCAAATCTACAGGAAATTACATTTATTTTTATGTTTTATTGCGTGGCTAAATCGATCTGGGGTATCAATGAGTTAATACATATCAGCCACCCATATGGACTAGAACAGTATTGGCATTCATTTTCATAATTCTTTATTTTGCAGGTTTGCGAGGCTGATCGCATATTGAACCCCTGAACCTAATTGATTGACATGTAACCTCCACGTTTTACTGCCGTAATAATGTCTAATTTTCTATTGGCAGATTCGAAATGGGTGGTTATGGGCTTGCTTAATTGATCATGTTCCCGTTCTGAACTGCTACGAACCAGTGCATGGTTTATGGTTTTGACTTTGGGCCCGCAACTTGCAATCTTGAGTAATTGAATAGCATTGTAATCGGACACAAACAGGAGCCCCCAACACACCCACAGAAATACGGCCTACTGCGATACAGTTGCGGGCTTGCAATTGAATCGGCACTACTTAATAAAATACAGTACACAAAAGTTAATAGATACATAAGTATATTATATTCATACTAGTGACTTGTTCGTCAAAAAATGACGGTCAATAAAATTTTAAGCCATGGCAATGCTGTTTGGCACACAATATTAAGCTTTTTATACTCTAAGGACCTGCAACGCTCATTGTGAGACTCTCCTCGTGTGTCCTTTGGCTCCACTCTATATTTTTTTAAATACTAATTAATGAATTAATTGAAAAATAAATGAATATAGTTTACCTTTTTATAATTAATATATGTATCAATCAATTGCCTGAAGAAGTAACAATCTCTTTTTATTGTCCTGCAACATGTAATGTCCAGTTGGACTGTTGCTGGCCTGAGGAGATAGTTTTATGAATATTGTAACAGTGCATTAGAAATAGGCTGTGTGCGCGAGGGCAAACCGTTGGTTTATTTGTGTAAAGCGCTACTTTAGATGCGTAATGTTGTTAGTTGCAAGATAGGGTTGTAAAATTGCGTTGTTTGTGTTAAGCGGTTTGTTAGCATTTGCCGTCCTTAATAATAGTGTATTTTGTACCTTGTGCGTTCCTTGGTGCAAGTGGTACGCGGTTGGCTGTGTTTTGCGCGGTACAGGGTCGTGAAGCCTTGTTTTCATTTTGTTTTGCAGCCAATTTTTTCTTGATTAGAAGATTTTCGAGTGCCGAAACTTAGCAAAATCGACTTACATTTGTGTTGCACCTCACTCCCAGACGTCCTGGCTGTTCCCCAGTGCTGTGTGTGATGTGTTTGTTGTATTTTTTTTTTGTATTTTGTGTGTTTTTTGTCTTTTTTTGTTTTGCGCCATTCGGCCATTAACTTCGTATTTTTCCTTTCTCATATTTTTTTTTATCAAACTCCTGAGTCTCGGATTTTTTGTTGTTGTAAGTCCTGTGTTCGTCAACTGCTTGCAGGCTAAGGCAATCCCGCGTTTCCTAAGTGTTTGTAGGCTAAGTCCCACGTGTTTCAATGTGCGCTCCCTTCTGGCGAAGTACCACGTGTTTCATTGCCTCCACTGCTCGCCTTGCTTTGCGCTCATTTCCCAAGTGCTGCAAGTTTTTAGGGCCTTACCGGCTCGCCTCGCTACGTGCTCTGAGTTAAAGGCTTGCATCGCTACGCTAAGTCCTACGCACCTACGCTAAGTCGTATGCACTATGCAAAGCGCAACGACAATTCGACAATTATAATATGTGGTTGAGTCCAGAAACCTTTTATGTCCCTTTAAGTACATGCAGTTAGAACCCTCTATTCACTAATCAAGAATATCTGGCTACATTTAACACGTTAAGTTTTTTCCTAAACTACAGAAGTCCTTTAAAGAACATTCTAGTATTAATATGTAGAAAATATAATAATATAACCTATTATTAGTGTTGAAAGCAGATTGTCATTCTTATACACTGTATTATTATAGTCAATGCATAGCGAAAACAACATATTGTTAGCCAGTTGCAATGTCACACAGTTTTGATACACAAGCACAAGATAAAATACATTTTATTTGAACTTTTTCTTTTTACTGCAATTCCACTTTGATTTTTGTTTATAAATGTATTTATTGTAATTTTAGCACTTGATGCTCACACAGCTGCACAGGAAGCACAAAGAACTGCAGAGATAACACGCACATTGTGCAAGCAAATATTGTGTAACCCATTCATGTTCATTCAATATCCCATATAGTGACACGTGTGACAGATGTGCAGAGCATTATCTAGTAGTGAGGCGCTGAATGCTTAGGGATAGCAACCTAAACTTCTTCAAATCACATAATGTGTGCAAGAGCTAATACAACTCATTAAAGAAGCTGACAAAGTGCATTCTGGGAAATACAGCTGTTGTTTGACTTTTTAGAAATTGTACAAGGATTAAAGGGACATGTTTAACTTTTGATCACTCAATTCCCCTGCAAAATAATATTGTTGAGAACCTATTCTTGTATATACATAAGAAGATATGAGTACTTCGGTATCCAGGGGCGTAGGAACTGGGGGGGCATTATATGAATAGGGGACACAAAAATTAGAAAAATGTAACTTAATAATACATTACTAGAGGCCACGTTGGCATTATGGAGCAGTTTGTCTTTCCCATGCAAGCATTGACACATAATTTATTTTATATTATTTATATCATAGGCGCTCATCGCGAGGCCCGTAGGACTTAGGCTTAGGCTGCAATGAGCGGCAAAGGAGCTCATTGCAGGGCTCGATGACTTAGGACTTAGAACCGAAGCACGTACATGCAACTGCAGACCTCACAAACCAAGGCCCGCAATTGCGGCCCTGCACTAAATTACGAATTTAACGGCCGAACCACAGAACTCGAAAGACCAACAAAAAACACCAAATATGCCTCAAATTAACTTACACACTCACACACACCACAAGATGAGAGGCAGGAAGCCTGTGAGTGAGGTTGCAAGTTAATTTGAGCCATATTTGCAGTTTTTACACAATCGAAAATCACCTAAGCAAGAAAAAAAATGGAGGTCATTTTTGACAGGCAAGTCGCTAGTATATATACAGTGCCTTGCAAAAGTATTCACCCCCATTGGCATTTTTAATGTTTTGTTGCCTCACAACCTGAAATTAACATGGATTGTTTAAGGATTGGCATCATTTAATTTACAGAACATGCCCACAACTTTGAAGATGTTTTTTTTTATTATTGTGAAGCAAACAACAAATAGGACAAAATAACAGAAAAAGTCAATGTGCATAACTATTCACCCCCTAAAGTCAATACTTTGTAGAGCCACCTTTTGCGGCAATCACAGCTTCAAGTCCCTTTGGATAAGTCTCTATGAGCTTGCCACATCTTACCACTGGGATTTTTGCCCGTTACTCCTTACAAAACTGCTCCAGCTCCTTCAAGTTGAATGGCTTGCGCTCCTGAACAGCACTCTTTTCTATTGGATTGAGGTCTGAGCTTTGACTAGGCCATTCCAACACATTTACATGTTTCCCCTTAAACCACTCAAGTGTTGCTTTAGCAGTGTGTTTGGGGTCATTGTCCTGCTGAAAGGTGAACCTCCGTCCTAGCCTCAAATCACGCACAGAGTAGTACAGGTTTTGCTCAAGAATATCCCTGTATTTAGCACCATCCATCTCTCCCTTAACTCTCCCAGTACCGGCTGTTGAAAAACATCTAAACAGCATGATGCTGCCACCACCATGTTTCATTGTGGGGATGGTTTTCTTTGCGTGATGGGATGTGTTGGGTTTGCGCCTGACATAGCGTTTTCTTTGATGGCCGAAAAGTTTAATTTTAGTCTCATCAGACCAGAGCACCTTCCTCCATACATTTTGGGAGTCTCCCTTATGCCTTTTCGCAAACTCAAAACATGTCATTTTGTTTTTTTCTGAAAGTAATGGCTTTCTTCTGCCACTCTGCCATAAAGCCCAACTCTACAGAGCGTACAGCTTATTGTCGTCCTATTGTCTCTGCTTTGGAACTCTGCTCCTCCAGGGTTACCTTAGGTCTCTGTGCTACCTCCCTGATGACTGCCCTCCTTGCCCGGTCAGTTAATTTGGTGGGCGGCAGTTTCCTGGCAGGTTTGCTGTTGTGCCATGTTCTTTCCATTTGGTTATGATAGATTTGATGGTGCTCCTGTGGATCATCAAAGATTTGGATATGTTTTTATAACCTAACCCTGACTTGTACTTCTCAACAACATTGTCCCTTACTTGTTTGGAGAGTTCCTTGGTCTTCCTGGCAGTGTTTGGTTAGTGGTGCCTCTTGCTTAGGTGTTGCAGCCTCTGGGGCCTTTCAAAAAAGTTGTATATGTAATGACAGATCATGTGACACCTAGATTGCTCACAGGTGGACATAATCTCCCTAATTATGTGACTTCTGAAGGTAATTGGTTGCACCAGCGCTTTTTATGGGCTTCATAACAAAGGGGGTGAATACATACGCACATGCCAAAGTTTTCTATTTCTAAAAAATAGTTTTATGTATATATTTTTCTCATTTCACTTCACCAACTTAGACTATTGTGTTCTGATCCATCACATAATATTCAGCCTATTATGTTGCAGTGTTGTCTGGTGATAACTCATTCAGCCACACCTAAATATAATCAACATGATGAGATTAAAGCCCTGAGCTCACCGGATTTCCCAGTAAGCAGGGTGGCAGCCTATTATTTAGGGATGGGACCTGATGTGATTGGCCAGCCTGTGTGCCAGAAAATTGTATAAAATGTGACAATTAATAAAGGTAAGACAGTTGTCTCTGAACTTACATAAAACAAGGTGTAAGTGTCATTCTGTGCATTAATCCTAATATTCTAATGGATATGTGTTCCTGATATCCTGGTGTTTCTGATATTCTTGATGCAAGCTCCTGGGCGTGGTACCTGTGTTTGGTCCATCTTCTGCTATCAGAAGTGTAAATGGATTGCACGATTCTGTTCCAATTGAAGTAGCAGATTGTGACATAGTCCTTTAAAATTCCCAACCCAATTGCACTAAAATAATTAGATACATTCCAAAATAGTATATTCAGGTTTATATGGCAAAATAAACTTTCTTGTATCTCCAAGCAGGTAATGCTCAGGCATAAAAATAGAGGCGGGCTCTACGTGCCCAAACTTTCAGCCTTATTAAATAGAGATTTGGCCAATTTAAAAGGGCTCTAAATAAGCACATAGCATTTTTTTTTACTTAAGTTTTTAGATAGTGAATTTCTATACATAAGCAAGGTCTTCACTAACTTAAAACTTCTGTCAAAAAAATATGCTCTGCGCCTATATAGAGCCCTATTCAATTGTCCGAATCGCAATTTAATAAGGCTGTTAAGGGGCTACTTCAAAGCCACTCAATTGGTCCATCTGCCCCTAGCACATTCCACTATGCACCAGCCATCTTGGGACTTCATGGAGAATCAACAAATGATCCCACATAGCTGGGATAAGCTAATTTGGATTCCTAAAGAACTAGCCCCCATAACAACCCACCAGAACACTATGATTTCTCTAACTTTGAACTCTTGGGGGTGGGCCAACTCCAGGCACCGGCTCAGCCCCGGCCTGTCTGTTATGTCTTTCCCCCAAATTATTTCAGGCTCAAACGCCATCTCTGAACTCTGGTGGACCTCCAGAAACCTTGACCAGATAGGGACTTGGTTTATTAATAATAATCTCCTGACCTATTACGCATAACCCATGACTTGCCCCCCACAGAATTTTATAATTATATACAAATCAGAAGCTGGGTTAGTAAGTCATTGAAAGAACTGGGAACCCCAAGGGCCACCTGGATGTCCATTATCTGCAAAAACCTCCCTCTTACCATAGTTATAGTGGGTCACTCTATGATGCCTTTACTAGCACTACCAGCAATAAGAACCCAAAATGATGATGCAATGGGTAGAGGATCTGGGGGTAGAGTGGGACTGGGACAAGTGGACAGAATCCTGCTCGAACCTATCCAGAGGCTCACTTAATTCGGCGACATCTATCAAGGTCCTACAGAGAGCCTATTGCACGCCCGATAAATCACAGAAAATGAATTTTCAAGAGAGCAATAAATATTTCAAGGGATGCCAACCAATAGCAGGCCACATCCATATCTGGTGGTCATGCTTATTGGTTCAGAATATCTGGGGACAATTAGCCCGACTTGCCACCACACTCTTAAAGAAGGTGACTCCAATCACGATAGAGTCTTGCCTGCTGGGGATTCATACTAGAAATCTATCTCAGCACCAAATTAAATGATTCCAACTACTGGCTCTGGCTACCAAAACACACAGTAGATGGAAGACATTTTTTAATTTAAATTTAATTTCTAGTTATGTTATAGATATATTAATAATCAAAATGTAAAATAAGAAGGTTCAGTCAGTTAATAATTGGAAAATGTTTTATTGAGAAAGTCAATGTAATATAACTGACACAAATCAGTTGTTCACAATGTTCACAATATCGTGTGCCTTCTAATAAAAGACTATTGGAAAAAAATACCAGTGTGTTTGCCTCATTATTTTAATAAGAAGCATTTTGAGTAAAGGGTTTATTTGTATTTTTGGTGGTTTTTTCTGAGCAAACATCCAGGGTACATGGGTCAAGGCTGATTGGCAGGTTAAAATTGCAAACTTCATTTCAAGTTTAAAAAAGATTTTTCAAAAACAATGAACTGATAAAGTATATGTTAATGCCTATAATTTTAAATGATACCATAGTTAGAACCTCTGTTGTGTCACTTTAACATAAACTAAGAATAAATTAGTATAACGTAAGTAATTGCTTTTCAGAATTAAAGGTTCATTCTAAATAGTTATTGCATTAATTCACGACTGGTTCATGATAATTCACTCTGCTCAGTGTAATAAGATAAGCTACTTCATCAGTAGAATGAGACAGTGCTATCTAAATCTGCAATTGTGACTAATATAATTACTTTGACTGTGTAAGAAATTATAGATCAGCAGAATTGTTGTACAGTAAACACTGTATATTTCTACTTCTTAAGTGCCATGCTAGAGATAAATTCAATTTCTATCATGCTGACACAGGTACTTAAGACTTATTATATAGATTTTTCTAGAATAAATTCAAAAGTGGTGTTTTAAAAGGATAACATTGGGATAATGAGCCTTGGATTACATTTTGAGAAAGGAAAAAAAAAATCATGCATTAAATATAAAAATATATATAATTTTTTGGGTCAGTCAATTAGTGGTGTCTGACTCTCTGTGATCCTTTAAAGGCATATCTAAGTTTCCTGGATTATGAATGCATCTGACAGAGGAATCTGAGAGAATCAGTAGTGTATGAAAACATTTTTTTGCATGACAAAATCCCAAAATGAACATTAGTTTGCTTACCTTGAAGTTAGCAAAATGTCTTATGTTTTTTGGCAGTTGTATTTTATGGTGTTACGCATCTAGAAAATACCAGCTAAATTAGCATAAAATTCATATTAAGGAGCAAGCTAATACATGTATCAATCTCCACCTCTGGGGCTTCTTGCATGCTCAGTACAAGAACTGAGACTGTAAGGGCAGATCTCTGCCAGCACTTCCTCTCCTTCAGCTCCCTGCTGTTTCAGAGAAAGACACTTAGGGCCACATTCAATTCGAAGCCTGAAATTCGAACGCAGACAGACGAATCAGCCAATAGAAAATGAGACTGTCATTATTACGGCAGTAAAATACGGAGCTTACATGTCAATCAATTAGGTTCAGAGTTCGATTTGCGATCAGACTCGCAAAACCCGCAGAATTATGAATGCCAATACTGTTCTAGTCCATATGGGTGGCCTGATATGTATTAACTCATTGATACCCGAGATCGATTTAACCCCGAAATGACACATAAATATAATTTTAATTTTCTGATGATTTGCGACCTTCAGACTGTTGTGCAAATAATTCTAATGTCCGTCATCCCTTTCCCCGTTATTTACAGTACAGTAGTGATTTTTTATTTGCATTTACAGTGCTACAAATAGGTGTTAAACCCCCTTGCGGGTCCTCTCTAGCACCCGTGGGATTTTCTTCTTCATTTGCCTGTTATTGGTGTGAAATCATTTGCGGGCTTGGGGAAATTGAGCAATTGAATAGTGATTTGCGATTTTTGCCTTTCGAAAGTGAAAGATCAAAGGCTTCTGGAGGCTGTAAGTTACAAGTTTAACCATCAAAATATTTTTAAGATGTAACTCAGAACCGATCGGAGCCCGCACAAAGATGCCAAATGAATAGCAAAA
This sequence comes from Discoglossus pictus, assembly GCA_027410445.1. Taxonomy (NCBI): domain Eukaryota; kingdom Metazoa; phylum Chordata; class Amphibia; order Anura; family Alytidae; genus Discoglossus; species Discoglossus pictus. The sequence goes on from CM050165.1 coordinate 396,749,810, forward strand.
TAGCTTGGGACATCACTTACGGGCCTCCGGATCTCCCGAAATCTCAATTTAATATGGCCCTATCTGAGCAAACAGTCTCACTTGGGATTTGTGTACTTATTACTAAATGTTGCAGGTCTCTCTCACACACAGCAGCTCTCTGTCTGCACTGAGCTCAGGTGTGAGCAGGTTATTAAAGAATTAAAAGGAGTTCCCAAGTGCCACGCTGATAAGGGGGTATCAGATGCCTGTGTAGGCACCCCTGGGATGTCAACATAATCATTATAGGGATTTTTAGATATTAATAAAAATAAAATGTTTTATGAAATGTGCTGCATATATCAAGGATGGTTTCTGTGCAGAAATGTATTAATCCAGGAAAGTTAGATATGCCTTTAAGGCTTTCTTGACAAAGATACTTGAGTGGGTTGCCAGTTCCTTCTCCAGTGGACTTTAAATTGTCTGACCTCTCTGCTATGACCTGCCCTTATTGACTGACCCTACATGGTATGGCTCACAGCTTCATTGAAGTACACAAGCCCCTTCACCATGACAAGATAGTTGTCAAGAACAGGCTATACAGTTTATTAGTGTTTCATTGTTATTCTTCTGGTGGAAGCACAAAATGATCCAAGTGTCTAACTGTTAAATAACTTTTTTTGTCCAGTCTTTCTTTTCTACATAACCAAGCCGGTTTACTCAGTAATTAGTGAGATGCATTAAATCACCATTGGGGTAAAAAAAATCTAAACTAGTCCCTTTTGAAGAACTACACTTGTAAATAAGCAGCATGGTTTAGACTGTAAAATAATACAGCCTCCAATATATTACTTTTATGTGCATGTATGCTGCTGTGGAATCCACCATTTTTGTTACAAGCGATCAGCTTCCTGTGTTGGGAGGAGACTTTGAATAAAGAAGAATTTAGCATCTGCATAATGGGACGCTGGCAAATACATCTGCCAGTGCTTTCATTGGCTAACTGAAACCCTATTAGTTTACAGCTGAAGCTGCAAGCTGTATATAAAAGTGAAATATGTATACTATGGGCCTCATTCTATTAAGGGCCGTAGGAGATGCGTGGGCGCAAGGGTTGGCCGCAAGCTACTTCCCTATTCTATTCTCTTGTGGCCAAGGGCTCCGGCCGGCTTACGGCCGGTGCCCTATTATCCCTTACGGCCACCCCCGCCGCAGGTAAAGCCTTTGATCTTACGCGGCCGCAAGAAAGCCCAGGTTGCTATTCAAATGCTACGCGAACCTTTCTGTCAGGGCCTCAATTCTCTAAAACCGCGCCGCAGCTTACTTACACCAAAAAGGTCCCGCAAGGCTCTTACTTACAAACCGTAGCGCCAATTAAGCACATAAAAAAGCCATCCTGTACTTTGATGAGACGTGAAAGTGATTGGAGGTGTTAGCATTCATAGCACAACATTCCCCTACACTCAAATCTGAAAATAATTTTTATTGTAATTCATGTTCAATTTCTGTTTCTGGGTCCCACGGGCTTGGAGCACATCAGACCCGCAACGGCTGCGGGATTAGCCTCCGTCAAGTCCGTAAATGGGTGAAATACTCCCACAGGTCGCAAAGGGCTTACTTACAAAAAGTAGCACTAATTAAGCAAATAGAAAAGCCATCCTGTACTTTTATTAAAAGTGAAAATGATGTTTGGTCTTAGAATTAATAGCTCAGAAACCCCCACTATTGTGGAACTTAGTAGAATTAAACTGAAGTTTAAAGGTTCATAAAGGAACTCATTAGGCCAAACATTTTAATTTACATACATGTTTTAACTGGGTTAATTAATTCATTGCATATTTCTTAATGTGATTATGGTATAACATTTTTACCTCACTAACATCTAGGAAGCCCCCAGAGTAACAGATTTACACTGCTGGAACCTCCGTTTTTCCATCTTTGTGCAGCTGTGTCTTGTAGTCACGCTCACACTACCAGTGTCTAACCAATATACAGTGACATGTGTTGTATCTGGGCAACATGAGGCAAATAGTAATGTCAGATCTCTCCCTGTAGCCATGGCTTTAGGTAACAGCGATGCAAGTGTCCTTTCTCATGAGAGAAGAGTAGGCATGGCTGGATTTCTTATGAGGCCAACTAGGCAGCCACATAGAGGAACTTTCCTGGGAGCCCCGGGTGACTGCCTGGGAACAGAGGGGCTTTTGACCTGGCTGTCTGCCAAGGGGAGCGATTGGCTGTTGCATAGGTAGGCGTGGCTAGGAGTGTACATTTATAGGGGCTAGTTCCCGCGGTTAAGGGGTCACTGTGAGGGGAATCTAACAAGCTCACACATGGCGTCCCCTTTATTGGACCCACTGATGGCACAGCTCAAGGCCCAAGTAGCAGCACATGGCTTTGATTGGCTACAAGCCTTGGTGGCCAGCATACAAGAAGATGCGCCACCAGGAAGGCAGGAGCAGGCTGAGGAGCAGGCTGATGTGAGAGCTGCGCTGGGGCAGAGTCGTCCGGTCCGGAGCACAAGGCCCCCAGAAAGGTTAAGCCCGTCTATGCAGACCCCCAGGAAGAAAGGTAGAAGCCAGCTGGTGAGGAAGAGGATCGTTAGCGCAGGACGGGTGCCTGCTGTCAGGAGGTCCCTGAGGAAGCAGCAGAGCGGCAGCGGAACCCCCCCAAGGCGAACAAAACGGGCAGAAGAGCAAGAAGATACTTACCAGCCTCTGACGCGACCCTCCTCTGCAGCGTCGGATCAAGCTCATCTGCTGGTGAGGCGGCGGGGACCGGCTGCGGCAGCAACGTCGGGGGAGCGTGCAGTAGAACCAGCAGGAGAAGAACGGATCCCTGCGCGTAAGAAGTCCCGGCGCGGTAATGAGGACCTGATGGTAGACACGTCAGAAGGTGAGCAAGGGGTCGCTGAGGTGTCTGAAAGTAGGTCTGAGCTAAAGGGGAAGAAGATAATGACGCGAGCAGCGTCAAAAGCAGTCAGAGGGGCAGCAGGAGCCAGGAAGCAAAGGGCAGCGCAACGGGGGCCACGAGAAAGTGTCAGGAGCACACAGTTCAGCCAAGAGGAGGCTGCAGAGAGTCCATTAACGGACCAGACAAGGGCACACAGCCTAGAGAGGGGCACAGCTGGGGAAACAACAGAAAGTAGGAAGAGAACAGGAGTCCAGCACAAGGGGCAGCCAGAAGCATGGCAAGTAGCAGAAGGAAGTCAGGAACAAAGGGAAGACAGGAGAGAATTAGGCATGAACCTGAATATAGATGATATAAGTGAGGAAGAACAAGAAGATAGTTTGCAGTTGGAAGGCCACATTAGTGACACAAGTCAGGAATTACAGCAGGAAGGATGGAGGGAGCCTGTTCCAACAGTAGCTGCAAATTTTTGCCCAGTCTCTACATGTGGGGACCCGGGTGAGGGCACATCTAACAGGAGCAGATTACAGCCAAGGCATGGGGTAGAGGACATGCCGGTTGGTATACAAGAAGAGAGGAGCCCGGGGGGGAATCAGCAGGAGGCCTTGCGGTCAAACACATCATCTTTACATTACATATATTCAGGTCCAAGGGCAGTAAGGCACACCGCAGGTGAGAGGCACTGGAACAGGAGTGGCAAGGAGAGAGGGCAAAATGTATCACATAATTACAGAAGCAGAAGATCTTTGTCACCGGCTCGCAGGAATAGGTTCACGACCTCTCCGAAAGGAAGGTCTAGATCCAGGAAAAGGTCACCTTACCGGGCAGATCGACATGGTGAATATAACAGGGGGGAGAGGGATAGGCGCTCTCCTTCTTATCTTTGCAGGAGCACGGAAACAAGAGGATGTAAGGATCATAGACTGCCCTCTGGGGAGGACCGGAGGGTACAAGAGGCATCTAGAAAAGAGTCATCAAGAAGCAGGAACAGACGACTTCCCGCCACTAATCGGGAAAAGGAGCAGAGAGGAGCAGTCGGCGCATCAGGTTTCACAGCCTCAGCATCGGCAGCAGATATGAGGCATACTGGTGAGGCTTTACACAACACACAACACATGCAAAATAGTCTAGTAACTTTTTTGTCTAATTTACGTGGCTTAATGGCTCAGCTAGAGGGGACTAAGCAGGCTGGGCCAGAGTTGGCTTGGTTGGTTTCAGATAGGACTGGGAGTAATTTACCCGTTAGTCAGGTAGTTCCTGGTAGTTGTAGTGGGGAGGGACAGGATAGTTCTAGGCTTCTGGAAGAGGCAAGGGTTGCGGGTTCGTCAGATGAGGTTCCACCCCGGGTAGTGGGGGTGGAGCCTGTTATCAGAGTTGCAGACACAGTGCGGAGTAAATCAGCACTGTGTTCCATTGGCCCAATAGGAGAGCACGTGTCGAAAGAATTGAGGGAAAAAATATGGAAACGGGAGTTTATAGAGATGTTTTCAGTTCTTCCGTTGGACAGTTTCATAGAAATTAAGCCAGATGAGAAAAAAGAGGATGCTAAGAAAGAGGAGGAAGAGCGTAAGCGTAGATATAGAAAGATCCCTAAGACATTCAGTAATTGGTTACAGGCCTATGTGATATTTGCTAGTATAGTGGGAGAGAAAAACCCTGAGTTGTGTTCGGCTCTTTTCTGTTACCTAGATGAAATCGAGGGGATTCACAGAACCTATGGAGGGCAGGCGTGGTGGGCTTATGATGAGAAATTTCGTCAGAAGCTGGCTGTTAGGCCTTCTATGCAGTGGGATGACAGGGATATGGGCAGTTGGTTAAAAATTGTTACTCCTCTCCGCCCATCTTTTGCTTCAGGTCCCAAGTCGGTTGTGGTTAGCCAAGCGAAGAAAGGGTTTTGTTTCGCTTTTAACGAAGGTTCTTGCTCCTGGGGTTCAGCATGTAAATTCAAACATGAATGTTCGGAATGCGGTAGTAGTCACCCGCTTTTTCGTTGCTTTAGGCGAGCAAAATCTCAAAAAACAGGGGATTCTGTTGCAAAAGGGGTGGAGCCCAGTGCGCCTGGAAAGGATGGAGTTTTGGCTAAGGTTATACGCCACTAGAGTTCTTAGCGCTGAGGATGCCTTTTTTCTATGGGAAGGTTTTGCTTCAGGTTTTACTATTCCATCATTGGCTGGGGCCGGTATTAGGCATCCTGTTAATTTAAAGTCGGCTAGGGACAATCCAGAATTAGTATTTAACATTCTTTTGAACGAGGTAGAAAATGGTAGAATGGCTGGCCCATTTGATACGGTCCCGTTGAACAATCTAAGGATCTCTCCCTTGGGGCTGGTTCCAAAAAAGGAGCCTGGTACTTTCAGGCTCATCCATCATTTGTCTTATCCCAAGGGCCACTCGGTAAATGATGGGATTGACCAAGAGCTGTCATCGGTCTCATATGCATCTGTAAAACAAGCAGTGAGGTTGGTTCGTCGAGCGGGCAGAGGGGCTTTGCTTGCTAAGGTAGATATCAAGTCGGCTTTTCGCTTGCTTCCCATTCACCCCGTTTCTCAGCAGTTGTTGGGTTGTGCTATTTTGGGGAAGTTCTTTGTAGATTTGTGTTTGCCTATGGGATGCAGTATCTCTTGTTCCTTTTTTGAAAAGTTTAGTACATTTTTGCATTGGGTTCTTTCTATTAAGACGGGGTTACATTCGGTTGTTCATTATCTTGACGATTTCTTGTTCGTGGGTTCGGCAGATTCAGCAGATTGTCTTAGATTAATGCAGGGTTTCAAAGATTTAGCAGAGGAGTTTGGCATTCCGCTGGCCGTTGATAAGTCTGAGGGGCCTTGCCAAGTTTTGATTTTTTTGGGTATTGAAGTAGACACAATGCGCATGGAATGTAGGCTTCCGCTGGATAAGGTGGTGGACCTTTGTGACACCGTAGGTAAGGTTCTGTTGGCAAAGAAGGTTACTTTGAGGGTTATGCAGTCGTTGCTGGGTAAGCTTAATTTTGCTTGCCGCATAATTCCTATGGGGAGGATTTTTTCCAGAAGGCTGTCTTTAGTTACCAGGGGAGGGTGCCTTCCGCATCATCACTTAAGAATCTCGGCGGAGCACAAAGAGGACCTACGCATCTGGTACGCTTTTTTAAAAAACTTTAATGGCCGGAGCATGATTTTAACAGAACCAACTGTTAATGAAGTTCTGCAATTATTCACGGATGCGGCAGGTTCACGAGGTTTTGGGGCTTATTTTAGAGGTCATTGGTGTGCGCAAGCTTGGCCAGCTGGGTGGCATGAACAGGGTTGGACTAGGAACTTAACCTTATTGGAATTGTTCCCTATAGTGGTAGCGTTGTGGCTATGGGGAGACATGTTGAGACATCACCATGTGGTGTTTCACACAGATAATATGAGTGTAGTACAGGCAATTAACTCTACTACTGCCTCTTCGCCTCCAGTAGTTAGGCTGCTGAGGCAATTGGTATTAAAATGTCTTCAGTTGAACATTATGGTTAGAGCCTCACACATCGCAGGGGTTAAGAATGTGGTGGCGGACGCTTTGTCCAGATTCGATTGGGAAAAGTTTCGGAGTCTGGCGCCGTTAGCTAGGGTAGAACCTACGGGGTTTGATGAAGACTTGTGGAACTTGTGTTTATGAATCAACATCACTAGGCTCCAGGGTACAGCACAATACAGTAGGTAGATTCGTTTGGTTTTTCTTTTTATATGTTATCTGCAGGACTTATAATTTCTTGTTTCATTGCAGGGACTCCTTTGCAGCTATGGATTGTGGGGCATTCCTTCATATATTGGGCCAGAAGGGCAGCAGCTATCACAGATCGGGGCCGCCAGTTGGGTTTCCCTGAGGAAGCCTTGTTAATAAAATGGTTTGGCATTAGGGGCATGAGATGGGAACAGGTCTTAGAGAAGGTAGTCGGGTGGGCCAGAGTTTCCTCGCCCCCAGACATATTGCTCATACATGCGGGGGGCAACGACTTGGGATATATGGCTATGAAGGAGTTAATCAGGAAGATGAAGAGGGATTTAGCTAGATTAAAGGAATTGTTTCCGGATTTATATATCATCTGGTCCCAGATTACACCCAGACTAAAATGGAGGGGGGCTAAGGATCCAGTAAAATTGAATAAAGCTAGGCTCAGAGTAAATAAGATTATGTCTTCATATGTTCGGAAAGTTGGGGGTCATGTCATTAGGCATCTGGATTTTGAAACCCCGGGGGCACATGTTTTTTACTCGTGGGATGGCGTTCACCTTAACGAGATTGGCACGTCTCTGTTTATTTATACGTTAAAGGAGGGTATTGTTCAGGCCATGGTTAGTTTTGGCGGTGCTGAGCCCGGCGGGCTTGCGGGTGGCGGGGGTGCGGCATCACCTTAGGGCGGAGCTTATTAGCGGGTAAGGTATACGGTTTATGCCGAGGCCAGAGGTCGATTGGGCACGGGGTTCCATGGGACCTCTGGGGCTGTGAGGAGCTCCGTCCTTGGGAAGGTGTGCAGCTTCCCGTGTTTTGTATCACATGTTATGTTAATAAAGCTGTGGCCTGATTTTACCCATTCCAGTTTATGTGTCTGTTATTGGGATCTTGGTTGGGGGGTGGGTTTTTGGAGCGTACCAGGTCAGTTTGCACAGGTCATGGGAGCCCCGGGTGACTGCCTGGGAACAGAGGGGCTTTTGACCTGGCTGTCTGCCAAGGGGAGCGATTGGCTGTTGCATAGGTAGGCGTGGCTAGGAGTGTACATTTATAGGGGCTAGTTCCCGCGGTTAAGGGGTCACTGTGAGGGGAATCTAACAAGCTCCCTCCCTCCCTCCCCCTGTGTTAGTTTGTTTCTCGTCAGGTATTTTGTATTGTTGTTCATTTGTCACAGCTGTGGGCGGGGGTGCGGCATCACCTTAGGGCGGAGCTTATTAGCGGGTAAGGTATACGGTTTATGCCGAGGCCAGAGGTCGATTGGGCACGGGGTTCCATGGGACCTCTGGGGCTGTGAGGAGCTCCGTCCTTGGGAAGGTGTGCAGCTTCCCGTGTTTTGTATCACATGTTATGTTAATAAAGCTGTGGCCTGATTTTACCCATTCCAGTTTATGTGTCTGTTATTGGGATCTTGGTTGGGGGGTGGGTTTTTGGAGCGTACCAGGTCAGTTTGCACAGGTCATGTGAAGGGCACCTCATTTTACACTCCAAAGTGTTCCTTGTCATAAAAAACAAAATACTGCAGTTCATAGATTCACCTGGAATTAGAGATTTACAATAGGGAGGAAGCTGCTGTAAAACTATCAGTGCATAGAGAGAAATTGTGATTACTAGAGGTTATAAATATATATATATGTCTATAATGTGTTGCATGTGTCTATATGTGTTACTGTGTATTTATGTTTATGTTAGACTGTCTATCTTTAGATGTGTGTAGCTATAGTATTTATGTACATAGAGTTGTATTTATGTGTCTAGTATGTAGGGAAGCATTGGGTATATGTATCTATGAGAGAGCAGGAGCTGTATATTTTATCTGCTTTAGTATAGATGAAGCAATTTGTATAATAATTTGTGGGGATGTGTATATATATATATATATATATATATATATATATATATATATAATATATATACAAATAGCAATGCGGTATGTGTGGGGAAGTGTTATGTACATCTCTGTAGCATGTGAGAGAAGAATTTTTAACAATGAAGCATGAGAGAAGTGGTGTTTTATCTATCTATCTATCTATCTATCTATCTATCTATAGTTGCAAGCAAAAGTATGTGAACCCTTTGGAATTATATGGATTTCTGCACAAATTGGTCATAAAATGTGATCTGATCTTCATCTAAGTCACAACAATAGACAATCACACTCTGCTTAAACTAATAACACACAAAGAATTAAATGTTACCATGTTGTTATTGAACACACCATGTAAACATTCACAGTGCAGGTGGAAAAAGTATGTGAACCCCTAGACTAATGACATCTCCAAAAGCTAATTTTAGTGAGGTGTCAGCCAACTGGAGTCCAATCAATGAGATGAGATTGGAGGTGTTGGTTACAGCTGCCCTGTCCTATAAAAAACACACACCAGTTCTGGGTTTGCTTTTCACAAGAAGCATTGCCTGATGTAAATGATGCCTCACACAAAAGAGCTCTCAGAAGACCTACGATTAGGAATTGTTGACTTGCATAAAGCTGGAAAGGGATATAAAAGTATCTCCAAAAGCCTTGCTGTTCATCAGTCCACGGTAAGACAAATTGTCTATAAATGGAGAAAGTTCATCACTGCTGCTACTCTCCCTAGGAGTGACCGCCCTGTAAAGATGACTGCAAGAGCACAGTGCAGACTGCTCAATGAGGTGAAGAAGAATCCTAGAGTGTCAGCTAAAGACTTACAAAAGTCTCTGGCATATGCTAACATCCCTGTTAGCGAATCTACGATATGTAAAACACTAAACAAGAATGGATTTCATGGGAGGATACCACAGAGGAAGCCACTGCTATCCAAGCAAAATATTGCTGCACGTTTACAGTTTGCACAAGAGCACCTGGATGTTCCACAGTAGTCCTGGCAAAATATTCTGTGGACAGATGAAACTAAAGTTGAGTTGTTTGGAAGAAACACACAACACTATGTGTGGAGAAAAAGAGGCACAGCACACCAACATCAAAACCTCATCCCAACTGTGAAGTACGGTGGTGGGGGCATCATGGTTTGGGACTGCTTTGCTGCGTCAGGGCCTGGACGGATTGCTATCATCGAAGGAAAAATGAATTCCCAAGTTTATGAAGACATTTTGCAGGAGAACTTAGGGCCATCTGTCCACCAGCTGAAGCTCAACAGAAGATGGGTGTTACAACAGGACAAAGACCCTAAGCATAGAAGTAAATCAACAACAGAATGGGTTAAACAGAAGAAAATACGCCTTCTGAAGTGGCCCAGTCAGAGTCCTGACCTCAACCCGATTGAGATGTTGTGGCATGACCTCAAGAAAGCGATTCACACCAGACATCCCAAGAATATTGCTGAACTGAAACAGTTCTGTAAAGAGAAGAGGTCAAGAATTACTCCTGACCGTTGTGCACATCTGATCTGCAACTACAGGAAACGTTTAATTGTAGTTATTGCTGCCAAAGAAGGTTCAACCAGTTATTAAATCCAAGGGTTCACATACTTTTTCCACCTGCACTGTGAATGTTTACATGGTGTGTTGAAAAAAAAAACATGGCAATATTTAATACTTTGTGTGTTATTTGTTTAAGCAGACTGTGATTGTCTATTGTTGTGACTTAGATGAAGATCAGATCACATTTTTTGACCAATTTGTGCAGAAATCCATATCATTCCAAAGGGTTCACATACTTTTGCTTGCAACTGTATATGTGTGCTCGGGTCCCTCTGTCGCCTTGCCTCTTCTGCAGGTGGGGCCCTCAGCTGCTTCATACACGGTCAGTCCCTCTCTTGCCCCGCCTCTTCCTTACGCAGGGCTCTCTGCAGCTTTATAACTGTTTCCTGGTTGCACCTCAGCTCATTTGACTCTGTGTCCTTCAGGGCACTGCTGCTCCTGTCTGCTGCTCTGTTACAAAAAAAGGGTACTTTCTTGCTGGAGAGCGATGGTTCCTCTCAAGGTAAGTTATCCTGATTTCCTTAGGCTTTCCTACTATAGATCTGGACCTGTTTATCTAATTGTCTATTCCCTTATCCACAAGGTAGCACTTCGGCTTCCCTATGCCTCATTCACGTGATTCCTTGCCCAGATCTGCTAAACTTCTACCCTCCTTACACTCTCCTACCAGCCTTTGTGTCACCTAAATACTATGCAGAGACTCCTACTGTGCAGTTTCTGGCTCGTTTTCTTGCCTGAAAGGGTACTCTCATTACTGGAGAGTGATGGTTTCTCTCAAGGTAAGTTATCCTGACTTCCTAACACTTTGCTACTAATGATCTGGGTCTGAACCTACTTGTCTATGCCCTTGTTCCTATCCAAGGCAGCACTTTGGCTTCCCTACGGCTTATTCATGTGGTTTCTGGCCCAGATCTACTGAACATCTACCCTCATTACACTTTCTACTCAGCCCTCTCTGAGGCACCACTTCTGATACCTACATAAATCCTATACTTGCCTTCGCTAGGCTTCACCTCAATCACGCTTTCATAGTCGCACTTGCCTTCACTAGGCTTCATCTTACTTACAAGCCCCACATCAGCCTTCACTAGGCACCACCACACCACTCCTACATCCTACACTAGCCCTCTCGTCTATTGCCGATAACGTCTTTTCATGTATCGCCTAATACGCTTTCCCTCCAATAACCTCCTCCACTGTCGCTGCTGATCCCAGGATTACCAGCAGTTTGTCACTCCTCTCTGAGACCCACCTTCAGCTCACTATCGACCTTATGCACTATTGCTGCTGTTCCCGAGCATATCAACAGTCCTTGCATTTGTGCAAGCACTCATCTGGCCCTCTGAGCAGGCCGAATGTCCGGTAGCAATCGTCCATTGGGAGAGTGCCCTTCCCACAAATGCCAGATAACATTCTTTACCTAGAAACATATGTATACAGTGAGGGAAAAAAGTATTTGATCCCCTGCTGATTTTGAATGTTGGTCCACTGATAAAGAAACTATGCGTCTATAATTTTAATTTAATGGTAGGTGTATTTTTACAGTGAGACACAGACTAATGAGTGTGAGTATTTGACCCCTTCAACTTAGAACTTGGTGGCAAAACCCTTGTTGGCAATCACAGAGGTTAGAGGTTTCTGGTAGTTGGCCACCAGGTTTGCACACATCTCATGAGGGATTTTGTCCCACTCCTCCTTGCAGATCCTCTCCAAGTCATTAAGGTTGCAAGGCTGTTTGACAGTGGGGATTGATGTTCTTGTGGTCATAGGCAGCATTCCTCCTCCTCCAGACACAGCGAGTTGAATTGATGCCAAAGAGCTCGATTTTGGTCTCATCTGACCACAACACTTTCACTCAGTTCTCCTCTGAATCATTCAGATGTTCATTGTCAAACTTCAGACGGGCCTGTACATGTGCTTTCTTGAGCAAGGGGACCTTGCGGGAGCTTCAGGATTTTAGTCCTTCACGGCTAGGCCACTCCAGGACTTTAATGTGCTTCTTCTTGAGCCACTCCTTTGTTGCCATGGTTGTGTGTTTTGGGTCATTGTCATGCTGGCATATCCATCCACGACCCATTTTCAATGCCCTGGCTGAGAGAAGGAGGTTCTCACCCAAGATTTGACTGTACATGGCCCTGTACATCGCCCTTTGATTCGGTGGAGTTATCTTGTCCCCTTAGCAGAAAAAGAAGGGGTCCTTGCGGGGACTGCAGGATTTCAGTCCTTGATGGCGTAGTGTGTTACCAATTGTTTTCTTGGTGACTATGGTCCCAGCTGCCTTGAGATTATTAACAAGATCCTCCAGTGTAGTTCTGGGCTGATTCCTCACCGTTCTCGTGATCATTGAATCTCCACGAGGTGAGATCTTGCATGGCGTATCAGACCGAGGGAGACTGGTAGTTGTTTTGTGCTTCTTCCATTTGCGAATAATCGCACCAACTTTTGTCACCTTCTCACCAAGCTGCTTGGTGATGGTCTTGTAGCCCATTCCAGCCTTGTGCAGGTCTACAATCTTGTCGCTGACATCCTTGGACAGCTCTTTGGTCTTGGCCATGGTGGAGAGTTTGATGATTGATTGCTTTTTTGGACAGGTGTCTCTTAAACAGGTAACACGTTGAGATTAGGAGCACTCCCTTTAAGAGAGTGCTCCTAATCTCAGTTTGTTACCTGTATAAAAGTCACCTGGGAGCCAGAAATCTTGCTGATTGATAGGGGATCAAATACTTTATTGCAAATCAGAGGAGATCTTAAAAGGTTGAACTTGATGGACTGCAAGTCTTTTTTCAACCTTAATTACTATGTAACTTATTTTCCTCACTGACCATCAATTTATAACTTTTTTGACATGCGTTTTTCTTGCAGTTTTTTTTTTTGTTATTCTGTCTCTCACTGTTAAAATAGACCTACCATTAAAATTATAGACTGATCATTATTTACCAGTGGACACACGTTCAAAATCAGCAGGGGATCAAATACTTTTTCCCCCACTGTATATATATATATATATATATATATATATATATATATATATATATATATATATATATATAGTTTAAGCAGCAAAAATGGCATTAAACAATTTACAAACAAAATGTAGATGCTTGTATTAGTTGTTGGAGGCTTGCCACCTGTAGCCCACCACTGCTGTAGAGTGTTAGAGCATTACAGTGTATTTTTAAATTATCACTGTAGTTTGAGAAAAATGTTATGTTTGTGAAGTAAATAAGGGGGGGGGTAAGAGAGAGAGATGGGAGGGAGGGAGAGAGAGAGATAAGGGGGAGTGAGAGAGAGAGAGCAGAAGGAAAGAGAGAGAAGGGGAGTGAGATAGAGAGTGATGGGCGAGAGAGTGAATGGGCGGAGGGAGAGAGAGAAGGGAGGGAGAGCAAGGGGGTGAGATAAAGAAGGGAGAGAGATAAGGGGGAGAGAGTGAGAGTGGGAGAAGATTGAGAACAATTTACTTTATATATATATATATATATATATATATATATATATATATACTCTGCTCAAAAAAATAAAGGGAACACTTAAACAACACAATGTAACTCCAAGTCAATCACACTTCTGTAAAATCAAACTGTCCACTTAGGAAGCAACACTGAGTGTCAATCAATTTTACATGCTGTTGTGCAAATCTGATAGACAACAGGTGGAAATTATGGGCAATTAGCAAGACACCCCCAATAAAGGAGTGATTCTGCAGGTGGTGACCACAGACCACTTCTCAGTTCCTATGCTTTCTGGCTGATATTTTGGTCACTTTTTAATGCTGGTGGTGCTTTCACTCTAGTGGTAGCATGAGACAGAGTCTACAACCCACACAAGTGGCTCAGGTAGTGCAGCTCATCCAGGATAGCAAATCAATGCGAGCTGTGGCAAGAAGGTTTGCTGTGTCTGTCAGCGTAGTGTCCAGAGCATGGAGGCGCTACCAGGAGACAGGCCAGTACATCAGGAGATGTGGAGGAGGCCGTATGAGGGCAACAACCCAGTATCAGGACCGCTACCTCCGCCTTTGTGCAAGGAGGAACAGGAAGAGCACTGCCAGAGCCCTGGCAAATGACCTGCAGCAGGTCACAAATGTGCATGTGTCTGCTCAAACGGTCAGAAACACACTCCATGAGGGTGGTATGGGGGCCCGACATCCACCGGTGGGGGTTGTGCTTACAGCCCAACACCGTGAAGTATGTTTGGCATTTGCCAGAGAACACCAAGATTGGCAAATTTACCACTGGCGCCCTGTGCTCTTCACAGATGAAAGCAGGCTCACACTGAGCACATGTGACAGACGTGACAGGGTCAGGAGACGCTGTGGAGAACGTTCTGCTGCCTGCAACATCATCCAGCATGACTGGTTTGGCAGTGGATCAGTAAGGGTGTGGGGTGGCATTTCTTTGGGGGCCACACAGCCCTCCATGTGCTCGCCAGAGGTAGCCTGACTGCCAATAGGTACCGAGATGAGATCCTCAGACCCCTTGTGAGACCATATGCTAGTGTGGTTGGCCCTGGGTTCCTCCTAATGCAAGTCAATACTAGACCTCATGTGGCTGGAGTGTATCAGCAGTTCCTGCAAGACAAAGGCATTGATGCTATGGACTGGCCCGCCAGTTCCCCAGACTTGAATCCAATTGAGCACATCTGGGACATCATGTCTCGCTCCATCCACCAACGTCACGTTGCACCACAGACTGTCCAGGAGTTGGCAGATTGAGGATGAAGGGGTTGAGGATGGGGTGGTTGGGTATGGGGGGGTTGAGGATAGGGGGGTTGAGGATGGGGGGTTGAGGAGGGAGGTTGAGGAGGGAGGTTGAGGATGGGGGGTTGAGGAGAGAGGATGAGGATGAGGAGGAGGGGTTGAGGAGGGGGGTTGAGGTTAAGGATGGGGGTTGAGGAGGGGGGGTTGAGGATGAAGGGGTTGAGGAGGGGGGTTGAGGTTGAGGTTGAGGAGGGGGGTTGAGGAGGGAGATTGAGGATAAGGAGGGGGGTTGAGGATGAGGAGGGAGGTTGAGGATGGGGGGGTTGAGGATAGGGGGTTGAGGATGGGGGGTTGAGGAGGGAGGTTGAGGAGGGAGGTTGAGGAGGGGGATTGAGGATAAGGAGGGGGGTTGAGGATGAGGAGGGAGGTTGAGGATGGGGGGGTTGAGGATGGGGGGGTTGGGGATGGGGGGGTTGAGGATGGGGGGTTGAGGAGGGAGGTTGAGGAGGGAGGTTGAGGAGGGAGGTTGAGGAGGGGGATTGAGGATAAGGAGGGGGGTTGAGGATGAGGAGGGAGGTTGAGGATGGGGGGGTTGAGGATGGGGGGGGTTGGGGATGGGGGGGGTTGAGGATAGGGGGGTTGAGGATGGGGGGTTGAGGAGGGAGTTTGAGGAGGGAGGTTGAGGATGGGGGGTTGAGGAGAGAGGATGAGGATGAGGAGGAGGGGTTGAGGACGGGGGTTGAGGTTAAGGATGGGGGTTGAGGAGGGGGGTTGAGGATGAAGGGGTTGAGGAGGGGGGTTGAGGTTGAGGTTGAGGAGGGGGTTGAGGTTGAGGAGGGGGGTTGAGGAGGGGGATTGAGGATAAGGAGGGGGGTTGAGGAGGGAGGTTGAGGATGAGGAGGGAGGTTGAGGGGGGTTGAGGTTGAGGAGGGGGGTTGAGGAGGGGGTTGAGGATGAGGAGAGGTTGAGGATGAGGAGGGGGTTGAGGATGAGGATGGGGGGTTGAGGAGGGAGGATGAGGATGGGGGGTTGAGGAGGGAGGATGGGGGAATTGAGGAGGGGGGTTGAGGAGGGGGTTGAGGAGGGAGGTTGAGGAGGGAGGATGAGGATGGGGGGTTAAGGAGGGAGGATGGGGGAATTGAGGTGGGGGGGTTGAGGATGGGGGGTTGAGGAGGGAGGTTGAGGAGGGGGTTGAGGAGGGAGGATGAGAAGGGAGGTTGAGGAGGGGTTAAGGAGGGGGTTGAGGATGAGGAGGGAGGTTGAGGATGAGGAGGGGGGTTGAGGAGGGAGGTTGAGGGGGGTTGAGGTTGAGGAGGGAGGTTGAGGATGGGGGGTTGAGAATGAGGATGGGGTTGAGGATGAGGATGGGGGTTGTGGAGGGGGTTGAGGATGGGGGGTTGAGGGAGGTTGAGGCTGAGGAGGGAGGTTGAGGGGGGTTGAGGTTTAGGAGGGAGGTTGAGGATGGGAGGTTGAGGATGAGGATGGGGGGTTGAGGATGGGGGGGTTGAGGATGGGGGGTTGAGGAGGGAGATTGAGGAGGGAGGTTGAGGATGTGGGGTTGAGGAGGGTGGTTGAGGAGGGAGGTTGAGAATGAGGAGAGGGTTTGAGGAGGGGGATTGAGGTTGAGGAGGGGGGTTGAGGATGGGGGGTTGAGGAGAGAGGATGAGGATGGGGGGTCGAGGAGAGAGGATGAGGATGGGGGGTTGAGGAGGGGGGTTGAGGATGGGGCAGTTGAGGAGGGAGGTTGAGGGGGGTTGAGGAGGGAGGTTTAGGGGGGTTGAGGTTGAGGAGGGGGGTTGAGGAGGGGGGTTGAGGAGGGGGGTTGAGGATGAGGAGGGAGGTTGAGGATGAGGAGGGAGGTTGAGGGGGGTTGAGGAGTGAGGTTTAGGGGGGTTGAGGTTGAGGTTGAGGAGGGGGGTTGAGGTTGAGGAGGGGGTTTGAGGAGGGGGGTTGAGGATAAGGAGGGGGGTTGAGGATGAGGAGGGGGGTTGAGGATGAGGAGGGAGGTTGAGGATGAGGAGGGAGGTTGAGGGGTGTTGAGGTTGAGGCGGGGGTTGAGGAGGGGGTTGAGGATGAGGATGGGGGGGTTGAGGAGGGAGGATGAGGATGAGGAGGGGTTGAGGATGAGGAGGGTGGTTGAGGATGAGGAGGGAGGTTGAGGATGAGTAGGGAGGATGAGGAGGGAGGTTGAGGAGGGAGGATGAGGAGGGAGGTTGAGGAGGGAGGATGAGGAGGGAGGTTGAGGATGAGGAGGGAGGTTGAGGATGAGGAGGGAGGTTGAGAAGGGAGGTTTAGGATGAGGAGGGAGGTTGAGAAGGGGGTTGAGGATGAGGAGGGGTTGAGGATTAGGAGGGAGGTGGAGGATGAGGAGGGAGGTTGAGGATGAGGAGGGAGGTTGAGGATGAGGTGGGAGGTTGAGGATGAGGTGGGAGGTTGAGGAGGGAGGATGAGGAGGGAGGTTAAAGAAGGGGGTTGAGGATGAGGAGGGAGGTTGAGGATGAGGTGGGAGGTTGAAGAGGGAGGTTGAGGATGAGGAGGGAGGATGAGGAGGGGGTTGAGGATGAGGATGGGGGGTTGAGGAGGGAGGATGAGGATGGGGGGTTGAGGAGGGAGGATGGGGGAAATGAGGAGGGGGGTTGAGGAGGGGGTTGAGGAGGGAGGATGAGGAGGGAGGTTGAGGAGGGAGGTTGAAGAGGGAGGATGATAAGGGAGGTTGAGGAGGGGGTTGAGGATGAGGAGGGAGGTTGAGGATGAGGAGGGAAGTTGAAGAGGGAGGTTGAGGATGAGGGGGGAGGATGAGGAGGGAGGTTGAGGATGAGGAGGGAAGTTGAAGAGGGAGGTTGAGGATGAGGGGGGAGGATGAGGAGGGGGTTGAGGATGAGGAGGGAGGTTGAGAAGGGAGGTTTAGGAGGAGGAGGGAGGTTGAGAAGGGGTTGAGGATGAGGAGGGGTTGAGGATGAGGAGGGGAGGTTGAGGATGAGGAGGGGGTTGAGGATGAGGAGGGAGGTTAAGGATGAGGAGGGAGGATGAGGAGGGAGGTTGAGGATGAGGTGGGAGGTTGAGGATGAGGAGGGAGGATGAGGAGGGAGGATGAGGAGGGAGGTTGAGGATGAGGATGAGGAGGGAGGTTGAGGATGAGGAGAGGTTGAGGATGAGGAGGGAGGATTAGGAGTGGGGTTGAGGAGGGTGATAAGGGAGGGGGAAAAGACACAGGGAAGGGAGAGGTTGGAAGAGACACAGGGAAGGGAGAGGTTGGAAGAGACACAGGGAAGGGAGAGGTTGGAAGAGACACAGGGAAGGGAGAGGTAGGAAGAGACACAGGGAAGGGAGAGGTCGGAAGAGACACAGGGAAGGGAGCGGGGAGAAGAGACACGAGAGAGAGAGTGGGACACAAGAGGGGGACACAGAGGGCACAAGAGGGACACAGGGGGCAGCACATATCCCAACCTTGGTTTATACTTGAGTCACTCATTTTACCCAGTATTTTTTGGTAAAATAGGTGCCTCGGCTTATACTCGGGTCGGCTTATACTGGAGTATATACGGTATATATATATATATATATATATATATATATATATATATTACACATTTTTCCTACAGAAATATATGTATATAGAGAGCCTTGCAAAATTATCAACCACAGAGCTTATGTCTCGTTATTGGGGGGATTCATGGTATGCTGTTACAGACTGGCTGCCAGGAGTGTAAGCATCTTGGGGTGCTTTTCCTGTTCAGCTGCTAGCAGCTATTCGTGAGGATCCAGTTCAAGGCTTGCAGTATATTCCCCTTGGATCCAGTTTGGGGGAATCGTTGTCCTGCGGTAGCTGTCCCTATATCACTGGACGGGCAGATCGGCTAAAACGGGCTTGGCGCCCCCTTATATGTGTGGGGGTACCGTAACATCAGCCATCACAGAAAATGCAATGTCTGGCGCAAACACATCACATCACCCACAGAACACCATCCCCACAGTGAAACATGGTGGTGGCAGCATTATGCTGTGGGGATGTTTTTCGGCAGTTAGGACTGGGAGAATGTTCAGGGTTGAGGAAAAGATGGATGGTGCTAAATACTGGGGTATTCTTGACCAAAACCTGTACCATTCAGTGCGTGATTTAAGGCTAGGATGGAGGTTTGCCTTCCAGTAGGACAATGACCCCAAAACACTGCTAAAGCAACACTTGAGTGGTTTAAGGGGAAACATGTAAAAGTGTTGGAATCGCCTAGTCAAAGCCCAGAACTCAATCCAATAGAAAATATGTGGTCAGACTTAAAGATTGCTGTTCACAAGCGCAAACCATCCAACTTGAAGGAGCTGGAGCAGTTTTGCAAGGAGGAATGGGCATAAATCCCAATAGTAAGATGTGGCAAGCTCATAGAGACTTATCCAAAGCGTCTTGGAGCTGTGATTGCCACAAAAGGTGGCTCTAAAAGTATTGACTTTAGGGGGGTGAATAGTTATGCACATTGACTTTTTATGTCATTTTGTCCTCTTTGTTGTTTCACAATAAAAAAGAAAAAACATCTTCAAAGTTGTGGGCATGTTCTGTAAAATAAATGATGCAAATCCTCAAACAATCCATGTTAATTCCAGGTTGTGAGGCAACAAAACATGCCAAGGGGGTGAATACTTTTGCAAGGCACTGTATATATACTTATATATATATATATATATATATATATATATATATATATAGCCGACCCAAGTATATGCCGAGGCACCTATTTTACCACAAAATACTGAGAAAACTTAGTGACTCGAGTATAAACAGAGGGTGGGAAATGTGCTGCCCCCTGTGTCCCTCTTGTGATCTCTGTATATCCCTCTTGTGTGCCCTCTTTGCCCCTTTCTTGTGTCCCCCCTCTCTCTCCCCTGTGTCTCTCCCCCCCTCTCCCTCCCCTGTGTCTCTCCCCCCCTCTCCCTCCCCTGTGTCTCTTCCCCTCCTCTCCCTCCCTTGTGTCTCTTTCCCCCCTCTCCCTCGTGTCTCTTTCCCTCCCCCTCCCTTATCACCCTCCTCAACCTGCCTCCTCATCCTCCCTTCTCATCCTCAACCCCCCTCTTCATCCTCTCTCCTCAACCCCCCTCCTCATTCTCTCTCCTCAACCCCCCTCCTAAACTCCCCTCCTCATTCTCTCTCCTCAACCGCCCTCCTAAACTCCCATCCTCAACCTCTCTCCTCAACCTCTCTCCTCAACCCCCCTCTTCAAACACCCTCTTCAAACACCCTCCTCATCCTCAACCCCCCACCTCAACCCCCTCCTCAACCCCCCTCCTAATACCCCTCCTCATCCTCCCTCCTCAACCTCAAACCCCCCTCATCCTCAACCTCTCTCCTCAAATCCCCTCCTCAACCCCCCTCATCCTCCCTCCTAAACTCCCCTCCTCATCCTCAACCCCTCTCTTCATCCTTAACCTCTCTCCTCAACCCCCCTCAACAACCCCCCACCTCATCCTCAGCACCCCTCCTCAAACACCCTCCTCATCCTCAACCCCCCTCCTCAACTCCCTCCTCAACCCCCCTCCTCCACCCCCCTCCTCATCTTAAACCTCTCTCCTCAATGCCCTTTCTCAACCCCCCTCATTCTCTCTCCTCAATCCCCCTCATCAACACCCCTCCTCATCCTCAGCACCCCTCCTCGGTTGAAAGAGACAAAGAATGACTCGAGTATAAGCCGAGGGGGCCATTTTAAGCCTTAAAAAAAGGGCTGAAAAACTTAGCTTATACTCGAGTATATACGGTATATATACTTATATATAATGATGTATTGTTTTCTTTTTTCTTTCTTCTTTGAACATATAATGTTGAATATATATATATATATATATATATATATATATATATATATATATATATATATATATATATATACAGTGGATATACACACCCCTTTTAAAATGTCAGGTTTCTGTGCTGTAAAAAAATGAGACAAAGATAAATCATTTCAGAACTTTTTACACCTTTAATGTGACCTATATATATATATATATATATAAACACAGTGGATATACACATCCCTGTTAAAATGTCAGGTTTCTGTGCTGTAAAAAAATTAGACAAAGATAAATCATTTCAGAACTTTTTACACCTTGTGACCTATAAACTGTACAACTCAATTGAAAAACAAACTGAAATCTTTTAGGTAGAGGGAAGAAAAAATATAAAAATAAAATAATATGGTTGCATAAGTATGCACACCCTTAAACTAATACTTTGTTGAAGCACCTTTTGATTTTATTACAGCACTCAGTCTTTTTGGGTATGAGTCTATCAGCATGGCACATTTTGACTTGGCAAGATTTGCTCACTCTTCTTTGCAAAAACACTCCAAATCTGTCAGATTGCGAGGGCATCTCCTGTGCACAGCCCTCTTCAGATCACCCCACAGATTTTCAAGCGGATTCAGGTCTGGGCTCTGGCTGGGCCATTCCAAAACTTTAATCTTCTTCTGGTGAAGCTATTCCTTTGTTGATTTTGATGTATGCTTTGGGTCGTTGTCATGCTGAAAGATGAAGTTCCTCTTCATGTTCAACTTTCTAGCAGAAGCCTGAAGGTTTTGTGCCAATATTGACTGGTATTTGGAACTGTTCATAATTTCCTCTATCTTAACTAAGGCCCCAGTTCCAGATGAAGAAAAACAGACCCAAAGCATGATGCTGCCACCACCATGCTTCACTGTGGGTATGGTGTTCTTTTGGTGATGTGCAGTGTTGTTTTTGCACTAAACATATCTTTTGGAATTATGGCCAAAAAGTTCAACCTTGGTTTCATCAGACCATTACACCTTTTCCCACATGCTTTTGGGAGACTTCAGATGTGTTTTTGCAAAATGTAGCCTGGCTTGGATGTTTTTCTTCATAAGAAAAGGCTTTTGTCTTGCCACTCTACCCCATAGCCCAGACATATGAAGAATACGGGAGATTGTTGTCACATGTACCACACAGCCAGCACTTGCCAGATATTCCTGCAGCTCCTTTAATGTTGCTGTAGGCCTCTTGGTAGCCTCCCAGACCAGTTTTCTTCTTGTCTTTTATCAATTTTGGAGGGAGCTCCAGTTCTTGGTAATGTTACTGTTGAGCCATATTTTCTCCACTTGATGATGACTGTCTTCACTGTGTTCCATGGTATATCTAATGCCTTGGAAATTCTTTTGTACCCTTCTCCTGACTGATACCTTTTAACAATGAGATCCCTCTGATGCTTTGGAAGCTCTCTGTGGACCATGGCTTTTGCTGTGGGATGCGACTAAGAACATTTCAGGAAATACCAGCTAGAGCAGCTGAACTTTATTTGGGGTTAATCAGAGGCACTTTAAATGATTGCTGGTGTATGCTGACTCCTATTTAACAAGATTTGGAATGTGATTGCTTAATTCTGAACACAGCAGCATCCCCAGTTATAAGAAGGTGTGCAGACTTATGCAACAACATTATGATTATTTATTTTTTTCTACCCTCCACCTAAGAGATTTCAGTTTGTTTTTCAATTGAGTTGTACAGTTTATAGGTCACATTAAAGGTGGAAAAAGTTCTGAAATTATTTTTCTTTGTCTCATTTTTTTACAGCACAGAAACCTGACATTTTAACAGGGGTGTGTAGACTTTTTATATCCACTGTATAGGTTCCAGGTAATAGAAGTGCTAAGTGAAACAGCTCTAAAAGGGGCAGTTTAACATAGGGATAGGGGAACTCATGAAAAAAAATACATGATTTCAATTGATTTTAAACTTGTTTTGATTTTATATGAACTAATGCGAACTGAACATTAGCAGAAATATAAACTTTAAATTATTGATGTTGAAGCCTCTGGGTCATCCTGGAATCTGTTTTCTTTGGAGAAAAAAACTGTGTTATAGCGAATCAGCTCCAAAAGGCGTAGCTTTAAGCGGGGTGTACCTGTATATATATCTATTATATTTTTGGGACTTCATACAGTTGTGCTCAAAAGTTTGCATACCCTGGCAGAAATTTGTAACTTTTGGTATTTATTTTGAAAAGTTGACTGACTATGCAAAAAAATGTCTTTTATTGTAGGATAGTTGATCATATGAAGCCATTTATTATCACATAGGTGTTTGGCTCCCTTTGAAAACATAATGATAACAGAAATCACCCTTGAATGTTTGGCCTTGTTACTGGCACACAAGGTGACAAACACAGGTTAAAATGGCAATTAAAGGTTAATTTCCCAAACCTGTGGCTTATTAAATTGCAATTAGTTTCTGTGTATAAATAGTCAATGAGCTGGTTAGCTCTCACAGGGATGCACTGAGCAGGCTAGATACTGAGCCATGGGGAGCAGAAAAGACCTGTCAAAAGACCTGTGTAAGAAGGTAATGGAACTTCAAAAATATGAAAAAGGATATAAAAAGATATCCAAAGTCTTGAAAATGCCAGTCAGTACTGTTCAATCACTTGTTAAGAAGTGGAAAATTCGGGGATCTCTTGATACCAAGCCAAGGTTAGGTAGACTAAGAAAGATTTCAGCCACAACTGTCAGAAGAATTGTTCGGAATACAAAGACAGCTAACCTCAGGAGAAATACAGGCTGCTCTGGAAAAAGACGGTGTGGTTGTTTCAAGGAGCACAATATGATGATACTTGAACAAAAATGAGCTGCACGGTCGAGTTGCCAGAAAGTCGACTTTACTGTGCCAATGCCACAAAAAAGCCTGGTTACTATATGCCAGACAACACCTTGACACGCCTCACAGCTTCTGGCACACTGTAATTTGGAGTGACAAGACCAAAATATAGCTTTATGGTCACAACCATAAGCACTATGTTTGGAGAGGGGTCAACAAGGCCTATAGTGAAAATAATACAATCCCCACTGTGAAGCATGGTAGAGGCTCGCTGATGTTTTAGGTGGGTGTGAGCTCTGAAGGCATAGGGAATCTTGTGAGTAATAATGGCAAGATGAATTCAGCATGTTATCAGGAAATACGGATAGACAATTTGCATTATTCAGCATGAAGGCTGTGTATGGGAGGCTCTTGGACTTTCCAGCATGACAATGACCCTAAGCACAAGTTGACCCTCTAGTGGTTATAGCAGAAAGTGAAGGTTGTGGGGTGGCCATCACAGTCTAGTGACCTTAATATAATCAAGCCACTCTGGGGAGATTTCAAATGTGCAGTTCATGCAAGACGACCAAAGGCTTTGCACAACCTGGACGCATTTTGCCACGACAAATGGGCAGCTATACCACCTGCAAGAATTAGGTGCCTCATAAACCACTATTACAAAAGACTGCATGCTGTCATTGATGCGAAAGGTGGAAATACACAGTATTAAAAACTAAGGGTATGCAAACTTTTGAACAGGGTCATTTCATTTTTTTTCTTTATTGCTTTGTTTTGTTTTGTTTTATGATTGTGCCATTCTGTTATAACCTACAGTTGAATATGAATCCCATAAGAAATAAAAGAAATGTGTTTTGGCTGCTCACTCATGTTTTCTTTAAAAATGGTACATATATTACCAATTCCCCAAGGGTATTGGGGGCGGGGGACAAACTCAAGGACAACTCTGGGTGGCAAACAGATAACTACCTAAATTAAAATATATTAATATTTAATTGCCATGGACAGATCAGGTATTTAAACAATTTAGTTAGACATAGCTTTATGTCTATTTAATCAATGTAAAATATATTTTGTTGAAAATTATTATTAATCTGAGTGCACTTTTTAAAGCCTTGCAGCATGTATGGAATTATATGATAAATGTAAAAATATTCCAAAGGTCAAAATACATTTAAGATTTAATAAAACAAACTGAAA
This sequence comes from Discoglossus pictus, assembly GCA_027410445.1. NCBI lineage: Eukaryota > Metazoa > Chordata > Amphibia > Anura > Alytidae > Discoglossus > Discoglossus pictus. The sequence continues at coordinate 396,774,264 of CM050165.1, forward strand.
ATATATTATTTCTCTACTGTCAAGTTCTATGATGTAAACAAACTAATTTGAATGAGTAAGACATTGGTTTGTTGGTAACTTTAATATTTTACTTTAACATATTAGCTGTCGTAACAAAACTTGCAATTTCTACGGATCAAATAATATGAGTTAAATAAATTATCATTACATCAGAGAAAAGAAGCTTCAGGGTGATGTGAGTTTTATAAGATACAATCATGTTGCTTAGGGATTCTGAAAAACGTCTTGTCCTCGTAATGCCCTATGGGCGTGATTAGGAGGCATCACACATCAAAGAGCCTGCTGTAAAAAATATTCATACAATACATTAATAAATGCAAAGTATTTATTAAAATGGATTGAAAAATGTGACAAGACAGCTGATGTGTTCTGCATGACAGAATTTGTACACTATCCTGTTAAAAGTTCAAAGCTCTTAAACATGTTAAGTGTGATAGACAGCAAATAAAGGCTCAGTTTACAAGAACGTAATATCAGTTGGAAGCCAAGAACATGACTTTTTAATTCAGCATCAACGTCTGTTAATGTAGAGAAGTGTAGACTCATACTGATCACACAGGTAAAAAGCCAATTATTAGTTTATTGTTTTAGTATAATTACTGACATAATTGTACGTTTCAGAGAAACAAAAATAAATACATAGATTTGATGTTAGTCAACAATCAAAAAAGCCAATCTAGGCAGCTCCATTATATCTACCTAAAATTGGGTTAAAATCATCAACTATGTCTGACCTCAACCAGCTTGACTGGAAGGCTGCTCCATTTATCTATTACCCTTTCTATAATGTAGTACTTTTCCATATTACTCCTCATATAACCTCCACCCTCCAACTTAAAATAATTACCTTGTGTTCCTGATTTACTAGAAAGGATATCCCTCCTAAACTTTATTAAATCCTTTGATATATTTGAAGGCTTCTATCACACCCTCTCCATTCTGTCCTCTAAGCTATATATATGAAGGTCATAAAGTCTTCTTTTATCTTTTATAAGTTTTGTCTTTTAAACCCGACACTTGTATTTACCTTCCTTTGAATTGTTTTTAATTTATAAATATAATTTTAAACAAACGTTTTATAGGTGAGGTCTGTAGAGTAGTATTAGTACCAGTCTCTTTTACTGCTAATATCTCCAATACACCCAAGTATCCTACTTGCTTTTCCAACAGCTTTGTTGCATTGTTTGCATTGTTTGCAATCTAATAACTCTCGGGTCCCTTTCGTTTTATTAACGGCCGTAAAATGGCCGCAATGCTGCGATTCCTTGTGGCCATCTTACGGCCCTGTGTAGCGCTACGGCTACGCTGCTAATCAAATGGATGGCGCTGCAAGGAGGTCCCCGTAATTATGCAATCGGCCGCAAGCATTTCCAGCGCGCCCGTGTTTCAAGGACGCAAACTCGGGAAACTGTAAATGCAAATATAAATTCCAAGATAGCACTGTAAAGCACTGTAAACGATAGACAACATAATGGGGGACATGAGGATTAGTAGCAACACCCTCTCAAGCTTGCACATCACTCAAATCCACAGCCCACAGCTACTGATCAACAAGGCACACACAGCTACTGATCAACAAGACACACACAGCTACTGATCAACATAGCACACACAGAGCCACTGATCAACATGGCACACACAGCCACTGATCAACATGGCACACACAGCCACTGATCAACATGGCACACACAGCCACTGATCAACATGGCACACACAGCTACTGATCAACATGGCACACACAGCTACTGATCAACATAGCACACACAGAGCCACTGATCAACATGACACACACAGCCACTGATCAACATGGCACACACAGCCACTGATCAACATGACACACACAGCCACTGATCAACATGGCCCACACAGCCATTGATCAACATTGTCCACACAACGACTGATCAGCATGGCACACATAGCCATTGATCAACATGACACACATAGCCATTGATCAACATGGCACTCACAGCCACTGATCAACATGGCCCACACAGCCATTGATCAACATTGTCCACACAACCACTGATCAACATGGCACATGCAGCTACTGATCAACATGACACACATAGCCATTGATCAACATGGCACTCACAGCCACTTATCAACATGGCACTCACAGCTACTGATCAACATGGCACACACAGCCACTGATCAACAAGACACACACAGCCACTGATTAACATGGCACACACACAGCTATTGATCAGAATAGCACAACACAGCTACTGATCAACATGGCACATGCAGTCACTGATCAACATGGCATACATAGCCACTGATCAACATGGCACACGCAATCACTGATCAACATGGCACACGCAGCCACTGATCCACAGTGAACAACATGGTACACACAGCTACTGATCAATTTGGCACTCACAGCCACTGATCAACATGGCACACACAGCCACTGATCAGCACGTCACACACAGCCACTGATCAACATGGCACACACACAGCTATTGATCAACATGGCACATGCAGCTACTGATCAGTATAGCACAACACAGCTAGTGATCAACATGGCACACGCAGTCACTGATCAACATGGCATACACAGCCACTGATCAACATGGCACACGCAGCCACTAATCAACATGGCACACACAGCCACTGATCAACATGGCACACACAGCCACTGATCCACAGTGAACAACATGGTACACACAGCTACTGATCAATTTGGCACATGCAGCTACCGATCAACATGGCAAACACGGCTACTGATCAACAAGACACACACAGCCACTGATCAACATGGCACACACAGCCCCTGATCATCAAGACACACAGCCACTGATCAACATGGCACACACAGCCCCTGATCAACAAGGCACACACAGCCACTGATCAACATGGCACTCACAGCTACTGATCACCAAGACACACACAGCCACTGATCAACATGGCACACACAGCCCCTGATCATCAAGACATACACAGCCACTGATCAACATGGCACACACAGCCCCTGATCACCAAGACACACACAGCCACTGATCAACAAGACACACACAGCTACTGATCATCAAGACACACACAGCCCCTGATCAAGACACACACAGCCACTGATCAACATGTCACACATAGCCCCTGATCAACAAGGCACACACAGCCACTGATCAACAAGGCACACACAGCCACTGATCAACATGACACACACAGCCACTGATCAACATGGCCCACACAGCCATTGATCAACATTGTCCACACAACCACTGATCAGCATGGCACACATAGCCATTGATCAACATGACACACATAGCCATTGATCAACATGGCACTCACAGCCACTGATCAACATGGCCCACACAGCCGTTGATCAACATTGTCCACACAACCACTGATCAGCATGGCACATGCAGCTACTGATCAACATGACACACATAGCCACTTATCAACATGGCACTCACAGCCACTGATCAAAATGGCACACACAGCCACTGATCAACATGGCACACACAGCCACTGTTCAGCATGACACACACAGCCACTGATCAACAAGACACACACAGCCACTGTTCAGCATGACACACACAGCCACTGATTAACATGGCCCACACAGCCATTGATCAACATTGTCCACACAACCACTGATCAGCATGGCCCACACAGCCATTGATCAACATTGTCCACACAACCACTGATCAGCATGGCACATGCAGCTACTGATCAACATGACACACATAGCCATTGATCAACATGGCACTCACAGCTACTGACCAACATGGCACACACAGCCACTGATCAACATGGCACACACAGCCACTGATCAACAAGACACACACAGCCACTGATTAACATGGCACACACACAGCTATTGATCAACATGGCACATGCAGCTACTGATCAGTATAGCACAACACAGCTACTGATCAACATGGCACACGCAGTCACTGATCAACATGGCATACACAGCCACTGATCAACATGGCACACGCAGCCACTAATCAACATGGCACACACAGCCACTGATCAACATGGCACACACAGCCACTGATCCACAGTGAACAACATGCTACACACAGCTACTGATCAATTTGGCACATGCAGCTACCGATCAACATGGCACACACAGCCACTGATCAAAATGGCACACACAGCTACTGATCAAAATGGCACACACAGCCACTGATCAATATAAGCCCACATCAGTGATCAACACAGCACAAACTCCTACTGATCAATATAACACACACAGTCACAGGACATAATGGTTCCAGTCACTGATCAATAAAACACACACAGATTCTGATCAACATAGCACACACATCAACTAAAAAACATAGCACATGACACACATCCACAAATCAACATAGCACAGCACACACAGCCCACTAATCAAGACAGCACCAACAGCCACTGATCAAAAGAAGACATCTTTAAACAATATTTTGAGTGCACAAGGAACAATGGTAATATGTGCCCCTATTTCACTTCAGGTGTGGCATATCTGCACTGACCAAACTCCTCCTAGATAGTTGTCCCCTATGGCAAATTAATAGTGAACATGGTGTAATATTTCAGACATCACAGGATTTAACAAATTAGAGATTGAAACCTATTTCAGTGAAGTAGAAATGTTTGAAGAAGAGGTCATGGTCTTTAGCTACAGAGTGACAGGCTAAGGGAAATGTGAGATAATTCCTCTTAAAGGGACCCTGAAGTTACCATATATGCTCTGCACCATGAGATAGAAGGAGGAAAATCCCATGTAAATGTTATTTAAATGATTAAATTGATCAAGAATTGACTTAGCTGTGGTAATTTGTAGTTATTTAGATAGGCCTGACGCTCTTCCATTCAAAATAGTAGTGAATTCATTAAACCAGTTTAGAACAGAGGTGATTAAAGCTAATACAGCTAACACAATATATTTCTGGAAGATTATAACAGCCAATTTGCTCTTCTCAGTTTTATATTTCCATGTTTCTATATCATATAATATGTGTTGAAAATATACAAATTCTGGGTATCTTCACCTATTATAAACCAATTCACAGAAATTCTTTAACATCAAGGGCGAAAAGCTAAATGTTAATTAACAAGTCTATAGATTATATATAAACAAAACAAATCAGGGTTTAGTTCACACTGCAAAATAAATCATGTTATATTAATACATTTATACTATTTACATATATTCTAAAATATAGTTTAAATCTGTTTTGTTGTGAGTTGTTCATTTTAATTAGACATATGGTTTAGGTACTTATTACATATATATTTTTAAATATTTAGAAATACATTACTGTATATATAATATTTATTTCAAGGGGGAATTATGAGGGGGGTTCTCAGACTTTAATTTATTCCAATCAAAACACAACATATCATTTGTAACATCTAAGTAGTGCAGCACTCTTATATTTCATCAAAAAACATTAGAATCTTTATCAATTTTACACATTTATCCTGTGGTGTGTTTTGGTCTAGGCATAGTTGGCCTAGGCCTAGGGCAGCACATTTTCAGGGGGCATTAGATTGCCAAAGATGCGGGTGCAGTACTATTGAATAATGGTTGCATAAGCACAGAAATTATTATTTGTAGTGACCTCTCTGTAAGTGTACCTACCGTATTTTTCGCTGTATAAGACGCACTTTTTCTTCCCCAAAACTGTTGGTGCGTCTTATACGACAAATACACATTTTGCCTGCATTAAAACTGCCCCTAACTTTGTGTGATGTATGCTCGCAGTCCTCTTTCTGCCCCTCTTGATCCTCTCCCCCTCCTGATTCTCCCCTTCGACCCCTCTGATCCTTCCCTTGGCCCCCTTTAGATCCCCACTCCTGATCCCCCCATTGGCGCTTCCTACGGCACCAGCAGCATGCCTCTGAACTGCATCTCGTCTGCCGGCACATCTTAGTGACATCGCACACGCCACGCAAGGGAAGACTGCAGTACAGGAGGAGTGCTGGTAGGAAGCGCTGCGCGATGGGGTGAGATCAAGATGGGCCAAGGGATGATCATGGATGGGCAGAGGGTAGAATCAAGAGAAGAAAGGGGAGAATCAAGAGAAGAAAGGGGAAGATCAAGAGGGGCAGGGGGGATCAGGAGGGTCAGGGAGGGTCAAGAGCTCCTGGAGGCTCCCAAATGCTCCAAATGTGTGTGTGTGGTGTATATATATATATATATATATATATATATATATATATATATATTTGTGTGTCATGTAGGTGTGTATATGTGTGTGAAGTGTATTTGTGTTTGAATCAGAAAATATTTTTTTCTTGTTTTTCTCCTTTAAAAACTAGGTGCGTCTTATGGTCGGGTGAGTCTTATATGGCGAAAAATACGGTAACACTTTCTGATCTACATGAGTACTCACAAACCAATGATTTGGGATATAGCAAGGAGATAGAAGGAATAATAGCTTGGGTGTGGGGAGTAGATGCTCATGCATTTGTCAATAGTTGATAAAGTGTATACAGCAGTTGCCATCTAAATCATTCATTTAAGGGCTATATATGAAGTTAACCTATTTGCTGTATATATTTAGAGGTAGACAAAATATCTAAAAATTATGAGCCATGAAGATTTTTATGGAGCCAGACAGACTGATTCTAGGAGCCGGGAAATAAACCTTCATAGATATGTAGTCTATTTGGAAAAAATATTTAAGAGCCATCAGTAAAGGATCCATGGTCACCAGGAAGTTCTGTTTCCACCTCTGTTTACTTCTTTAATGGCCACATTGGTTTACTAAAAAAAAATTGTTTTCTAATTGAGCATATTTATTTTTGTTGTTGCATATGCAAATGGCCCTTAGGACTTAGGTTCCCTATGGGTGATAGGGGTTCCAGACGTGGACTCCTTGCTCACTGTGCCTTAGAGAGTTCAGCTATACCCCACTGATGAGGCCCAATGAAGGCTGAAACGTACTTCTGGGGTTTGTTGTTTCTCCTGTTCAGGGTAGAATTGCCTGGTATTTTGGGGCTGGATCACTCACTTCAGTGAGCCCAGACCAATATACTACAGGATATTTCTCCTTCTGTTAGAGTGGATTATCATGTCCATAAGAGTGGATTATCATGTCCATAAGACTGGATTATCATGTCCATAAAACTGACCTATTAAGGTCAGCTCTCTCCCTGATTGAGTTCCGCTAATTTTGCTGTTGTGTACAAAAAAATAGGTTTAACATGAAAAGTGCGCACACTGGCCCTTTAAGCTTGAGCTCTTTTGATTGATAGGAGAATGGGTCTATCGTTTCATAGTGGACATAAAAATATATGGGCCATATTCAATTGAGGTTTCCTGGCGATCTGGTAGCTTGGTCACAAGTTAATTTGCTATTCAGTTGGCGTATTATTGCGGGCTCCGAACGGCTTCCGAGTTACGGCTCTGAAAAAATGGCGATGGTTAAACCCGTAAATTACAGCCTCCAGAAGCCTTTGATCTGTCACTTTCGCAAGAGTTACGATGGCTAAAAATTGCAAATCGCAATTTAATTAATCAATTTTCCCAAGCCCACAAATGTTTTTACACCCGCAAATGGCAAAAGAAGGAGAAATTCCTACGAGTGCTAGAGAGGACCCGCAAGGGGGTTAAACACCTATTCGTAGCACTGTAAATGCAAATAAAACATCACTACTGCACTGTAAATAACAGCGAAAGCGAAGAAAGTCATTAGAATTAATTGCACAACAGTCTCAAGCTCGCAAATTGGCAGGAAATTTAATTTATTTTTATGTTTCATTTCGGTGCTAAATCGATCTCGCCCATATGGACTAGAACAGTATTGGCAATCATTTTCATACATCTGTATTTTGCGGGTTTGCGAGTCTGATCGCATAGCGGACCCCTGAACCTAATTGATTGACATGTAACCTTCATGTTTTACTGCCGTAATAATAACAGTCTCATTTTCTATTGGTTGATTCGAAATGGGAGGTTACGAGCTTGCTTAATTGATCATGGTCCCGCCCTGAACTCCTACGAACCAGTGCATGGTTTACGGTTTCGGCTTTGGGACAGTAACTTGCGGGCTTGAGCAATTGAATAGCATCCTAATCGGAGATGAATAGGAGCCTGCAACACACCCGCAGACATACGGCAGTCTGTGATTGAGTTGTGGGCTTGTAATTGAATGTGGCTCTATGTTTCTAATTTATCAAAAAACGGTTCTTTATATTTTTAGTCATTTTATACATTGGAAGATGGAGCTTTTTCCATTCTATATCTTCCCCTGGAATTCATTAATGTGTTCGTGCTCCGAATGTCCTCATTTGCAGTGATACAGATGTTTCAGTAAAATAATCTCACAGGGGTTTGCGCTGAACTTTCTGATAGAGTTTTACAATCCTTTGTTTGTTGAGACGTATCAGCTTGTACTGCACAGCTGTTTTCAGCATTGTCTCTTCTCATTATCTCAAGATGAAAGAATCAGTTACAGTGAGAAGTCTTTATATAAAAATATTTTGAGATAAAACACAGGGAAACTCAAATGTGTGTGATAAGTGGAGATAATCTTACACAAATGCCCTATTATAGCTAACTTCTAAAAGCTATAAAAGAAAATATGGTTCCCCTTGGTCAGTCTGCAGATGTTTTCGATCACAAGGTTTTAGAGGTCCTAATTTTGATAGGGTAGTAAAGTACCAATACTTTAGTAATAGAAAAACAGCTTTGAATTTACTACATTTTGCTTATCACTCAGCTATAGAGATCCTGCCACTATACTTGTCTTATTATCAGTATCTAATTATCTCATTACTGGATTAAGGCTTCATTTTCCATATGAATTCTGAGGTGAAAGACTGTAATCAGACAAACTCTGCGTGATACCTCATAAACCATAAGCAAAAGCAAGCATTAATCTAGTAATGCGTTAAGTACAAAACCTATCTGATGGATGATCTCTTGGGCTGAATGACAGCCAAAATGTAGTAAATTCCAAGCTGCTTGTTTATTACTTTATTACATTTTCAATAACTTCCAATTGCAAATATTCATATTTTTACTGTCATGCTATATTTGCTGTAGCATTTTAAAGCGAGCAGACCAAACTTGCAGCATGAGTTAAGAAATACAGATAATGTCCACTACGTTTGCAATTTGTTACTATAAAAAAAAGTAAATCTAACGCCAGAAAAAAAGAAAAGTTTTCTTAGCTGTAATCAGACTTACAAATTCTCCCATTACAATCAGCCTCTTATTAGAGGTGACAATCAATAAGAACCCTGTGCAGGTATAGTAGTTATGGCTGAATGGTCCACTCATTAAATGTCCACTCCTTTTGTACGCAACAGTGTTGACTGCAATTGTGAATGCACATTGATCATAGTGAGGAGGAATTTAGTAATTTCTCAGATGCACATTAAAGTAAATTTTATTTCTTATGCAAAAAAGAAGTTATCAATATTAATGTAGAGCACCTAGTTTTTTACATGCAACACACACATATGTCTCAGTCATCATAGGTTACATGCCTATTAGGAAACCAAGCTTCAACAGAAAATCACCTGAACCAGTGATTTCCATACTGAGTGTCATTTAAATGTGTGTGGGACAGCTTCTGGATTTCACTTTCAATTAAGTCTTCCTATTTTAGCTTTTGTTGCAGTTTTCAACCACCTATTCTTGTAAATCTGTCTTTTCTGTCATGATGAAAATAAAAACAGCAAAATGCGGAAGTTTAAACAAGTTTTTCAGTTTTATCATGGTTTTCAACAATTTTATTTTCAGCTGAGTATCACTAACCTTCTTCTAAACTCATGATCACTTGTAAGCGCAAGAAACTATTTGTTTATTCCAGAGAGACGGGATGCGGGGTGGCGATGCCCTTAGCAAGTGTTACCAATCAAAATGTGTTTAATAGCGAATTTGACGTGTTTTGAAGCTTATGAGTGCCGAGGTATGACTGTATTTGTTTAGCCAATGTTGGTAAGCCTGTAAATTGTTCACTGGTATTCCTCTAATTGTTTGCAATTTTAACAATTCTTATTGTTTCTTTTTATTTCTATTTATGTTGTTATTATTAGGATTTGATCTATAAAATCTTTAAAAAATAAGAAACATAGCCTATAACCGACCCATAACTTTTACATTGGCTGCAACTCCATTGCACCAAATTATCCAAAGGCTCTTGCATACTAGCATACCAGACAGACTGCAATTGTATTAGTTATTTCTGTGGTTCCAAGGAGAGACAGAAAATTAGTCTTACTCGAAAAATAAGTCACATTTCCCAGTGAAAATTTTTGTAGGAATAATTATTATTATTACTAGCTACTTGCCCGTCAAAAATGATGGGAATAACATTTTAAGGCTGGGGATGCTGTACCTTCGGCGCTCATTGCGAGCCCTGCGCTGAGCGCCTTTGGTGCTCATCGCATGTCTTGCAATGAGCGCCGTTGACGCTTATTGCGAGCCTCTCCCTCCGTCTACTGTAGTAAATTGTAGTAAAAATAACGGAAGTAAAATTGTAAGGCTATCAATGCTGTTTGCCACACAATGCAAGGCTATGGGCCCACTGAGCACCTTCGGCGCTCATCACGTGGCTCGCAATGGGCGCCTTCGGCGGTCAATGCAAGCTTCTCCCCCCTGTGTAGTTTATAGACCTTGCACTTGAGTGTTACTGTTTTAGGTTGTCTTACTGCCTTGGGTGTTACTGGTTTTCGGTAAGTGTTACTGCTTAGGACTATTGCTTATGTCCTTCAAGCTAGTTTTACGTCCTTGGGGCTAGTTTTACATCCCTGGGCCTCGTTTTCGTAGTTTTGCGTTTTTTCAACAGCCATTTATTTTTCTCGCTTATGCATCAAATTAACTTGCAACCTGACTCACAGGCTCACTGCCCCCCCCTCTGTGGTGTGTGTGAGTGTGTAAGTTAATTTGTGGCACATTTGTTGTTGTTTTCAGGTCTTTTCAGTTCTGTGGTTCGGCCGTTAAAGACGTAATTTTGCGAGGCGCACAGTGCACGTATGGGTTTCGGTCCTAAGTTATATGGGTCGTAAGTCCTGTGTGCCTCACCTGCTTGCCTCGCTTTGCAAGGCTCGCAGTGCAATGAGCACCTTCGGCGCTCATTGCAGCTAAGTCCTGCGTGGTCGATGGCTTGCAATCGGGCTTGCAAAGCGTGACCAACATCGCATGCGTTCCACACACTGACAACTATATATATATGATTAACTTTTATTTGTAACACGCCAACATATTCCTTTAGCGCTGTACAGGGGTTAAGAACAAGGAAATAAACAATAATTGTATCTCTACATCTAAAGCTGACATTAGCATTAGTTTATATTTCTTTCCTGATATATACAATTATATTACCTTAAAATAATAATATTAGGGGTTCAATAATACTAATAAAGCCAACAAAGGCTGAAAACTAGTGGGTTTGATAGACATGTATATTACAAAGGAAAAATAAAGCATGGTGGTTTTAGATATGGAAACTGTGGCTTTCTCCGACCTAGAAGAACTTATTAAATATTTACTAATATTTAGATTTCCAGGTATGTAAATTATTGAAATAAAAATGTAAGCAGCATTCTGGGCATTACACAAACAACATTATTTATTTATTAATCCAGTTTGTGGTAAGTAAGAAAAAGAAAACCTAGCTCCACGCAGCAGAATTGAATAGACACTAATCAAAATACACAGCAGTAGAGGTCTAAATTAGTTCTCTCTCTGCTTTGGAAAAATGGCACTCCAATTAACACATGCATGTGGGTTGTGATTCACAGGTTGCTTTCCTTGGTCACTCAAATTGGTTAACCCTTTCTAAATCCGCAGCTGCAGTAAATTAAATCTCAATTAGATTTTAAATGTGAGACCTCACAATAGATTTTTTTTTATAATCTGTATACAAAACCATTGAAAATCCAGGCTTCATGGCTCAGTTTTGCCAGTTTTAGAGTTTTTTTTTAATCATTATTGTAATTACAAAATACAAATATGGATGCTGATTTTAATGGCAACATTGAGCCTGTTTTGTGCTCACTGAACGATATCACTAGCATTGCATGAAACATTAATATGAACCATGATATTCAATAAATGTCTATTTTGAAGGACCATTGTATAATGTTAAAAAATAATATATATATATATACACATATATACATATATATATTTATATATATATCACATATATAGTTGTGAGCGTACGAGTTGTGTGAAGCGAGGGCCTTGGCTCTCGTAGCGAGCCAAGGCCCTCGCGAAGCGAGGGCAGTGGCCAAGGGTCTCAGTTGCTGGCATGGAGCGCCGAAGGCGCTCCTTGCCAGCAACCGAGGACCCTCGCGAAGCGAGGGCCTCAGTTGCTGGCATGGAGCGCCGTATGCGCTCCATGCCAGCACCTGAGGACCTCGCAAAGCGAGGGCCGCAATTGCTGGCATGGAGCGCCGAAGGCGCTCCATGCCAGCAACTGCGACCCTCGCAAACTTCACGTCGCAAACCAAACAGCACGACACACACATTACGACACTCGCAAACAACATACGACACACGTTCACACACATTACGGCCTCGCAACACTCGGACGCAACTCGCGAACATTACAAAATGTAAAACACAATACATACACACAGCACATACATAAAAACCTTACCTACACCAAGAGGGAGCACCCAGGACCTCAAAAATACAACTTACACCTCGATTTTACTCGAAATAAAACAGTTTAGAGACTAAAAAAAAATCTAAGCGAGAGAAAAAATGGCCGACGAACAAAACGAAAACGAGGCTACAGCACTCTAAACTCGCAAAACACCACAAGAAACTCGCAAAACACCACAACAAACTCGCAAAACGCAACAAACGACCTACGGATATTCATACCACACAGTGCACACATTCAGCATGCTTACACAGCAGCTCCACACCACTAATGCTGCAGCAACATCAACACAGATTGCCAGCTCTTCATCACAATGCTTCAAAATAGGTACAGTATATTCATTTAGTAATGTATTACATATTTCATTATTATACACCAAACAGCATTAGCTACCTTACAATTTCATTGCCGTCATTTTTTGACGGGCAATTCGCTAGTATATATATATTTATATATATATGTATATATATATATATATATATATATATGTCAGACCAATTACTTAGTTAGGGATGAAAGAGATAATAAAGCTACATTTTAATTAGAATAATAAAAAATGTTGTGCCCAGAGACATCCCTGACTTGTTAAAGAGTGAGAGCCTTTCCGCAGGAGCAATTGCCTGCTGTGCATGATCTAGAAAGGTGTTGGTATCAAATACTAAAGTTGAACTCTCTTTATGATTAGGGAGTGATCTAGCAAAATAACCAATTTAAACACTAGAAAATAAAAAAATAAGAATATAATTGTGTCCACCATTAAATGGATTCCACTAATCAGCCATGTCATAAATTGGCGTACTAGGTCTGGGCCTAGTCAACCTTGGCAAAAATCTTTCTGAACCAGCTTCACCATGAAACACATGTACCTCAAAACACATGTACCTCCTTAAGTAATGGATATTGCACCACAAAAAGTGCCACTACGCAATGAGTTGTCCACTCACCTTTTCTGTCCAATACTGTGAATATGGGCTATAAGAAATAAGGGGCTCAGTTGTTACTTATATATGTCTTCAGCCCCAAGCATTTATTGTGCAAATTTGCACATGTTATAAATACTAAAATGATACAGTATTTCAATACATCATACCCCCTGTATGTTTATGCAAGGCCCATGAGGCCCAGGACTAAGGTAGCTCATTCTTAGGGGGCAATAGGATGCCTGAAGCTGCAGAGCAATACATTGAAATATGTTTGTTGTATATGCACAGAAATGTCTATATGCAGTGATATTTATTTTCTGTCTGTAAGTGTACTTGAAACGTTCTGACATATTATATATATATATATATATATATATATATATATATATATATATATATATAAACATACAATTTGAGATACAGAAAAGAAGAGCTGCAAGTGGTCATAGGAGGAGGTGTGCACACATCTAAATAGCCTAGCGCAGCATAAAAACCTAAAAATACCCATGGCCTCGTAAATTACTAGTGATGAGCATTAGATAAGCCACTCATACACTTCTGGGAACCTAGTGAACTATGGTGAATTATGGGGCAACTATAGTCCAAAATTTTATAGCAACCATTAAAAAGATCCACTTTTAATTATTACAAAAGTCTATTTGTATGAGCCTTTTAGATGTCAGAACATATAGGGCCTCATTCAATTGAGAAATTGTAGCTTACGGAAGCTTGTAATGCAGCCTGTAAACTAATTTGCTATTGCAATTGGTGTCTTTTTGCAACCCATAAATGATCTACGGGTTACAGGCTGAAAATCCCTGTGGTTGTTACAACAATAACTAACAACCCATCTAAACCTTTGATCTTTCAAGACCGCAGGAGTTATAATCGCAAATCGCTATTCCATTGCTACAATTCCTCAAGCCTTCAAATATTTTCACACCTGTAAATGTTAAATGTAGAAGAAAATCCTATGGGTACCAGATAGGACTCGCACAGGGAGTTAACCCCTGTTCGTAGCACTGTAAATACAATACAAACTGCTCTTTAAAAGACAGGGAAGGCGATGAAAGACATTAGAATTAATTGCACAATAAGCTCATTGTCTCAAGCTCGCAAATCTGCAATCAAAAATAATTTATGTCTCATTTCATGTTATATTAATCTCGGTAATCAAGGAGTTAGTACATGCCACTCACATGGACTAAAACATTTCCTTCATTAATTTGTATTATTTTGTACATTGCAGGATTGCGAGTCTGATCACATATCGGACCCCTAAATGCCAATTGATTGACGTGTAACCTCCATGTTTTTCTGACCTAATGTTAACAGTCTCATTTTCTATTGTCTGTTTCTAAATGGGTAGTTACGGCCTTGCTTAATTTACTATGTTCACGCTCTGAAATGCTACATACAATGGCATGGTTTACGATTTCTGCTTTCGGACCGTAACTTGCGGGCTTGTTCAATTGAATCGCTCTGTAATTGTAGCAAATCTCAAATCCGCAGACATATGGCCTGCATGATGCAATCTGCAGGCTTTTAACTGAATGAGGCCCATAGTGTTTTTCCCACAGGTTTTAATGTAATTTAGAAAAGAAAACATAATTTACAGGGTCTCCCTGAGTCTACCCTTTCTCGTAAGTCACTGGTAAGATAAAGGTCAATATTTGCACCGTTTTTTGATTGCATATTTATTATATTAGTGTAATTTTTTTAATATTATTTATTTTCCATTATGAACATAACATTTTCTTTTAAATGTATGATATTCATTTTTAGACTACAGCGTTATCAGATCAACATGGACGACATTGTGTGGTGATGGATGACCCAAGCATTACATAATTGTATCCTTCTTTAAAACCATAACATTTGCAAGATTCTTACACCAAGAATACTTGATAAATAGGTGTATTTTGTCAAAACAGGATTGAATGGCAGAGATAGATGAGGCTTAGTATTGGATATCAGACCTAGTATAGGCCACAGTAAAAGAGGCGGATAGCTGGTGTGAAATCTGTCAGGCATTATTGTGAAGACTAATTGGCAAACATAGCACCTTGTTTCAGGGTTATGCGTTTTAAATATTCCACTTTACCACTGTATTTTAGGTGTGTAATAAAATTATCTGCAGACCAGAATACTCAAGGGTGACAATACCAACCCATTACATATTCTGTGTTTTTAAGTGAAAATGTGTTCAGGCATAGTCAACATCTGCTGAATATTCTACAACTGGCAACTGTATTTGTCTTAGGGTTAATCATAATTGGCCTTTTTTAGGGACATTCCAGAGTTTTTGGTCGTATCTCTCCCTGGAGGGAAAAATACAAAAAAACACAAAAGGATATAAACTGGAAAATAAATTAAAATCAGATCAGGAGTGTAAGAGTAAATTAATTCTGGTAGTGGATACCTAGTACTGCATTTACATCCCACTGGACAGTGGACTCACACATCCTCACAGTGGAAAAGGTTTGATGGTACTCTGCCCAGATACAGGACTGCAACAGTGCCCAGAACATGGCGTCACACGGCAGTGCAACCTAATGCTAAGAACGGGATTATGAGGATGTCCCTGGCCCTGTTGCCTGGACACTGGGCCCTCAAAAAAGAAAAAGATGAGGCAAGAAATGCAGCCAGAACTGAAGGGGAGGCCCTCAAAAGTGGTTCCACCTTGACCGGCCATTTAAAGGGCCAGTCAAAGGACATTCAACAAAAAAAAACTTAAATAAGGAGATGGCATGTAAATTAATCTGAATGGGAAGATGCTGAGTAGAGTACTCAACCTACAGCCCACTGGGAGGTAAACTCACACATCCTCCATTGCCACAGACTGGACAAGTGGCTGGGGAATCCATGAAATTAACCAGGTACTCTCTCCAGACAGTGCATCATGGAGTACTCTCTTACTCAAATCCCTGGTGGATAGTGGAACCAAACAGAACAATTACTCACAGTGAACAAGCTGCAAATTTGTGTCAAACTGTGCCCAAACTCTGACATCCGTAGGCTGCGATTTTGTTTTAAGTAAGGAAAAATATACATTTGAAATTAAAATATTAACTAATTTAACTTTGACTTCAGACCTTCTCTAAATTAATCGGCATCGTAACTGTGAAAAACATAACTGTGCGTGCTTCTCTGAATATAACATAATGAGTGTTAATCAATTCTAAGTATGCAGATCAGCCAACAAAATAATTTGAATTATTGTGATAAAGAAAAGATTTAAAGGCAACTGTACTATATATACAGTGTGTGTGTGTGTGGGGGGGGATATTTCAGTCTATAATTTTAATGGTAGGTGTATTTTAACAGTGAGAGATAGAATAACAAAAAACAAGAAAAACGCATGTCAAAAAGTTATAAATTGATTTGCAGGTCAATGAGGGAAATAAGTATTTGATCCCCTACCAATCAGCAAGATTTCTGGCTCCCAGGTGTTTTTTAAACAGGTAACGAGCTGAGATGAGGAGCACTCTCTTAAAGGGAGTGCTCCTAATCACAGCTCGTTACCTGTATAAAAGACACCTGCCACAAAAACAATCAATCAGATTCCAAACTCTCCACCATGGCCAAGACCAAAGAGCTGTCCAAGGATGTCAGGGACAAGATTGTAGATGTACACAAGGCTGGAATGGGCTACAAGGCCATCGCCAAGCAACTTGGTGCGAAGGTGACAACAGTTGGTGCGATTATTCTCAAATGGAAGAAACACAAAATAACTGCCAGTCTCCCCCTGTCTGATGCTCCATGCAAGATCTCACCTTGTGGAGTTTCAATGATCATGAGATCGGTGAGGAATCAGCCCAGACTTACACAAGAGGATCTTGTTAATGATCTCAAGGCAGCTGGGACCATAGTCACCAAGAAAACAATTGGTAGCACACTACGCCGTGAAGGACTGAAATCTTGCAGCACCCGCAAGGACCCCTTGCTCAAGAAAGCACATGTGCAGGCCCGTCTAAACAATAAACATCTGAATGATTCAGAGGAGAACTGGGTGAAAGTGTTGTGGTCAGATGAAACCAAAATTAAGCTCTTTGGCATCAACTCAACTCGCCGTGTTTGGAGGAGGAATGCTACCTATAACCCCAAGAACACAATCCCCACCATCAAACATGGAGGTGGAAACATTATGCTTTGGGGGTGTTTTCTAGGGGACAGGACAACTGTACCGCATCAAAGTGACGATGGACGAGGCCATGTACCGTCAAATCTTGGGTGAAAACCTCCTTCCCTCAGCCAGGGCATTGAAAATGGGTCGTGGATGAGTATTCCAGCGTGACAATGACCCAAAACACACAACCAAGGCAACAAAGCCATAGCCTAGCCATAGAAAATCCCATAGAAAATCCCATAGAAAATCTGTGGAGGGAACTGAAGGTTCGAGTTGCCAAACATCAGCCTTGAAACCTTAATGACTTGGAGAGGATCTACAAAGAGGAGTGGGACAAAATCCCTCCAGAGATGTGTGCAAACCCAGTGGCCAACTACAAGAAACGTCTGACCTCTGTGATTGCCAACAAGGGTTTTGCCACCAAGTACTAAGTCAAAGGGGTCAAATACTTATTTCCCTCATTGACCTGCAAATCAATTTATAACTTTTTTTGACATGGGTTTTTCTTGTTTATTTTTTTTAGTTATTCTATCCCTCACTTTAAAAATGCACCTACCATTAACAATATATACTGATAATTTCTTTATTAGTGGACAAACATTCAAAATACGCAGGGGATCAAATACTTTTTTTTTTTACTCCCCCCTCCCCAACCCTATATATATATACATATATATACAACCAATTAAAAACAAGCTTTGATCCAGTTTAAATATGTGAGTCAGACTATTTTTTAAAATTTATATATAAATATATATTTAAAAAAATTAGTCTGACACATATTTAAGAAGGATCAAAGTTTGCTTTTAATTGGAAGGCAACCATTATACTTTGCTGTCGTGTGTGAAAGAGATATTTACAATTCTACAGAGCAGGGCTTGCATTTATTGATATCAGCTGTCTGCTTCTAGGGGTTGTGTCAAACTTAGTAAGAGCCAATCTGATCTGATGAATCTGATGAATACTCCACCCATCTCCCCCTCCATCCACTGACTGATAGATAGAACAGTTACAACAGAAAATATATATATATTTTCACTAGCAATGGTTTTAGGTTCATGGCTTACATAGCTGATAATGTTGTTAGTGTGTAATATACTTCACAATCTACAGTAGTCTTAAGCAAATCTGCAAACTCTTTTAGTTTCTCCTTTCTTTGTATTGTTGCTGTAAGTTATAATTTCCTCTCCTGTCTTGAGTCTTTCTTTCTTCAAACTGATTACTTCTGTAATTAGACTGAATTATTTACTGAATGTAAGAACAAACACGTTCGAACAAAAACATCCAAATTAGACAGCATGCTAATATTTTCCATAGTTGATTCTCATTATTATTGCTCCTATTTATGAAAATGACAATAATTTATTCTGTAAAACAATATGAGACAAAGACATTAATAGTACATTGCATTAAATACTGTATTTATAAAGACTCCTGATCAGATGAATTTGATACAGAAAGGATGAAAAAGAAAACAGACATAACTAGTTTGAGAGCCGGAATAAATATCTAAACAGCTGGAAACAGAGTTACTGAGAAAGTAATGGATGGAAAATATATAGGCATATAGGAATAATCAAGTACCGTAAATTGGTTTAAATAGAAATTTAACAGGTCGCTTATATTCAGTTATCAATTGATCTATCATTATGTGCGTAGAATCTCTTAGAATATCCCTGATGAGCTGCCACAGATCACAGTCCATTAACATAGATGTATCCAAATGATTTTGGTGCTGTACCTGCTAACACATTGCAGTTGTTATTACTGTTTTGAAGCCTTCCTTAATGTGATCACAGCAGGGAAGTGGTTAAACTTAGAAAACATCAATACTGGGATTATGACTCCCTCTACCTATGCACCCTCTCCCTAATAAATACAACAGGGGACCATCAGACCTCTTATGCCCTGGTAATTCGGCCGGGGGTCCACCTAACTGCCCCATAATCCACCAGTAGAGGTCTCTATTGACCACATTGGTCACCTAGCTGCAATGGCCACTAACAGTAACTTCCTACCATGGGGGTCTCTATGAACCTCTATTGCACCCTAACTTACCACCAGGTCCATATGGACACCCATAGACACTAACCCCCTATAAGGTTCAATGCTAATCTACCTAATCTAAGTCTACACTTACAAAAAAAATTACAAAGAAAATAATTACATAAAATACTGTAATAATAATAAAAAAAATAATGAAATCTGTAAAAGAAAATGAAGGGGTTAATTAATACATTACCCTCCTTAGATTCAGCAATGTCAAGTGACGCCTTTGATAAACTGACACATCCAGTAAATAGATCCATTTTGCCTGAAACCTCATCTTCGGGTTCTTCATGGCCTCTTCTGTCTTGCTTGAAGACCCTTGATCCTCATCCTTGGGCTATGTACTGTCAGATCCTAAATATTT
This sequence comes from Discoglossus pictus, assembly GCA_027410445.1. Taxonomy (NCBI): domain Eukaryota; kingdom Metazoa; phylum Chordata; class Amphibia; order Anura; family Alytidae; genus Discoglossus; species Discoglossus pictus. The sequence continues at coordinate 396,794,313 of CM050165.1, forward strand.
TTCCAAAATCTCATCTATTTCTATGAATGGATTCCTTCTAGGCTCCTAGAAACAGCCTGTATGACTCCTAAGTATTAGATATTTTGTATAAGCCTATGTAAATGGCGTCGCTCAGTCGTGTCCAACTTTCTGTGACCTTATGGACAACACACCATGCTGATCCACTTGTTTTTTCATAGATACTAGAGTTCATTGCCAGTTCCTTCTCCAATGGGCCACAGCATACATCTCCTTGTATTCCCATGTGGTCTCCCATCCAAGTACTGTGACCTCTTAGTTCCCTAGTTGGATTGACCTCTTGGTTCCCTTGCTGGATTCAAACACAGGATGCTGTGGTGAAAGCACCTGCATCCTAACCACTGGGCCACCAGGGAATGTAATTACATGCCAACAAGCCTTACACACATGGGGCCTCATTCTATTAGCGGCCGCAGCCGTTGCGGGGCCGCAAGGACCGGCCGCAAGCTATTCTGCTATTCTATTCCCTTACGGCCGGGGATTCCGGCAGGCTTGCGGCCGGTGCCTTGCTATCTCTTGCGGCCGCTCGCGCCGGAGGAAAGCCTTTGATCTAAAACGGCCGCAAGAGTTTTGCAATTCAATTGCTCCGGGAAACCTCTCTGCAAGGCTAAAAATGAGCCGCAGCTTACTTGCAGGAAAGAGGTCTCGCTAGCACCAATTAAGCACATAAAATAGCTCAAATAAAGCCATCCTGCACTTTGAGAAGACTATAAAGGGATTTTAGGTGTTAGAAAAAATAGCACATAATTATCCTGTACTCAAATCCGTAAAATATTTTATTTTTAATATCCGTAAAATATCCATGTAAAAAGTCCAGAGTGCTTGGAGCACCTCAGACACGCCCACGCCGCAGCCGGAAAATAAACAGTTAATTTGAACTCTGGTTTGGGCAGATGTGCAAGCTTGAGAGTGGGTTCCTTTTAATCCTCATGTCCCCCAATATGATCCCTAGCATTTACAGAGCTGTACAGTGCAGGCTTGAATTTATTTTTGCGTTTTTATATTTCACAGCTTACGGCCGGTTCCAAGATATGCGGCCGGCCGTAAGATGAGATCCTTGCGGGGCCGTATAATAGAATCGCGAGTTAACTGAACCCCCGCAAGGAATCGCAGCCTTAAGGCCGATTTACGGCCGATAATAGAATGAGGCCCATGGCCTGTAATTATGGGAGGGGCCAAGACTATAAATGCCTCATCCCCTTAAACCTCAGTATACTGTCTCATTACAATTTCACATCTCTATACTTCTTTTTAAGGTCTATTTATAGCTTGGCCCTAGCTTGTATATGTGGGAGGGGCTTATGGTATTTATAGCCCACCCCTACTAGACCTCATCACGTTTTCAGTCTTCAAACACACCCTCCACTCTCCTCTGTTTTTACCTTTACATCATCTTCTCATCATAGGCAGACCCTCTTAATAAACATGTCATTGCTCATCATTTTATGCCAAACCTTGTATTATATCATAAACAATATACCATATCAATATACCATACCATACTATACTTTTTTTATCTCAATGTTGCATAGCATAACGATATTCTACACATATCACAATTAACTATGTCATATCTTAACAACAAACATTACAATAGCATAATCAATACACCAATCAGTTTCTTTATGACCATACTATAATGATACACATTATAAGATAAACCAAACTATAATGATAAACCATATAATAAAGAATGACCATATTATTCTAATAACTATAACATACTAGTAACTTGCCCGTCAAAAATGATGGGAATAAAATTGTAAGCCTGGCAATGCTATGTGCCACACAGTTCGAGGTTATTGGCCCCTCTGAGCACCTTCGGCGCTCATTGCAAGCCGAAACTTTCCTGCTTTGCAATGATCACTTTCAGAGCTAATCGTGAGCCCCACGATGAGCACCTTCGGCTTTCATTACAAGCCTCTCCCCCTGTGTACTTTATAGGCCTCGCACTTGAGCACCTTCCGCGCTCATTGTGAGGCTGTCCCCCCTGTGTAGTTTAGGGGCCTTGCGATGAGTGTTACTGCCTTGGGTTGTTATACTGCCTTGGGTAAAGTGTTACTTGTTTGTGTTCAGTGTTACTGCTCGTTTTTACGTCCTTTGGCCTTGTTTTCGTTGTGTTTACGTTTTTTCGGCAGCCATTTTTATTTTCGCTTAGGCGAGTTTCGTTCGTGAAAAACCACCAAATATGACTCAAATTAACTTGCAACCTCACTCACAGGCTCCCTGGCTCTCCCCCTGTGCTGTGTGTGAGTGTGTAAGTTAATTTGAGGCATATTTGATGTTTTTCGGTGGTCTTGTAGGACGCGGAGGCTGCACAGGCTTCCTGGGTCAGCACGTAGCGTTGCGTGACCCAGTGGAGCCTGTGAGGCCTGTTATCCAATCAGCTGCGTCTGGGGCGTGTCGGAAGCCGCGTTTCGCGCCGTTTCACAGCAGCGCGGTCTCCCGACTGAAATCCCACCCACCCACCCTGTTAATTTTGTTGGTAAAAATGTGACATGTAATTATTATTAAAAAAAAAAAAAAAAGTTTTTGTATTTAAGGAATTTTGGAGAAGTGGCTAAGAATGTTGTTCATTGATAATTTAAGACTTTGCGGGAGGTGAGTTGCCCGGCCCACTGGCCTAAGTGGGCGTTGGCCCTACCTCACAGGGCGTGCTTAAGATAAGCATTGGGGCTTTGGGCATTGCCAGCCTTCAAATTGTATTGCCCTAATTTTTGATGGGCAAGACGCTAGTATCCATAAAAGAGATGGAGGATATGGATGGGAGGATGTAGGGCTAATGTATAGAGTGATTACATTAGTCATTTGGTAACAAGCTTTGATATGGAAACTACTGTGTTTCAAAGCTGGTAAGGTTCAATACCCCCAGTGCATGAGTCCATAAAAATTGGGGGCCATTAATAGCATGGCAAAAGCAGGCTAGTGAGTGTTTTAACTGGAGAAATGTAATAATTTCCTAAATCATTAACAATGAAGTGAGTATAAAGCACACTATGCGTTCATACACAAAATACTGGTTCAGATCCACTTCACTCTCTTTCTATTAATTGTCCATATGGCACTTATTGATGGCATCACAGGTCAATTCCACAATCAGGGCTGAAATGATCTATAGCTCGCATTAGTTCTGCAACCGTTTCCCTTAATCAGCCCATGCTCTGCCATTACTTCTTCTGCCTCTTAATTAGCTTTGATTTTTATTTGACTTATTATATTTTGTCTCAATATATATGTGGCTCAGTAAAGTATAAATGTAAAGTAAAATGTTACATACAGATACATCTCTTAAGAGTCCAAATAAAAAAATAACAAATACATTTTAACTGCATACGCCTGTAATGATATAATGTGAAAGTAAAGTAAAAAAAATACATTATTTATAACTCCTTGGTGTTGAAAGTAATAAAACAGTACATGTCTTCCCCCTTCTGGGTCGCTACCTTGCCGTGGTGAAGGGGCTTGTGTACATCAATGAAGCTGTAAGCTATACCATGTAGGGTCATCTAAGATGGGAAGGTCATAGCAGAGAGGTTCGAAAAATCGCAGTCCACTCCACTATATTTGCCAAGATAATTATATGAATAAGCACAACCAGAAAAAAAGACAGATGTATCTGTTGTGCTGTGGTTCATATAGGCATCCAGAGTTGGACATGACTGAAGGACTGGACAGCAACATGTCTTCAACACATTTCATAACAAACGTTTTTTTCTCAGGGGGATGAAAATGAACTAATAGCTCTAGTACTTGAAATTTGGACAACTAAATCACATGGTACAAATGGACTAACTTGATAACAGTATATAATGCTCTCGTGATAATTCCAAATTGGCAAATTTACATTTAGTTTATTGCACATTTACTTTATTGTGACAGTCTGTGTTTTTTGTTATTTTGCTCCAGATAACTCATCTAGACAGGTGGTTTACAAATAGAACATTCTGAGAAACCCCAAAATCTCTACCCCCTCCATCCTGTATGACAGTGTTGTGTGTTTGAGGTGGGAAAAATTATATCTAAATCATATATCATGATGATTTAATTCAAATAAAGATATTCAAAGGTTATGTTTACCAAGACATTATTTTCTTTTATATGAAAGAATTCAGTTATAGAAATTCAAATATATGGTTAAAAGTTACAGCACGTCTTTGACCTGTGCATTGTCCTTTACAAATTAATCTCATAGAAGATACCACACAATAAAGACCGAAAACAAAGATATTTGGTAGATAAGGCCACATCTTCTTTAATAAAATAACTTAAGTAACAAATTAGCCAACCGTTGTGGAGAAAACAACGAGCGGTGCTTGCCCCCCCCCATAATACTAGAACTCAAGGGGACCCCGTGCCCCAAGAGGAATGACACGACCAATGCTTATACACAAATGTGGGCGAGCATCCCCTCCCCACTAAGCTGTGACGAACCAGACACATTTTCTTTATTAGTGCACAGTACCCCTAATTATACTGTTGTTATATCTATGTCTCTTGGGAGGGTTGGATGGAATTGAAATTATGTGTATCCAAACAGAGTGGGACAAACTTCCAATATTGTATAATTGCTCTTCCCTACCTTATTCCAACCCTTTCCCCTTTCAATAACCAATCACTTAAATTTACTTTTCTCCTTACTCCAAGCCAGGTTAAACCCCAGTATCCTTAACTCTGTGTGGCTAGGGACTTTCTTTATTGTTACAAGCCTTCAGTTCAGCATTATAAGTGTCAGTGACAAAACAGGAAGTTAATTCTATTCTACTTTAAAAATTATCTTCAATGCAGAGATTTACATTTAGGTTGAAATCACCCTTTAAGTATGTTCAGAAGACCTGAAAAAGTGTAGGAAACCATAAAAAAAAATACAACAAAAAATAATATATATATATATATATACTGTATATATATATATATATATATATATATATATATATATATATATATATATATACAGGCTGTACACTTACTACTTTACATTGTAGCAGAGTGTCATTTCTTCAGTGTTGTCACATGAAGAGATATAATAAAATATTTACAAAAATGTGAGGGGTGTACTCACTTTTGTGAAATACTATATATATAATGTATATATATATATATGGGAAAGTGAAGCAGGTGAGAATTAAGTGTGTAAATTAATAAAATATTGAGCCTTTTGGTATTTTATATATTTCTAAAAAGATTTAAAAAAAGCAAGAGTTTAAAAGGCTGTATTAATAGAAATGTATGTTTATTTCCCTGTTGCAATAAGGGACTGTCATTTTTGTCACCCATGTCCATTTATAGTATATATGTAATCTGCACCTCAATGGTCTCTTAAAGGACCATTTGGTGCCTCAAATGTTAGACCTGTTTCAGGGTATATTTGACCTGCTTATTCCAAAAATAGCACCAGTTTTCCCCCATCAGCTGTAGTTTTTGAGATACAGACCATATCCCATATACCACTTCATGGTTTATGATTCAATGTTTCAAGTCATTTGACACACAAGAAGCTCCTTTTGTAAGACTTCTAAGGGTGGAACTGCCAGGACAATCCAGCATGAGATTCCAACAATAGTCTGCCATCATGTGTGCATCCCATCTTCCTATGTATCTGGCTTCCATTGTTTTGGTGATATCTTTCACCCTGCGCTTCGCTTAACTCACCAAGGTTCTCTGGAAAGCAATCTAAGTGACTGTGCAGATAATGGACTTTAACACTCATGTTACAGCCAAGCCTGAAAAATGAAAGAGCATATCCTCTACTAATAGTGTGTAGTTGTCTGCCTTCTTGTTGCCAAGAAAGTGTTTCACAATAAGAGCAAATGAAGACCAGGCACATAATTCAATTTAATTCATTGAGGCATTTATAAGTTGTCTGATTTGTGGACCATCGAAAATTCCTGCCTTAAATTTTTCTATGGTACGTCCAGGTAATTTATGCACTAAGGGCCTCATTCTATTATCGGCCGCAGCCGTTGCGGGGCCGCAAGGACCGGCCGCAAGCTATTCTGCTATTCTATTCCCTTACGGCCGTAGGCTCCGGCAGGCTTGCGGCCGGTGCCTTGCTATCTCTTGCGGCCGCTCGCGCCGGAGGAAAGCCTTTGATCTAAAACGGCCGCAAGAGATTTGCAATTCAATTGCTCCGGGAAACCTCTCTGCAAGGCTAAAAACGAGCCGCAGCTTACTTGCAGGAAAGAGGTCTCGCTAGCACCAATTAAGCACATAAAATAGCTCAAATAAAGCCATCCTGCACTTTGAGAAGACTATAAAGGGATTTTAGGTGTTAGAAAAAATAGCACATAATTATCCTGTACTTAAATCCGTAAAATATTTTATTTTTAATATCCGTAAAATATCCATGTAAAAAGTCCAGAGTGCTTGGAGCACCTAAGACACACCCACGCCGCAGCCGGAAAATAAACAGTTAATTTGAACTCGGGTTTGGGCAGATGTGCAAGCTTGAGAGTGGGTTCCTTTTAATCCTCATGTCCCCCAATATGATCCCTAGCATTTACAGAGCTGTACAGTGCAGGCTTGAATTTATTTTTGAGTTTTTATATTTCACAGATTACGGCCGGTTCCAAGATATGCGGCCGGCCGTAAAAGGAGATCCTTGCGGGGCCGTATAATAGAATCGCGAGTTAACTGAACCCTCGCAAGGAATCGCAGCCTTACGGCCGATTTACGGCCGATAATAGAATGAGGCCCTAAGTATTCAATGCACAAACCATCTTTATTCAAAGCCATTACAAATTGTTTCATGAGGTCTATCTTTGGGCCTCATTCTAATGCTGGCCGAAGGAACTGCGTGGCCGCAAGGGGTGGCCGCAAGCTACTATGCTATTCTAATCCCCTGCGGCCGTGGGCTCCGACTGGCCTGCGGCTGGCGCCCTGCGTTCCCTTACGGCCACCCCGCCGCAGCTCACTGCAGGGAAAGCCTTTGATCTCATTGGGCCTCAAGAGATTTGGCCGCATGAAACCACCCATCCTTATTCAAATCCTACGATCACCCTCCCGTCAACCCAGTAAAACACTGAAAAAAATTGCTGCAGCTTACTTGCACCCTGGAGCCGTCGCAGTGTCCTAACATTAACCCTATAATGCAGGGGTCTGAACGAGACCGCTGCAGGGTCTACACATCCCCATTGAGACCCCTGCAATGTGCAGACATCAACCCTTGCTGTAGGGGTCCGATCGGATCCCCTGCAGGCTCCCCACATTAACCCCTTGCCTTGCTGCAGAGGGTAGTGACTGTCGACGATCGTGACCCCCACAGCATGTACAGGATTTTAATTTCCCACTACGGGTCTGAGTCAGCGGGCTTGAATCCAAAATTCAAGCCTGGGAAACTACAATACATTACCCTCTATCTAAAATACATGACCCCCTATCTACAAAACATTACCCCACCTATAAAACATTACCCCTATCTATAAAACATTATCCTTTATCTACAATACATTAAATGCTAACTACAAATATTTACCCCTGTCTACAAAACATTACCCTTATCTACAAAACATTACCCCATCTATAAAACATTACCCCATCTATAAAACATTACCTAATTACAATACATTAAACCCTAACTGCAATACATTACCCCTATCTATAAAACATTAAACCCTATCTACAATACATTAAAAAGCCTAAACTAAACTAAAATAGAATAAATAAGATAAGACCACTTACCTTGCTCAGATGTCCCTGCAGCGGGTCACACCCCCTAGGAAAAAAAGAAACATAAATTTAGTCACACATAAACACAACATAAAAAATACACATTCTAAATATTTAATACACATACACAAGACATAATAAACTAAACTTTGCAAATATTAAACTTACCTCGGTGCAATGTCCCCATCCTTGTCCTCTTCTGCCCGGCTGGAACCTTGAGAAAAAACGCAGCTCTAACAAACAGACAAAAACTAACGGAGCTCCTCCCGACGTGACTGAAGCTTCTAGTGCTTCTTCCGGTAAAAATAAAATGGAATGGCGCCTTCTGATTGGCTGAAATGGCTGTCAATCAAATTTCAGCCAATCAGAAGGTGTCATTCTGATTGGCTGATGGACTTGTCAATCTTTTTTAAACCAATCAGAAGGCACCATTGCCTTCAGCCAATCACAGTGGGATACACCCAACGGGGTGATTGGCTGAAGGCATCTGCACCTTCTGATTGGCTGCAGTCTGATTGACAGTTTTTAATGCATTGTAGATAGGGTTTAATGTATTATATATATGGGGATAATGTATTGTAGTTAGGGTTTAATGTATTGTTGTTAGGGGGTAATGTATTGTAATTAGGGGTTAATGTTTTGTAGATAGGGGTAATGTTTTATAGATGGGGTAATGTTTTATAGATGGGTAATGTTAGTAGTTGGGGGTCATGTATTGTAGATAGGGGGTAATGTATTGTAGTTAGGGTTTAATGTACTGTAGTTAGGGGTTAATGTTTTGTAGATAGGGGTAATGTTTTATAGATAGGGGGTAATGTTTTATAGATGGAGTAATGTTTTATAGATAGGGGGATATGTAATGTAGATAGGGGGAAATGTATTGAAGTTAGGGAGTTAATAGTATTGTAGTTAGGGGTATATTTGTACTGTATTTATTGCTGTATTGTAATGTAATGTATATTTGTGTATGTATTTTCTTTGCAGGTGTGTACGTTTTTTTATTTTTTGCAGTGGTGGGTTGTGTAATCTTCTTTTTTTATTTTTTTGTAGTGGGGGTTTGTAATGTTCTTTTTTTATTTTTTGTAATGGGGGGTTTGCAATGTTCTTTTTTTATTTTTTATAGTGATTTGGTACAGGTGAGAGGGGAGTGTTTTTGCCTGGGTTAAACTTGCATATACAGTAAGTTTGGGTCTAGTGTGTGACTGTATCTGATTTGCTCAGACAAGTAAAGTGTGTAATTGCCTGTGTGCAGTGATTTGGTACAGGTGAGAGGAGAGTGTTTTTGCCTGGGTTAAACTTGCATATACAGTAAGTCTGGGCCTAGTGTGTGACTTATCTGATTTACTCAGACAAGTAAAGTGTGTTTATTTCCTGTGTGTAGTGTTTTGGTGCACGTGAGAGGGGAGCGATTTTGCCTGGGTTATACTTGCATATACAGTAAGTTTGGGCCTAGTGTGTGACTGAATCTGATTTACTCAGACAAGTAAAGTGTGTTTATTTTCTGTGTGCAGTGATTTTGTACAGGTGAGAGGGGAGTGTTTTTACCTGGGTTAAAACTGCATATATGTTTGGGACTTGTGTCAAAAGAAAAGGGTCAAACTTGAGTATTTTTTTCTTTTTGTAATTATGAGTCAATCGAGTGGCGACCTCACTCAGTGTACATCCTGTCATATGTATGCACTACTGGAACAGATGATCCAGGATCCATACCTCTGTGACAGGTGTGAGCATGTGGCCTCTCTGTAAGCTCAGATTGGAGAACTGGAGATGAGATTTGCAGCGCTTACTGATATTCCACTGGAAAGGGGGTTGGTGCTCACTGAGCACAGTTTAGCTAAGCCTAGAATGGAGGGTGGAGCTGGGGCTAGTGAGGATGTCTAGGGAGGTAGCTGGGTTAAAGTTAGAAGGGGAAGCAGGGGGAACAGGAGCAGGAGGCAGGCCAGTTCTGAGTTGGCAAGCACCAAAAGATTTGCCAGATTGAGTGAAACTGTTGAGTACACTCTGGGATCATTATCTGGCCCAGGTTATATAAGAGCCTACTAAAAATGAGGCCATCTTGGATTTAGTCATCACAAATAATATTGATATGGTATCAAATGTTGAAATAGGGCAACCTTTGGGAAACGGTGATCACAACCCAGTCTCATTTGAGATTGAATTTAAAAAACAAAACTTTAAGGGGGCAACCAAAACTCTTAATTTTAAAAGGGCAGATTTTGAATAAAAATTCTTTTATTAGAAGGTATGCAAAATCCAAACATAAATAAAACATTCTTAACAGTCATAAATATCAGTTTTATCAAGTCATTATCATTATTATCATTTTGCAGCATGTAACTGACTAAACCTTCTTGTTTTTTTAATTTTTAGTGAGAACATTTTCTAGTATCTAAGCTGGTTTTTTCAACCATATAAAAAATACAAGGCAAAATGAGCCAATTAAATTCTAAAGTACACCGTTGATAGGAGAATACAATATAAAATGTATTACCTATCTATGTTAACTAAACTATCATAAACCATATCCCCCCAAAAGAAAAAAAAAAAGAGAAAAAAAAATAAAAAAAAATAATCATTGGCCCCTCATGTCGGCCATGAAGCAATCCCGACTGGTTTCTCCCTCTTACCTCAAATCCTCCTTGCCATCTGGCACCACTGAGAGATCTCCAAAGCTCCCCCACTCCAGTCCACTCCTCAGAATCGCTTCAAGCAATTACAGACATTATACTAGGGGAACGCTAAAGGAGGATGTTATCCAAGGGTCCCAAACTATCTGGAATTGGGGCATCCTATCTAAAACAATATGGGTTAGCCTCTCATTAATGAGTAAATAGTTAATCTTCCTGATTACCTCTTGAAAGTTTAGATTCATGTCCTTCCATCTACTGGCTATGTGAATCTTTGAAGCTAATGCCATTATTTGAAACAACTTGTTCTGGGATTGCGACAAGTTTTTAATATGAACCCCCAGTAAACAGGATTCAATTGAAGAAGCTACTTCTTTTTGAAAAAGTGTGGAGGCTAAACGGGTCAATCGTTCCCAGAGATTCTGGGCGCGTGGACAGGCCCACCATACATGCATATGATCCCCCACATCCTGGCATCCCCTAAAGCATTTGTTACTCTCCTGCGGCCTAAACTTCTGCATTTTATCGGGAGTACAATAGGCCCTGTGTAAGACTTTGATTGATGTTTCTAATAAAGCCGAATTAAGTGATCCTTTTGAAAGGTTGGAGCAAGATTCAGTCCATTTGTTCCAGTCCCACTCTACCCCCAGATCATTTTCCCAATGCAGCATAAACTTGGGTTTCTGGCCCCCCGTAGTGCCCAGAAAAGTGTTATACAGAGAACTCAGATTACCCTTGGCAAGTGGGAGATTCTTACAGATAACCGATAGCCAGGAGGCTCTGGGGGGTCCGGAATCCTTAACCATCTTGGTAACCCAACTTCTAATTTTTAAGTAATTATAGAGTTCCGTAGTTGGCAAGTCGTGAGTCGTGCAAAATTGGTCATAGGTCAGTAGTTTGTCATTGGCGAACCAGTTCCCTATGCGATCCAAGCGTCTGGAGGTCCACCAGAATTTAGACATAGAGCTTGAGTCTGCTAGAATTTGTGGAAAGGACATAACTGATAGAAGAGGTGATAATTCTGTGCTAAGTCGATGCCTAGAGTTAGCCCATCTCCAGGCCTGAAGCGTTAAGGAGATCATGGGGTTTTGATGAGTTATAAAAGGGGCAGAATCCTCAGGAATCCAAACCAACTTATAAAAGGGCAGATTTTAACGGTCTAAGGGCAGCGATACAAAGTATAGATTAGGACAGAGAACTGTCAGGTAAAAATAATGAACATAAATGGACAACATATAAATCCTTACTAAATATACATACACATTGGCATATACCATGTGGGAATAAAAGTAAAAGGAGTAAATTACATCCAATGTGGCTTAACAATGATTTAAAGATCAAGATACAGAGTAAAAAATAGGCATTTAAATTATACAAAAACGAGAGGACAGAGACTGCTTTATGGTAATACAAGGAAATCAACAAGGCTTGCAAAAGGGCTATCAGACTGTCTAAAATAAAAAATTAGTTGCAAAAGACAGTAAGACTAACCCTAAAATATTTTTTAAGTATATAAATGGGAAGAAGGCCAGGAAGAAATCTATAGGAGCAGTAGAATGTGAAACAGGCCATCTGACAATTAGTGACCAGGAAAAGCCAGATGAGCTAAATATGTTCTTTTCTTCTGTATACACAAGGGAGGTACCAGTGGTTGGGTGACTGCACCATAATGGGGCTACACTACATTTGCCAAATAATTGGTTAACGAAGGAAGAAATCCAAAAGAGGTTGAAATAAATAAATGTCAATAAAGCCCCGGGTCCTGATGGAATACATCCACGGGTACTGAGGGAACTGGGTTCTGTAATAAACAAACCATTATATCTAATTTTTCAAGATTCACTCAACACTGGGACTGGAGAAAAGCGGAGGTGATACCTATATTTTAGAAGGGGGCAAGAGCAAATCCGGGGAATTATAGACCTGTAAGCCTCACTTCTGTAGCGGGAAAGCTTTTAGAAGGGTTAATAACGGATAATATACAAGAGATGTCTATTCAAACAGCATTATAAGTAGGTAGGAACCAACATGGATTTATGAGGGATAGATCATGTCAAACAAACCTAATTAGTTTCTATGAGGAAGTTAGTAGTAACCTGGATCAAGGCAACTCAGTGGATGTAGTCTTTTTAGATTTTGCAAAGGCTTTTTATACAGTGCCACGTTGGAGACTATTGTGCAAACTAAGGGATACAGAAATTGCAGTAAATATATGCACATGGATTGAGAGCTGGCTAAAAGACACGAAACAAAGGGTTGTAAATGGAATATACTCGGATTGGACTAATGTGGTAAGTGGGGTTCCTCAGGGCTCAGTAGTTAGTCCTCTCCTTTTTAGTATAGACCCCCATAAGTGATGGGGTTCGATGGAGGCTTAGGGGGGTCTGTATAAGTGATGGGGTGAAATAGGCTTGGATGGGATTAGATAGGCTAAAATTGGGTTACATATGGCTAGATGGGGTTAGATAGGCTAAGATAGGGTTAACATAGTTGCGGCAGTATGATTCTATCTAGTGCTACCAAAGGTTCACTGATTACATTTTGTCCTCCAACCAACATATATTCCCAATCTTTTCTTGCCCAATGTTCATGTTTGGCTCTACTATCCCATATCTATAGCTAAGAAACTAGAGCTGATGCAGTCTATCCAATGACATTTTCTGAATCAGAGCCCCAAATAACCCCAGGAACAAGCATAAAAACCAAAACAACAAGCAAAATGTTTTATTTTTTGACCTGTGTAATGTTTCACAGTGTGTTACATTTTGAAAAATGAAGGTCCTGGATCAGCATAAACTTCCTTGAATGTATAATTATCTTTGGGGGCTTGTCTCTGTCATCCAATGTGAAGGAGCATCGCTTGTCTGCCAATGAGCTTTATTCACTATGAGGCTTTTCCTTTTAATCTGAAGGAAGTTTAAACAAGGTTTATTTAATATTTGTATTCATGCAAGAGGCAGCTACAGTATATATGATAGAAGAAATGTCATAGTCTATGTCCTTTCAACACTTGTTCTACATTATATTTAGATTGTATCACTGCACAAATACTGAGGCCATCTCAAAGTTATTTTATAGTATATAAATGACAGGTAATAATAGAACAAATTGTGATTTATATTATAAGTAATTATGGTTTAACTAACATGAACGAAAGCAAATAGTTGAACAAAACTATCTTCCTTATCAATGCCAATTACGTGTATGACATAATTGCAGATAACACATTTATTAGAGTCCTAATGTGCAGGTGTGGGATTAAAGGTCTCACGGGGTGGAATCCGACATATTCAATGTATGTGTGTCACTCAGTTACAAATTAACCAGGGAACATGAAACAGAAACTTTCTCAGGGCTATATTTCATAAATGGTTCAGTGCTTGATTAGCCATGAGCAACACAAAAATATAATTTATAATAATAAAAAATAAACAAACGTCCTTACTACAGTGAGAGGTCTTGGAAATGTCATATTTTGTGAAGTCTCATAGCATAAAGTAGAGGAACTCAACATTGTTCTTTGGGATACATTCAAGTGGCCCAGGGAGCATCTGGGTTTCATTTAAAAATCTGAAACAAAATGTATAAACCTGGAACAAAATTGCTTAACAACAGATTTTATATATTGATGTCTTAAAGTATTACATTCATTGGATTAAAGAGATATGTAAGTGAGCTGGTTTATGAGTGCATCTGATAGGGGAGAATTAGTAGTTTACTTTTGTGCATGAAAAAAATAAATAAGCATTTTTAACACTTATCTTGAAGTTAGCTAAATATCTTTTCATTTCTGTAAGTTGGAACTTAGGGTTAACACCCTCCAAACCCAGGCTAAATTAGTATACAATTTGAAAACATTTTTGGCCAATCAGAAGGAAGTAAAGACTGAAACATTTGTATCACAATCTGGTAGTTGCTTTTTTTTCTCTCTGCATCTTTCCTTATAGGCAATTTCAGCTGTGACCCCAACAACCATCATTTCCATCATTTTATTCATAGTGACAAGCTTTTGAGAGGTTTGATTTCCCTTTATCAAGTCTAAAGCAATACTGACACGAAATTAAATGGCATAAGGTGTGAGTGAGCTTGTTAGGTTTAGAAAGAAATGAATGTATAGTATAAAAATCTGAGTATTGCAGTATATAGTAATATATTTTCTAATGGACAAACATTTAATTTAGGTGGAGAGGCTTCCAGGAGATGCATCTCTCTTTTCAACCAAAATATGCCTGTTGTAATTCAAAACTACAAGTAATATCATGTATTGTATTTATTGGATGTTATTAAAACTTTATTTTCTTACTGTAAAAGTTCATTGAAGTTTGTAACTTGTACCTGTCAGCCAGCCTTTTTAATCCACCCATCAAGTGTGTTCTTTGATTTAATGATTAATAATAATTGAAAATATGCCCTTGGGTCTGCATGCTATGTTTAAATCTAGATAGTTTATGCTAAACAATCTGGGCACTTGGTAATTCCAACATGTAATAAATAATAATTACATTCTAGTACAGAGATAAAAACCAAAGGCTAGGTGAGTTGATCGGAAAGGTAGATGGCAGATTACAAAAAAAAACTTTGAGTTTATTGTAAAAACATGTATTTTAATAACATTAACTGATAAAATACTTGATATTACCTTTGTCTTTAAAATTACACCATATTTGGACCTTTCATTGTGTCCACTTAATTATTAATACTTTTTGTTGAACAAATGTATTAACTATGGCCCCCATGCTAATCCAACGGTGTAATTTGTAGTATACCCATAAATCAGCTGCGGGAGCTTTTTCCCCCTAGGTTCCATGTTCATGTTAATCTTTTCACTTGCAATATTATAGCACTCAGCCCACATCCATAAATCCTGAGAGTGTAGGGAGTACCCAAACCAACCTTTACAGATGAGAAACGGGTCTAGGAACCAATGGAGAGTGAGAAAGAGACACAGGGAGAGACACAGGGGAGGTATAGTGGGAGAAAGAGACACAGGGGAGGCAGAGCGGGGGGAAGAAACACAGGGTAGGCAGAGGGGGGAAGAGACACAGTAGAGGGAGGAGGGGGGCAAGATACAGGGGAGGCAGAGGGGAGGAAAGACATAGGACAGGGAGGAGGGGGGAGAGACACAGGGGAGGCAGAGGGTGTGGAAGAGACACAGGGGAGGTAGAGGGGGGTGAGAGACAGGGGAGGTAGAGGGGGGAAGAGATAGGGAAGGGTAGAGGGGGGAAAGAGACAAGTGAAAATGTTTGGGTGGGGTTGAGCATGTTCTTGAACATGATCTAAGGCCAGTAGTCAGATGGTGTAAGAGTATACATCATAAGGCTCTGTGAGCCATGTGACTCACATCTGATGTACATTTCTCTATCATTTTTGCATCCATAGGCCAAAGCTTGTAGAGCCCTCACAACAGATGGAGCATTAGATGATGACACATTCTGTTTCAGCGCGCATCCTGAATGAGTGCCGACCTACAGGCGCACGCTGTTGGGCGTGCGCCAATTTAGACCAGCACACATTTTTCGGATGCGCAAATGACGTTGTGATGATGTCGGGCACAATGCATTTGTTTCTAGGCAACGTGGTTTCCTGATATGTATTAAACACTTGAGTACTGGGTTGTGTGATACCCTTGGTGTTGTATAATGTAACGAACATAATAATACAATGTCATATTTTTTAATTACACATATGTTTATATTGGACTGTTAATGTCAAACAATGTTGAAATGTCATCATTTTACATTCTTTTTTGGTGCTATACTATCTCTTTACCTGCTGCTGTAGCTCTCCACAATGGTTTTAAAACCATTTGCGAGTGGTCTTTGGTACCCGTAATATTTTTTTTCTTCCATTTTTTGCAGTTATGGCACTGCTCTATTTTGAGAGTGATCTGTAACGTCTTATTAGCATAAGGTCTTGGCGTGGATGTCTAACGAGTAAGTACCGTAGTATTGTTTTAGTAGTGCAAAAATCAGTGGAAACGTTTGCCATAATTGTTGACCCTGGCTTGCCGCAGTCACTCGTAGCAGTTCTCTCTTCATAGCTAGGTACTTTTGCTTTGTTCTCAATCCTGCTGTAATATTGCAATATAGGGATTAGCATGGGGGCTGATGTCTTGTAAGCTTACAGGCTAGAGGACATATCTGAACAAATAGCTTCAACTCCTCAATTTCTGTTTTAACGTATAATGTCACAGTTTCATATACCAGAAATTGTGCTATGAAATATGCTAACACTCTAACAAAAAAAGTCTAATAATAACAATAATTGAACTAGAATCTGTTCTATTATGTTTCAAAATATCCCACATAAATTTGATGAGCGAACCAAGCACTTTTATACCTAGCACTGTTTAGAACTTTGTGTCTATATAACATTTTCAGAAATCAGTATATACTTGGCAGTTGAGGACCTAAGCTGTCAGGTATACACTGATTTCTGAAAAACCTGAGTAGGGATTAGGCCTCAAACAGTGATGGGTATTGTGGGACATAAAGTCTACGCAAAAGGGAGCATGCTTGAAATCAGCTTACAGTGACAATATAAGGTTCTACAACTCATTTTTGTTGTTAAAGACTTCCACATCCCATATTGTTTATCATTCCAATCAGCTATTACAAGACCTTTGTTTCTTAAAAGCACTATTTGTGTTAGTTTGTTTTTTTTTGTTTTTTTTTGTTCATCAAAGAATATTTCTTCCTATATGCACTGATTCATTTAGCCCCTTACGAAGAAATAGTATTGTACTCAAGTAAAATCCATTTTTTGCTCTTAGTCTTCCCTATAAGATGCTTGGGGTAGGCATTCCAGATAGTGGGCTGTATTCATGTAAACTGTACTCATGTGAATTATAGTGAACCCTCAAGAGAACAGATTTGGGATTTTTATAGACATGGGCTCCCATAGGAAGTCCTGCTGGTGAAAAGTTCTTGTTAGCTCTAAAGCCGCCACATTCATATTGATTGAAGGGAATCCAGGGCTTCAAGGGTGTCAGTGATCATTGCTGGAGGATCATAAAGGAGGGCAATGTATTAATTAAACCTTTGTAGTATTTCTATTTTATTTTTTGTAGGCTAATTTTATTATTTTAAATGTAATGTTTGTTTTTTATTTTATTCACATTTTTTATGTAATTTCTTTACTTTAAATATTTTTATTCTGTAATTCTTTTTTTTTCAATGTTTAGTTTAGTGTAAACAGTTTAAGGGGTAGAGTTATTAACTATGGGATTCTTTATGGTAGAGGATTAGTTTACCATGGGAGTCTAGAGGGAGCACCATTGTAAAGTGGTCAAGGATAAGCTATCATTGGGGTTCATAGGTATCCTTATGGTAAAGGGCTTAATGATAGGTGCCATTGGGGTCCATAGGGACCCTCACAGAGATGTTAGAGCTCAAATAGGGGGGCCATAGAGAGCCCATGTTGTAGTTTATGTATTGGGGGCATGTGGTCTATAGCGACCCCAAGGTATAAAGTGACAGGGCCCTTGATGTGCCATAAGGACCCCTTAGGGGATAAGCAACTATAGAGTCCATTTTCACCGCTGTACGGCAGTTCCTATTTATTTATTGTGGGTAGAGGTAGGTTAGGGGTTAATGGCCTCCAACCTCAAAGCACAAGGGCCCCAGGTGTTAAGGGTGTCCTGAAGAAATCTAGGTGCTCATAGGAGGTAGCAGGGTATAGACAGAGGAGTTATTTACCCCCTGCATTTTTATTATTCCCTGCATGGGAGGGAGTTTATATACGGTAGATGGATGGAATGGTGGATAGATTTTAGGGTCATTATAGCGTGTTCTGGTTAGATAGTGGGTAGCATTCTCTAGCATTACTACAGAGTTTCAGCCTTGGAGTCTCCTAAGGGTATACATAAGGTTGGTTGTGAACTAGAGAGCCACTTGCAATACCCCCTAGGTGCAAGTCATCAGATATTACTGAAGTTCGTTTGTTGGAGCCATGTAATAGCTACATAAATTCTCTCATAAGAGCTCCTGTAGCTACATATCAGCCTTACATGAGTTCATACTGGAGGCATGTAATCGAACCCTATGTACATAGATGCACAATACAATTATAGATACACAAATAAATATGTAAGCGTTACTATTCACCACTATTATGGTGAGGCATCAATACTTCTTTGATCAGAAATACATTGCAAGGGTTATTCACTACCTTAAAGGACCACTGTAGTTTGGAAAAAACTTCAGATGTGTTTGTGTGTATGTAACAAACTAAGAAAGTTATGTATGCCATGAGTACAAATCATTAATATTAGTATACTCTGCATGTGTCAAGGGGCAGATAGACATGTAATCATTCATGTGCAGGGAAACCAAGATGCGCTCTTTGTAGTGCAACTACCTGCTTCTGAGCATCAGCCATAGAGTGAGGACAGGGGTGTAGGAGCCAGAATAATTCTGGGGAGGATAGCTCATTGTATACACAGGCCTTAAAAAAGCTTATATATACATACATACAAACATAGAGAAATCTGTCGGGGGATTTTTCCTCCCCATCCCCCTCCAGTTCCTGCACCCATGAGTGAGGGGGTACTAAATAATGAAAGTTAAACTCATTCACTAATGAGAACAGAATTACTCCGCTCTCCACTCCTGAATAGAAAAAAAATATTGGCAACTTACTCTAATGGGGCTTCAGACCAACACGAACTTCAATAGTCTGGAAGGTTAAACCACAGACTCAATCAGAGATGTTGATGTTATGCTTATGATTTATGTAACTGCTAATACTGCTAGTTCTTCAAAAACTAAACCTAATTACACCTGTCCTTTGCAATGGGTTGAACAATTAAAACATGCAGAAACAGTATAGCATTTAATATAAAACCCATATAATGTCTGCTAGTATTCAAATGGCTACATACATAGCTAGTGTTTTATTTTGGAGATTTGATGGTGCCCTATTAAATCCAAATTGAATGGATAATAAACAAGCAAAAACTTTTTCCAGTAGTCACATAAACTTTTCCATCAGATGCATTGTGTGGGCTTTTAGAGGTTGTATGAGGTTCTGATATTAAAGGTTCCATACAGCAAAGTAGACTTGTGCTAATTCAAAGCTTGGAGGCGATACACAGTCAGCATTATGTTGACTTGGCTGTGATATATTTGGCTGTGCATACTGAAGCATATGTGCACTATGCAGGTTGTTTGGCAGCCTTTAAAAAAAAAGTTACTTGACATCTGTCCTGCTGTCCTCTTGCGGTTACTCATGCCTGCCAGTCACATCTGTCCCTCGAGTTCCATACCTAAATGTAAAAACAACAAGTTACTTTCTGAACAGCAGGAGAGAAAAAAATGCAAAATTGTCAAACTGAAAACGAATGGAGTCAAAGAAAGTTTTGATCATTAGTACAAAAGTACCAACTCCACTAGAAATGTTGTTCTTTGATAGAAAATAGATGTAAAGCTTGGCCACAGACTAAAAAAGAAAGTTTTCGTTCTTTCGGTCATCCATCAGTAGGGACACTTTTTAAGAACACAAAGTTAATGTTAGTCATCAAAAAAGAACAAGATGACCATATTGCGTCTTAAAGGGATTTTGTAAAAGTACCTAGCAAAATGGGAGAAACCAATACGCTAAAGCCAAACACTTTTAAAATGTGGTAAAAGTTACTTTACAAGCAAGTAGGGACCACATTCTGATGACAGTTTCCAATTGACAGTGGGAAGAGTCACATTTTTACCCGCTTCCTCTATGGATAGTTTATGGAACGTTCTAAATACTTTTGATTACTAAAATATGCTCTTGACAGGATAAAATGACAGATTTAAATGCACATTTGGGTGTATTGCAATATAAATAATACAGACTATATACCGTATTGGTCCGAATATAAGCCGCACCCGTAAAGTTAAAGGGGATAAAATTTAAAAAAGATAGTACTCACATATAAGCCGCACCCGTAAAATTGGAGAGAAAAAGACTCTCAAAGTGAACAGCCATTGCAAGAAACAGGCTTTTTGTTGCAGGTTACAGGCTTTACAGGACGTTAGAATCACTAAAACCGTAAATCGCTATTCAATATCGCCGTCTAAAGCACTAAAATCGGCACCCTTAACTCGCAATCGCGCACCCTTAACTCGCAATCGAGCACCCTTAACTTGCAAACGCGCAATTCGGCAGTAATTTTGCGTTTGCAAATAGAAGCTGCACGCGTTACAATCAAAGTTCGCAAATCGGCAATGATTTTTTTACGATCGCGAATATAAGCCGCACCCTTAACTCGCAAGCTCAAAAATCGGAAAAAAGGTGCGGCTTATATTCGGACCAATACGGTATATAAAAATATAACAGAAAAAAGTTGCTTAGAAAAATAAGGTTAGTTGGCAGATAAACAATTAAGCAAACTATTCAAGACTTTCTCCCAAAAACTTTACAGTTGATATTTTCATTTTCAGTTCTCATGTCATTATGATTCTATTGGAAAAACCCAAATGCTGAGAATATATTGAGGTAAATTCACTAAGAATGACTGTGATGAGTTGTGATAGATCATAGTTCTTCACTTAAATGTTTTCCATGCTAGTATTATCAAACATTGAATATCCAAATGATGTAATTAATGTGCTAACTAAGGGCCATATTTAATTGAGGTTTCAGGTGATCCGGTAGCCCGTAAGTGAGGTCGCAAGTTAATTTGCTATTCAATTGGCATCTATTTGCAGGCTCCAAACAGGTTACCAGTTACGGCCTTGAAAATATTGTGATGGTTAAACCCGTAACTTACAGCCTCCAGAAGCCTTTGATCTTTCACTTTCGCAAGGCTAAAATTGCAAATCGCTATTCAATTGGTCAATTTCCCCAAGCCTGCTAATGTTTTCACACCCGTAAATGGCAAATGAAGGCGAAAGCGATGATAGACATTAGAATTCATTGCACAACAGTCTCAAGCTCGCAAATCAGCAGGAAATGGAAATTATTTTTATGTTTCCTTTCAGGGTTAAATCAATCTTGTCTGTCAATGAATTAATACATATCAGGCCACTCACATGGACTAGAACAGGATTGGCATTCATTTTCATAAATCTTTATTTTGCATGTTTGCAAGTCTGATCGCATATCGAGCCCCCGAACCTAATTGATTGACAAGTAACCTCCATGTTGTACTGCCATAATAATGATAGTCTCATTTTCTATTGGCTGATTCGAAATGGGTGGTTACGGGCTTGCTTAATTGATCATATTCCTGCCCTGAACTGCTACGAGCCAGTGTATGGTTTACGTTTTCGGGTTTGGGACAGTAACTTGCAGGCTTGAGCAATTGAACAGCATCACATTCGGAGATGAACGGTAGCCCGCAACACACCTGCAGACATAAGGCCTACAACGATCGAGTTGCGGGCTTGTAATTGAATATGGCCCTAAGTGTCCATGTACTTTTTTACTTCTCGATTGGAAGTGATTACACTTGCGCATTCACTTCAATTAGTGAGAAGAGGTCATTATTAATGCACAGGTGGTAATTTAGGTAAATACATTTGAATATGTTTGCCTTCCTCTGGATCAATTATCGACTAACAATTAATTTGCATTTTACAGATCAGAGGAGATCTAAAAAGGTTGAACCTAAACTAAAAAAAAAAATTCAACCTCAATTACTATGCAACTTTGTAACTATGAACAGTACCAGCGAATTACAAATATTCCACACCCCAGACTCTATTAAAATACTTCACAGGTTATAAGAAAACTAAAACAATAATAAACATATTCAGAACTCTTTTTAGGATCTTAAAATGAGTTATAATTATGGCACTAGTCAACTTGCAAGGCTGTAATATTCGTCTAATCTCTGCCCACCACTCAATATTGGATAGCTGCAACTCCGTGGGTGGAGACAAATGTTTTACTAAATACTAGTGATAGTGATCATGCCTTATGTTTTACATACAACACACCCTTAAGATGCCCTGATTGTGATGGGTCACTACTAGGCTGCATTAATATTGTAAAATAAAGTTTAGTAAATGCCGTGAGCCCTTCTAGATTGCTGTTTCAATAATTTATTTTTAGGCATAATGCCTTAGAATTAATTATTGGAACTGTATATCCTTGAGGAGGATTCCCTATATATATATATATATATATATATATATATATATATATATATATATATATATATATAAAAGTGTCTTTTTTCTTTAAATTTGGTTATTTGGTTCATGTGGTCTACACTTATCTGTATGGGTTGTCTCCTGTATATATATATATATATATATATATATATTTTTTTTTTTTTGGAGAACCACTATTGGAGAACCACCTCCCTGTAATATACTTTCTTTTTTTTTATTTATACCATTCTAGATTGCTACCTTATTGTAGTGAAGGTGCTTGTGTATTTTAATGAAGCTGTGAGCTATGTAGCGTTTTCCATTCTGAAACAGTAATCTGGTAAATCAATATATATATATATATATGTATATATATATATATACACACACATATACATATTTAATGTGTTCATCTTCAAGAAAAAAAATGTCCAATATCAAGATTACTTAATCAAAAAAGAAGGACCAGAGTGATCCTTTAAAATAGACATTTTGAGTGCTTTAACTCTATAATTAAATCAATTTTTTTTTCTGTCTGCTGTAGCACCTACTTGTTTAAAGCATGTAAATCCCCTTTATATGCAGTTTGCCCAACATTTATATTTTCAGAGAATTCTGAGTCAGTCTGGGCTGTAGTTTCACATTTAAATGCAAAAAGCCCAGATGTCACAAACAGCACGCAGTGACCTCAATCCTCCTAACCACAAATGCTACCAAAAGAAAGTCATCGGTGTTTGTGCATTAGTGGCTGGTTACACACATCCTCTGACTATTTGTAAATTACAAGAGAGAATAGACAGTTTGCCAGGGACGGTCCCGGAGATACCGCCTCCCCCACTCATTTGGTGAGTAATCAAAGACACCTGCTCTATCCAACCTGTTCAGGCAAGTAAGTGACTCAGCGTACTCGCCTGAACACGTTATGGAAGGTAGGAGGTTCTACCCAGGCGGCCCTGCTGGGATACCAACTTATCTGCAGTGAACATATGGAACGTAAATATATTCACAGCGGGCTTTCAGCAGATTATTAACCAAGAACGTTCTCAGGTTTGCAAAGTTTGTAAAACTAGTAATAACTCTATGCAGGTACAGTTTTTATATTGCAATCACTATTCTGATTTAAAAGACCACAGTACATAAAAATGTGTATATATATGTCGGCGCCTTCATTTATAAGGCGCCGACATATTCCGTAGCGCAGTACATAAGTAAGTTCAGACAAAGATACAAAGATAATTAAAAATTAACATATATATGTGTGTATATATATATATATATATATATATATATATATATATGTGTGTGTACAATTAAAAAAAATATTTATATATTATTTTTGGATTGAATCAGTGAGATACATTGTCTTCTAATTTGCATGTCCCCGCCTTTTAGACATGCAAATGTATTACTTGTTGTTTGTGTGTATATATATATATATATATATATATATATATATATATATATATATATATATGTGTATCAGTAGACTCTCTGTTAACCAGAACTCAAGCAACCAGAAGAAAAATTGAATACTGTACTTTAAATAAAAAAAATATATTTTACAGGACTCAACAAATGCCAGGAGCCAGGTTTTCATGCCACAAAATGCTTACAGGCACCTAGATTTCATCCATTGTATGTCTGTGCAATTCAGCTTTAGCTGGAAGCAGACAGGCACGAGTGACTGAGCCAGGGCAGTGTTGGCGTTACATTCCCCGGGTTCAGCACCGGACCGCCCACCCGAACGTACCTGTGTGTAAGTGAGGAGTGAAAGCCGCTGCTGCTAGAACAGCCCTTACTGACAAATATACTTAGCAGAGTATTCTATGTGCAGCTTACATTGCTGGATAGATATGGTTGTATTTCCTGAAGCAAGGAGTCTGCTTCTATGTCAGTGAGGGGGAAAGGTTGTTGTGCAGTCTTATTCAATTATCTTAATAAAGGCTCTTGGTTTCCTCAATCCTCACCCATCTCACCACCGATAGCCAAAACACACACTGTCATGAATACGTTTTCAGAATTTGATGTAACAAACACCAAATGAATTCCTATATAATAAACAAAGTCTTCAAAAATTCAGATTTTCCCCCAAAAATGGTTTATGGCCATGGCTTACACAGATGGTAATGTTGTTAGTTTGGTGCATACATGACAAACAAGTGTCTTTCCTTTTGAACTTTTGTGTTCCTTTTAAAAACTACTATTTTGAAAACTTGAAAAAAAAATTTAGAATGGAAAATAAAGTAAATGTAAAATAAATTAATTACTTTTATATATGCAGTAATGCATCTTTAAGATCTGTCATTTTTGCTTTCTGCTCGGGAAATTCATGAGGTGGGAGGACACTTAGAAACTGCCTGTGTATTCAATCTACACAAAAGGAATGTGGCATCTACAACTGTCAATGTATTAAGTCCAATGGAATGCTCATTAGTTTGTAAGGTTACACCATCAGGGGAATGTATCAAACAGGATCAGCTGATAAAAGAAAATGGATCCCTGCAGTAATAAATAATTGGGTATAAAATATAAAGGTTATGTTTAATTTTTTGTTTATCTGTTTCTGCAAATGGGAAGGAACCATGATTACAAAAAAATGATTCTGCAGCTTCAACTGAATGGGGCAATCCTTAATGCTAGTACTTTCAATAGGACTAGTGCAAATCTCACCACACTGCAGTTTCTTTTGAGAAAGCAGCTTTGAAACCTCGGCTAGGTTACCCCCACTAATAAATGGGTTTAGTGGGAAATTATTTTCCTTTGCCCATTGCCAATCCGTGTTCTTCAAAATAGTAAACTGTAAATATGGGACCACAGAAGTTATGTTTATAACAGAATTCACCAAACTTGGCAATACCTGTGTTGAGACAGAAATAGCCATTGCACCCTCAGCAAAGTTCTTTTTCAGCCGTCTGAAGGTTAGTGAGTTCTTGCCAAAATGTTTATTGCCATAACATCTCAAAAAGTTTTATAATGGAATTGTAAGACATTTCCTGTTATCTGCCTGCCAGCAATGGCAGCCAGCGGACACTAGGTGGTGCAAGAGGGCTCGCCAAGACTTTCTTTAGTTTGTTTATGTGGTTAGGGTTATGGGTTAGTGTTAAATCTAACACTTACACTAAGTGTTAGATCTTTCCTGGCAGGCAGATAACAGGATCTGAAGTGGCCAGGGAAGACTTTCTTTACAAAAGAAACAATAGTTTTTACTGTTACACCAGATCTGTTCTCGATGTTGAATCTTCAAACTTTGGAAACATGGCCATCATCAGGGGTACAGAGGTACTCGCCCCCAAAAAACTACCCGGAGGGCTCCAGATTTGTTTCACATCTATGTTTCAACATGCACACAAAGCAGATACCTATTGAGATTTGTTACATGCTACTGCAGACTCTTCTGGGATACAATAGGTTCCTGTACAAATTTGGAAAATTATCTTTAACTCCTCAAAGGCTTTGTAGGTGTATATAATAATGTGTCTTCATGAATCATTGTGCGACTGCCATGTTTATGAATTCACTTTTATATAGTTTTATTTCTGCTGATTCTGTTTACTGTAGACTTGGCTTTGTTTTGCCATATGCAATGACTGGATATGTGGGAATCATTTTATATTCATTTGGACAATATTTATGTTCAAATGTACAAATTTTGATATTTTCATCTGATATCTAATTAAGAATACTTTTACATTGTCATCATATGATTATTTATGGTAAATAAAATCCTGGATTTATTTTGTAATAAGCATTCAAAGTTCTTGATATTTTGTGCATTATGCGTGTTTCAAGTTCTATAACATTTGTCACACTTATGTGTTACAGACGGTCATATGTCCAATGTGTCCCGGTACATGTATATATTACAGTGTTGCCTGAAATGTGCACTATGTACAATTTAATAGGCCCTTGTCCATCCATGTGTGTATCAGTATATGACATGGGAGGGTGACAATTTATATCAGATATGTAAATATTTAATACCTGGAACCTTGGAAAGACCCACAACGGTGTGTTTAGAGGATTCTGGGTAGGAGTTTTGTGATGACAGCCTACTATTCCTTCTGATTACCCACAAAGTAGCTCTCTACATGGCAACCTGGGACTTATAAATATAAAGCCCTATTCTATTAGCTGCTTGTAAATGCCTCTAACACGTAATTTTGGCTGCGGGTGTTTTTTCTCTCTAAATATTTAGATGTATTCTACTGACTTCAGCTCACAATTTACCTCCTTAAGCCTAAACTTGTAAACCCTAACTTTTTAAGTAGGATTTCAGGGGGCATGATCATATGATCTAATAATATTTAAGCAAGGCGGTAATTTACTTCTTAGACAAAGCCAATAGTAAATGAGACATCATCATGATGTCATTAAACATGGAAGTTAGATGTAATCTGCAATCAGAGGCTACAAATTATTTAATGCCAATAATTAATATTTGCTTATCAGGCTTGCAATCTATAAAATGTATTAGATCATCTGTTCTTGTCCATGACGTGAGTCCTGAGGATGATATTACTCAAAAATAACATTTAAAAATAATATTTTTTAATTGCATATTTGTGGGTTTGAGACTGGTGTGCAATTAATTATATGTGCCATGCCTTCCCAAGTACAGTATTGTGTGTTTAATAGCTGTTACAACTCTAATTAGTGTTTGAAAAATCCCCTGTGCGTCCTATTTAGTACTTGTAATATTTTTGACAGAAACGTGATACTTTTTTTCAGTTGCGGTTTACACTTTATTTGCGAGCTAGAGCTACGGGTCTAATAAAATATCTAATTTGTGTTACTTTAATTATTTAGAGCTTGTAATATTCAAGCTACGCTAAAACCGTTCTAAGGCCGGTTTTGCGTCTTTGGCTAGCCCGTAGTGATTTTGGGCGGGGAACTCGTAATCAGATTGCGAGTAGCTAATAGAATATATGACAATTTTCGAGCGGTTTTAAGATGTGTATAAATTTACGAATTGGCCAGAATAAGGCCCCTAGTATGTATCGGCTGGAAAAAAAGGTTCATAATCTTACTTCCAGCCTTCTGAAGATTGCAACTAAATTAATATTGTATTTTCAAGTGTCTTAATGGGGTGATTAGATGGAAAGTTCCCAAGCCCACCTTGTAGAGGTACAATATTTACACTTAATTTAGTCATACTGCTCTATTCAAGATGTGTTGCAGACAAAGGGATTTTCCCTTACTATTGGTACTGTCCCTGAAAAAGAGGGACTGTTTGGAGCTTTGTTTAGATGCACAGTTTTACGTTAATAAACAGCTGCCCATTTTTTTAAGAGAAGGCAATTTTGCAGTCAGAAAATAATATATCTGAAATTCAAATCTTATAATGAACGTAAAGTCCTCATCTCCCCCAGGGCCAACCCAGCTTAGGCTATAAATACTATTTTTTTTCACTGAGAAATAGTGAAAGGTCATAGAACCAACACATTTTACTACATTTTAAACACTATAAAATGTTCTAAATATGCTTAGCCACTGTGTAAAGTCACATTTGAGACAACAAAGTACTTATATAAATAAATATAATTTCAATTATTTGTTATTAAAAAAATAATGGAACTTTTAAATAACTGGTTTTGAATCTTAGGGACCCTTTAGGCATTTTTTATTTTATATACATTTGTTTAACTAGGTGACATAATTTTGTTGCCTCCTCAATGTAATCATCATCTAAAACAATTCACTTACTTCTAAGAACAATACAAAGAGACATTTTTCCACCTTCTAGAACCTTTCCCTTCTTCCTGTTGTCTCTCGTGTATGTTGCCATGTTTTACTGTGACCTAAGATCACACCCACAGGGAGGGGTTTCACAGCACCAGTGTCTCATGACGCTCAGACACATTAAATTGAGGAGGATAAAATTAATTAAACCCCCTAGTTAAAATATTTGTATAAAACCTCTTCAATGTGAAAGTTACTAAATTGCTTTCGATAAAAGGAATGCTTAAAGGGAAGATCTCTTTAGAAATTGTATGCTTAAAGTACCTAACGGTTCCATACATGTTTGTATTAGATCAACCAATTGCAATTATATTTATATTATATTTGTGCTTTGATATGTCTTATGAATGTGAGAGCTGGACAATAAGGAAGGCTGAGCGTCTTTGAATTGTGGTGTTGGAGGAAACTGCTTAGATTCCAGTTCCTTGGACCATAAGATCCAGTCAATCAATACTCCAGGAAATCAAGTCAAACTGTTCACTGGAAAGTGTGATCATGAAACTAAAGCTCAAATATTTTGGCCATATTCTGAGAAGACAGGATTCCCTAGAGAAGACTGATGCAGGGAAAGATTGAAGGCACTCGAAGAAGGGCACGACAGAGATGGATAGATGAGGCCATTTAAGCAAGTACATGAGCTTGATGAAGCAACAACAATGTCCATTTATTGAATTTTTTTTAGATACATTTGGTCTCCTTAGCAACACTGGTTCCCATGCAAGAAATGGTTGTCCATCATATGTAGTGAGTATAATACTGTGGTATGAAAAAATGTCACTATGTAAGTTATAACTAGATGAATACTGGGCATTCGTGCCCTTTGATGCCACATAAAAATAGAATCAAATAATGCATCTTTATATTGTTAAGTTGATTAATGGCATGAAGAATCTTGCCATAAAAAATAAGCGAGTTAGCATAGTTGGGGACTGACTATATGGCATTAATATTAGCAGTACAGAAAGATTGGTATATTTTACAAACATGTAAGCATTAATACTTGACAGTAAATTAAAATCAAGTATGGTAGCCCAATGGTTAGGATGCACAGCATCCTGGGTTTGAATCCAGCCAGGGAACCAAGAAGTCACACTGGTCAGTACTCGGATGGAGCTGTATGCTGTGGCCCACTAGCGAAGGAACCGGCAACCCACTCCAGTATCTCTGCCATGAAAACCAACTGGATCAGCATGGCTGTTTGCATTAAAAAAAATTATGGTATAACCAGTGTGTGTAATGCCAGAAAAATATTTATTTTTAAATGATGCCTGATCTGATTGTTTATTAAGAGCCTTGTACAGATTGTCAGTATCTACAAAAATCTCTTTGTATGTAATGGGCTACTTGGTTCTGTTGCAATACTATTATTCAAACTTGGTGGAAGTTCTTAATAACTGCTTAAAATTCCTCTGACATGAGTCCTGTGTATGTACAGTAGATGCTCTAAGCTAGAAGATATTTCTGCTCAGAAGATTACAGCTGGGACATTATTTGTGAAAGAGGTTCCTAAAGTGTGCAGTATGAGTTGGTGGTCCAAGAACAAGAAGAGCCTACAAAAATATTCTGAAAAATAAACAATTTGGCATTGAAAAGACATAAATTACTGCAAAATCCACTTCAATATCATTAAAGAGACCTGGCAGAGATTCAATATATGATATAATTTATTCTCTGAATGTTATTTAAAATTTGCATCTTTTTCAAGTGAACATACATTGAAGTTTGTAACTTTTACCTGGAACATGAAATGTATTAATACTGCTCTGCATCATCAGACCACTGAAATCGAAGCCAAAAACATTTAAAATTGATCAAAATGATTAATAATTCTCTATTTTATATGAGTTTTATATAATCCTTAGGGTTCTTCATAAACGCTAACAGCCTTATTAAATTGCAATTTGGCAAATCTAAAGGGCACTATATAAGCACATGGCATATTTTTTTTTACAGAATTTTTTAGTCAGTGAACTTCTATCCAAAAGAAAGGTCTTCACTAGGGGCCTCATTCAATTGCTTTTTGGCCAATTGAATAGGGCTCTAAATTAGCACAGAGCATATTTTTTTACAGAAGTTTTTAGTTAGTGAACTTCTATCCAAAAGCCAGGTTTTCACTAACTAAAAACTTCTTCTTTTAAAAAAATATGGGCCTCATTCAATTTTGGATAGATGTTTACTAACTAAAAACTTCTTTAAAAAAATATGTTGTGTGCTTATTTAGAGCCCTATTCAATTGGCCAAATTGCAATTGAATGAGGCCCATAATATGGCTGTAAAATAATATGCTATGTGCTTATATAGAGCCCTTTTTAGATTTGCCGAATTAAATTGGTCCAGTGGTTAGGATTGGTGCTTTCACCTCTTCAACCTGGGTTCGATTCCAGTCAGGGAACCAAGAAGTCACACCACCCTAAAGCCAAGCCTGGTCAGTACTTGGATGGGCGATTCCTGGAGAAGGAACAGGCAACCCACTCCAGTATCTCTGCTATGAAAACCAAGTGGATCATCATGACAATGGACATAAAGATGTGCCACTGTCATGGAAAGTTGGACACGAGTGAATGAAACAAAAAAATAAATATTTTAACCAAAAAGAAAAAAAATTACAATGTAGTAATGACAATATTTAAGCATTTAAAGAGAACTTGTAAGTTATTGTCCATTCAGCACCTTCAAGAACTTCCCTTTAAGTGTACTAAATGGTGTGGTGCAGCATGACTTTTGCTAAAACTAAATGAAATAAACACATTGAGAGCTGTAAAAGCTGCCTCTGTAGCATTAAAACTATTATAAAAAATGTAAGAGATACAGAAAGCTGCAATTCTGCGACATTTCACTGGATCACGTCTGATATGCTTCCTCTAGAATTGCCAGTATAGGGGGGGGGGGGGGGGGGGACTAGCATAAGGTGTTACACCGGAAAACAGAAACCTGCACCTGTGAGGTAGGTCAATGATGCCATTTTCTTTATTAGATGTTTTTTAAACTTCCCCCTCCCGAGAGATGCTATCAGGAGAGCTTAGAAGGTGCCATTGTGCTTTTGGGCCTATCTCAAGCAGCTGATTAACAACTTAAACTTCTGCCATAAAACATTTATTTGTTCTTGTGTGGCTTGTCTGCCTACTTAAATTTTACTTCTAATTGTCTGTATTTCAAGGTCTCTTTCAAGGGTAGCATATGTCTAGACAAGATTGAGATTGCCATTCTTTTGTAAAGGAGCCATTTATCCTTATATATGGAAACCACTGTTTAAAATATATGTTCATAACCTCTGTCGTAATGTGGATCATACTGTAGGTCTTCAGAATATGAGATTTTCTGAGCTAACTAATTCTACCCAAACCATAGGATGGAGAGTGCAACACTCACGGCCCTATTACATTTGAAGCCT
The DNA here is from genome assembly GCA_027410445.1 of Discoglossus pictus. NCBI lineage: Eukaryota > Metazoa > Chordata > Amphibia > Anura > Alytidae > Discoglossus > Discoglossus pictus. The sequence continues at coordinate 396,825,827 of CM050165.1, forward strand.
ATTGCGGCATAGGCAAGCCCGCAAAGACTGCGGGCTTGACATTTGGCTGTGTTACAGAGCTATTAAATTCCACCATGCCCTGAGTTACGGGGCGTAGACGCAAGCACATAAACCATTCTTGCACGCATTGGATGTGCGGCCGTGAGCATGATCAATTAGTCAAACCCGTAGTTACAGGTTTAGATGGAGCCCATAGTAAAAGAGATTGTCGTCATTACGTCACTGAAAAATGGAGTTTAGATTTCAAAGCCTTCAATTACGAGTTTCAATCGGACCCGCATTCCAGAAATAATGCAATATTAATAAATTGGTAAATATGATATTCAAGTCCATGTGAGTTCCATTATATGTATTAACACATTAATTGCCGGGATCGATATAACACGGAAATGAAACCTAAAAAAAATAGTATTTTATATTGCAGATTTGCGAGCTTGAGAATGTTGTGCTATTAATTTGAATATCTAACATTACTTTCCCTTTAATTATAAGTACAGTATTGTGTGTATATTTGCATTTACAGTGCTATGAATAGGACTTTAACCCCCTTGCGTGTCCTCTCTAGAACCCGTTGGCTTGTTGGCTCCATTCGCGGCTTACAGGGTTGAATGCCAGTGAATTTGTAGTGATTTTCGAACGTAACAGTTACGGGCTTGAAAGAACAAAGGATTTGCAGCCGCGGAGTGCAATTTTTTACATCCTGTAGGGTTTTTTCGCCCTTAACCCGCAAGTCGTTGGCGGGTTGCTTTACAGGGCCAATTTAATAGCCGCAAGTCTTATGGGCTACATTACAGGCTACTGTTTTACACGTTGAGGGAATTTAATATGGCTGTCAGTATCAGCCATTTATGAAATAGTCCTCAAGAAACCCTTAACAGACAGTGCTTTGCGTTCTCTAATGTGCAACTATTATGGAGCAATGTGTCAGCAATAACAGCGGGTGTTTGGATTCTCACTGCAGAAGTATCCCAGTGTATCAGAATAAGTGAGCCAGAGGCATAAATCATTGTCAAAACATTATTGGTGGCAGACAGAACAGGCTCATCCATGGGAAATATGTCAAACATCAATCCTAATGGGTAGAGCAATAACAAAGCCAAGGTCAGAAGCAGGAACAGGAATCCCACATACAGGAATGCTTAGTAGTGGTCACGCCAAAAAACTCAACAAAGTCTGTAAAACCCCATTTTCAGGTCATCTGACACACCATTCATACCCAAACACAGACCCTACTGGCTGCAGCCAACTCCGTTCACCACAGCAAACAAGAATAAGCGCTCACAGTCTTATTTACAGCACTTGCAGTTTGAATAACTTGACCCTGTACAGTAAGGTTTAGCTCTTGTGCTAACAGGTCTGACTGTGGAGTGATGTGCATGACAAGAGTCAACAAGAACCATGAATTGTGCAGCACCAACCAACTCATTTTACCCAAAAATAGGACATCGCATCTAACACTCATTATCAGCCACTGACAAGCTAGTCCTGAAGGAATCCTTAAAAGACGGTGCGTTGCGTTAACTAATGCCCAAAGGTTATGGAGCAATTTGTCAGCAGGATTTAACAAGAATAATGAATGGTGTTGCACCACCCACTCTCCGACTATGCCAATTTACAGTTAAATATAGAATCATCTCCCCACCAAACTTCATGCGAGTAAGGGACTTGTTGAGGAATATTAGATACTAGCGACTTGCCCGTAAAAAAAAATTGAAGCCTGGCAATGCTGTTTGCCACACAATGCGAGGTTCTCCCCCCCCCCCCCCCCCCCCCCCCACCATCACCACCAACTTACGGGCCTAGCGGCGCTCATTGCAAGGCTCTCCCCCCCCCCTCTACTTTACAGGACAGGCGATGAGTGCCTTCAGCGCTCATTGCAGGCCTTGGCCATCCCGCAACTTTCGTGCCTCTCCCCCTCTACTTTACGGGCCTTCACCACTCATTGCAAGTGATATAGCAATGACTTGATTTGGCAAATCAATATCAAGGATTCCTCACATTTTCGGTACACATATTCTTTTTTTTATGAGTAAAGGCATATTATTCATACTCAAGTGTACAAGGGGGACTTGTTGAAGGATAACCTCTCCATGTCTGTCTTATTTAATGGTTCATAGGTAAGATATTTTGTCATTTCCAAATGGTCTCTAACACTTCACCATTTAGTACATGGACAATGCCTTGGACATTTAATTCTGTTGTAGTTTGCTGTTCATTCACATTTTAAAGGAATGCACAAAAATATCTCAATGCTTTTATATAGTTTATTAACCAAATATTGGATCAAAACAACTAAACTACAGTCTATAACAATCACCACCTACAAAACACATTTACACAATCTATAAATGTGTACAAAATGTTCCAATCCATCACAAGAAGATGTAAATTCCTCTGGAATATATTGAATGTTTTTAATTGTATAATACTAATATGATTTTTTTGTAGCTTGCCCTCTCATTTAATTCTCATTATTCTGTCTCTAGTGTTAAATGAAAGAAATGTGATCATGCTTTTCATAATTATTATTTCATAATTATTATTTCTGCCACATCTTTAAATAAAGGTATTCTAATGAGCTTTCTGTCATAAAGATATTTCTCCCAATGTCAACATAATTAAAAATATTTTTTATCCATTTAGTCGTTATGATTAAGTACCCATATAAAAAATGTTGCCTAAATAACTCATTAGTAGAGCAGAGCTGAAAATGCCTTGTCAATAGGATGACTTAGTATGACCTAATGAGAGTTAATTATTAGTGAGAGTTTATAAATATAATATATTTTGACTTCATATTCACTTCCAGCCATCATATAATGAGTTCAGATGCTCATATTAAAGTACTTTTCATCCAGTGGCTTGTATTAATATAATTTAGTTTGAAGTAGCTTGATCTAAATACATATAAAGTCAAGAACATAGAAGAGATAAAAACATTGAGAAGGAAGATGATTATATTATTTAGAATTTCTGTCAGGGGAACCTTAGACTAAAGGATCTTTCATCTTCAACAAAGAAATGAGCTTCTTAACAAAAAAGGCTGTCTTTTGTGGCATTCACTACCAATGGAGGCTGTGACTGCAAATTTGTGAAATATATATATATATATATATATATATATATATATATATATATATATATATATATATATATATATATATATATATGTGTGTGTGTGTGAAACTCTTGCTGCCGCTGGGTAGTTAAAGGGTATAACACATTCTTATCCACTTACTGTTCTTTGTGAATAAGGAATGTTTGGTGGAGTCCATTCTCATGTGCTCTTTACAGACATCCAAGAGTTCAGGCTCCAGTATGTTATGAACAGTGACGTAAAGGTAATGTAGGTGTTAAGACAATACCTAGAACACTTCTTTGTCTTGCCTGGTAAGCCAACAAACAAATGCAAGGGCGATACTGAGTGCATCGCCAGACCATCTTAAATTCTCCTGTATATTCTACAGCCTGGTAACTACAATATATAGATACAATCTAAATTACCTTGGTGGTGGTAGTGCTATATTATTGATTTTGGGGGTTTAGGTGACCATTAAAGGGTTATTTACCAAACTTTGTAGATGACTGATAGCTTGAATTAGCTGATTTATGGTTAACCCTTTCACCCAACCATCCCTGTTACATGGGCATGTGTAGATTCAGAATTATCATTATTCTTTATTTAAAAAGTGCCAATATCTTCCATGTGTTAGTGGGGTTTACAGTCATTGCAGGTGACTGAAAGTTAGGTGACTGAAAGTCACATTTATATGTACACATCACTTTAATACTTTTTTATGGTTTGTGGTCAGTTAGCAAATGTCTTTTCTTTTATTTATATTTTTATATATATATATATATATATATATATATATATATATATATATATATATATATATATATATATATATATATATAGTTCTGTTCTTCAAACAATCCAGGACAATCCAGATTGCACCTGCTGCAGCTCAATGAGCCTTGTTCCTGGCAAGTATTGGAAACAGACTGAATAATGTTATGGCAAAATACAGTAAATGACATTCCAGTACTGCATTTCTAAGAACAGCTCAGATCATGGGTTGAGTGTTTACTGATATACAGTCTTAAAAACTATAAAAATCCATCACATTACATATCACGTTGGAAGGACTAAAAGAGATGCAATAAATCCCTATAATAAGCCATCCCTGCAATAAATTGCATCCAGAAGATAAAAAAAAAAAATGTTTTTGCTTTCTAAAATCTAGTTGCTTATTATTAAGGCTAGTTAGTCAAAAGAAAATTAAATGTATTCACCTTTAACTTATAGATCTGGACATGTTTTCTCAAATATCAAGAAGTTTGTTCCATAGTACAGGGTGGATCTAGGTCTTTATTAGATCCGCCATCCCTTTTCTTCTGGACCACCACTGAGGGTCCTTCTTCTACCATTTTGAATGCCTTCCATTGGTCGTGTGCACTTGCACTTCTAGCTGTCACAATACTGAAAAAGCAGCACACGGGATCAGCTCAGAAAAGAGAATAAATTGTTTTATTTTTGTTTAGTTTTTCCTGTATAAAACTTTTTGCTCATTATCAAGTTTAATACAAATGGCCATATGGACTTATGGATCTGGATATATTTTTTGTCAATAATCAAGAAGCTTTTATCTTAGTAAACGGGTAGTCGATAGAACAGGTCTGAAATATTTTAAAATCAACCATATAAGGCCCAATTCTATTGCCCAATTCAAAAATGTATACACACTTAAAACTGCACTTAATATTGCCATAACTTCTATTAACTACTCACTACGAGCCATCCAAAGACACAAAACCAGCCTTCCAACTCCATTGGTTTTTGAACAGCTTGAATATTACGAGCTATAAATTATTAAAGTTACACAAAATCGATATTATATTAGACCCGGAGAGCTAGCTCGCAAACCAAGTCAGATCAGCAAATTAAAAAAGTATCACGTTTGTCAAAAATATTACGAGTACTAAATAGGACTCGCAAGGGCTTTTTAAACACTTATTAAAGCTCTAACAGCAAATAAATACACAATACTGTACTATAAAAGCATGTGAACAGAATTCATTGCACAACAGTCTCAAACCCACCATTATGCAATTAAAAAATCTTATTTTGAAATGTTATTTCTGAGTAATATCACACATGAAACCTACATGAACTAAAACAAATGATCTAATGTATTTTATAGACTGCTAGATTGCGAGCCTGGTCAGAAAACATTACTTATTAGGACTAATTAATTTGTAGCCTCCGATTGCAGATTACGTCTAACTTCCATGTTTTGCTGACATCATGATGACGGTCTCATTTACTATTGGCTGTATCTAAGACGTAAATTAGGGGCTTGCTTAAATATTGTCAGATCATATGATCATGCCCCCTAAAATCAGGTTTAAAAAGGAAAGGTTTACAAGTGTAGGTTTAAGGAGGTTAAATTGCAGGCTTGATTCAATTGAATACATCTAAACATCTAGAGAAAAATATACAGTGTTTCTATTGATAAGAAATGTGCAAGCCATTTACAGCAGCATTGTCTTTTTCAATTCATCTGAGAGACAATCTGCAAGTGGCTAGTACATCTAATACCAACAGAAACATTCCATGCATGAGCTATGAATAGTAATACAGGAGGTCCCCGGGTTACAGACGATCCGTACCTAAGGACAGGCTCCCAAGGTTTTTTTGGAGTTTGTTACAAAGGATTAAGGTTGAAAAAAGACTTTCAGTCCATCAAGTTCAACTGTTTTAAAATCTCCTCTGATCTGCAATATGCCGATTAATTAATTAATTGTTAATTATTAATCAATTATTTATTTTTTATTTTATTTATTGTTTTAATTATTAATGAATCCAGAGGAAGACAAACAGGAAAAAAAAACAAGTGAAACTTAGCCAATCGTCTCAAAGGGTAAAAAAATGAATTCCTTCCTGACCCCAGATACTGGCGATCAGATTTCTCCCTGGATCAATACTGTCTCTCTAATTATCCATGATAGCCCTGAATTCCCTTTTTAATTAGAAATAAATCCAGTCCCCTTTTTAAAGTTATCTATCTAATCCGCTGTCACCACCTCCTCTGGTAGAGAATTCAACAGATTAACCACCCTTACTGTGAAGAACCCTTTTCTTTCTTTAAGGGGGAATCTTTTTACTTCTAACCTCAAGGGATGTCCTCTTGTCAGTTGAAAACCTATTGGCATAAAAAGCTCCCTTGACAAATCTTGCACCACTTCATAAGTTAATCATATCCCCTCTTAGACGCCTTTTTTCTAGAGAAAATAAGTTTAATTTGGTTAGTCTTTCTTCATAACTTAGCCCCTCCATTCCCCTTATTATTCCGCAGCTGCTGCTTGGCTTTGAGCACTGTTACCTAGGTGGTTGTCCACAAGCACTCCAAAATCCCTTTCAATATCTGATACCCCTAGATTTGCTCCATTTAAGAATATAAATTGCATGGCTATTTTTCCTTCCCAGATGCATAACTTTACATTTATTCGTATTAAATCTCATCTGCCATTTAGATGCCCATTCCTCAAGTTTATGTAAATTCCTTTTGGAGGGAAAGCACATCATTATCTGATTTAATTACCTTGCACAACTTTGTGTCATCAGCAAAAATGGAGACACTGCTTTCCAGTCCCACCTCCTTAATAAATATGTTTAAAAGGAGAGGACCTAATACTGAACCCTGAGGAACCCCACTTACCACATTAGTCCAATCAGAGTATGTTCCATTTACAACAACCCTTTGCTTCCTGTCTTTTAGCCAGCTCTCAATCCATGAGCAGATATTTACTGCAATTCCTGTATACCTTCGTTTGCACAATAGTCGACCATGTGCCACTGTATCATAAGCCTTTGCAAAATCCAAAAAGACTACATCCACTGAGTTGCCTTGATCCAGGTTCCTACTAACCTCCTCATAGAAACGAATTAGATTTGTTTGACATGACCTATCGCTCATAAATCCATGTTGACTCCTACTTATAATCCTGGTCAAATAGACATATTCTTGTATATTATCCCTTATTAACCCTTCTAAAAGCTTCCCCACTACAGAAGTGAGGCTCACTGGTCTATAAGTCCCCGGAGTTGCTCTTGCTCCCTTCTTAAATATAGGTATCACATCTGCTTTTCTCCAGTCATCTGGTAGAGACACTGTGTTTGAGTGAATCTTGAAAAATTAAATATAATGGTTTGGCTATTACAGAACCCAGTTCCCTCAGTGCCCTTGGATGTATACCATCCGGACCCGGGTCTTTATTAACATTTATTTTTTCCAACCTCTTTTGGATTACTTCCTGCGTTAACAAATTATTTGGCAAAGGTAGCCCCATTATGTTGCAGTGTTTTTGTTTGAATAAAAAGAAAGAGCACAATAGCTGTAGTATTAGTACTACATATGAGTGAGCCATTATAGTATTCTTGTTGTTGTTATTATTAATTGTATTATTATTATTCATCATGGATCTGAATTGCATACAAATCTAATTTAAAGATGTTCTTAGGAATGTATCTTGTCCCTAACCCGGGGACCTCCTGTACATTATACCAATTATTTGTAAATAAAATGATGTAACATATGCTACAAATAAGATCAAAATAGATTGTGGTTTAGGTATCTTTTATTGCAAGATTAAAATGAATAAAATGTGCAGTTATATATATATATAGAACTTAAATGTAACCCCACATGTATTTAATAGAGAGTATTTTGATATTGGTGTTTTTTTATACATTTTAATAAATGGGTAATTTTTTCAGTAAACAAATATGCGACAATTAAGAGTTCCCAAAGCTGTATACTTTTTGTTTTTGTTCAAATGTTTCTAAATCATATACACCAAACCGCACACACTATGATGTTTGTGTAACAATAAGGGGTTATAATGATAAGGAAAGGTAGTGCAATATAATCTCATAAATTCAGAACTGGCTCTGGATAGTGTCATCCATCCCCTCTCTTCTGTACCTCCACTGAAGTCCCACACCACGCAATATATTGATATATTAAAACATCTGAATAAAACAATCTGGTTTCTAGACTTCATTTGTACAAATATGTTGGACCTTGAGGAAGTAAGTGACTCATGCCTAAGTGAATGCAACTTTACGTGTAAAACCGTCAGTTCATACAATATGTACACATTTGTATTATAAAACATTATAAGTGTATTCGTTAAAGTGCATCATTGTTAATTGAACGCCATTAAGTGGAAACCACCTTTTGAAGTCAGAATTTATAACTATGGGAATTCTGCCAATAACTGCTGAAATGGTAAACACACTCGGGATATAATGTTTATTCTTTCTGGCCAATAGATTTACCTTTGGCCATAAAATCTTACTTAAGGTGTCTGGGTAACCATCATAAACCTTCACATCGCTGACTTATTTGCCACTTACTCTTTATCTTTGTTTGGCACATATTGACATAAAACTTTGAGTACTGACTTTAAAGGATCATTTCAGTTCAAGAAAAAAAGGTACTTCTTTATCAAGTATGTATCGAATTAACAATATTAGCAGATATCGATATAACATATTTTTGGGAACATCTGAATTGCTGAGTACAGTAATCACATCCTGAAAGATGAGTGTGTGTGTGTGGTTATTAGTGGAGGAAGGAATGTGGGAGGTGGCAACAAGCATAACTCCAAAGCGTTTGTTTGATAACTGGATACAACTGAATTTTCCAGCACATCCCTCGCCCATTTACTGGCCCAGAAGATGGATGTTGCATCCAATGATGCAACATAGCTCTCCAGAAATGTAAACTTCCCCTCTCATACACACACAACTTATTTTCTTTTCTTTTTTTTTCTGAATAATTATTATGTTCTTAGTCAGATTCAAAGTTTTCAAACATATATATTTTTCAGTATAACAGTATTTTAACATGTGGATACTCATTGGCAAAAAGTGATAGATAATTTAAGAATTATTGACAAGTAGAGATGTCGCGAATAGTTCACCGGCGGACTGTTCCCGGCGAACATAGCATGTTCGCGGCGAACTGCGAAAATATGCGATGTTCGATCCGCCTCCTATACTTTATCATTGAGCAAACTTTGACCCTGCACCTCAGTCAGCAGACACATTCCAGCCAATCAGCATCATACCCTGCCTTCCAGACCCTTCTACCTCATGGACAGCAGCCATTTTGGAATCATAACTAACTTGCAGTCTTACTGAGAGGAGGGAGAGTGTAGGTGATGCTGATTGAATAGAGAAATCAATAGCTAGGCAAGTTTATTCAGTGTCCAGTGCAGTGCTGAAGGACTCATCAGATCTCTGCTGTAAACACAGCACCCCAAAAAGCCCTTTTTAGGGCTATAACATCATTTTTTTTTTTTTTTTCTGTCTAATCTAACTTCATTTGCCTGTCTCCCTGCTAGCCCCTGCTAGCAAGTGTGTGTGTCAGGCTCACAGCTTATACTGTGTGTGCACAGTGCAACCAATACAATCTTGTTTACTAGTTGTCTACTTTTAAAAAACCAAAACTTTTATTTTGTTAAATCTTAGTTCATTTGCCTGACCGCTAGCCAGTGTGTGTGTCAGGCTTACAAGTACTGTGCCAAGTTCAACCAATCCAATCTAGTGGTGTACCAGCACTCTACATTTAAAAAAAAAACACTTTTTTTCTGTGTAATCTAATTTCATTTGTCTGCCTGCCAGCGTGTGTGTCTTAGGCTCACATCGTATACTGTGCCCACTTGCCCAGTCAGTGCCACCACTCATATCTGGTGTAACAGTCAGTACTGCACATTTAAACAAAGAATACAATTTTGACTGTAATACATTGAATAGCAGTTACTTGTCTGCAAGCGTCTGTGTCAGGCCTACAGCGTCTACTTTGCCAACTTCTTCAAGTGCACAGTGACACTCATATCTGTTGTCACAGTAGCTTGCACGCATAGTACCAATCTGTCAAAACCGGTAATGATGAATGAGGTCTAGAGTGGTTCCCTTATCCTCTACAGGTTGAGACCTAATGTTTGGGTGACTCCAGACCAACACATGAGTACAAGCAGCACACAAACTCAAAGCCGCCATCCTCCTCCTGGTCCAGCATCATCAGCCACATCAACCACTGCTGTCCTCCTTGCCCCCTCTCAACCATCCGCCACTCCGTCTCTCGCCTTGAGCAGTTCCTGCTCATCTGCCCATAGTCAGGTGCCTGTAAAGGACATGTTTGAGTGTAAGAAGCTAATGTCACAAAGTGCCCCAAATTTGAAGTGATACGACCAACCAAGCATCTTTTTCCATCTCCCGGTCCCAAAAATCCAGGCCTTATACACGTGCCCTGATAGGTGACGTAACAAGTATTAAACTGATAAGAGTAGTACTTACAAACACGCCACTCCTATATGGTGGCACCTTTGATTGCACCTGCCGTGCCCCAAAATTGAAGTGATACGACCAACCAAGCATCTTTTTCCATCTCCCGGTTCTAAAAATCCAGGCCTTATACACGCCCCCTGATAGGTGCTGTAACAGGTATTAAACTGATAAGAGTAGTACTTACAAACACGCCACTCCTATATGGTGGCACCTTTTGATTGCACGTGCCGTGCCCCAAAATTGAAGTGATACGACCAACCAAGCATCTTTTTCCATCTCCCGGTTCCAAAAATCCAGGCTTTAACACACCTTATAATAATGCAGAGAGAGGGAAAGCAGTGAGAGGAGTCTGAAGAAGAGGAGTCAGAGGAGGAAGGTGGCTTTGAGGAGGTGGAAGACCAAACACAGCAGGCGTCCCAGGGGGCTTGTTGTCACCTTTCGGGGACCCTTGGTGGCTGGGTGGAGGAAGAGACCTTCAATGACATCAGTGAGGACAAGGAACGGGACATGGCTAGCTTGGTATCCAACCTTGTGCAAATGGGGAGTTTGCGGTTGTGCAAATGGACTGTTTGCGGTTGTTTGCGGTGCGTTAAAAGGGGAGTTGGGTCTGTCACTGTGAAGCGGGCCTAACCCTTACACTACCTGATCGATACAACATCATACCTGGGGCCTCATTCAATTGCAATTCGGCCAATTGAATAGGGCTCTAAATAAGCACATAACATATATTTTTTAAAGAAGTTTTTAGTTAGTAAGCATCTATCCAAAAGCAAGGTTTTCACTAATTAAAAACTTTTAAAAAAAATATATGCTATGTGCTTATTTAGAGCCTTATTCAATTGGCCAAATCGCATTTGAATGAGGCCCCTAATGTTTAAAAGGACGTTATTCCAACCAATTTAGGAATGTTAGGTAATTTATGCCCTTTATGGCTTAAAACCAGACTCTGCATCAACTATGTAATTTTCAGTGGGAGTTTTGCCATGGATCCCCCTCCGGCATGCCACAGTCCAGGTGTTAGTCCCGTTGAAACAACTTTCCCATCACTATTGTGGCCAGAAAGAGACCCTGTGGGTTTTAAAATCCGCCTGCCCATTGAAGTCTATGGCGGTTCGCCGGGTACGCCGGTTCGCGAACATTTGCGGCGGTTCGCGAACCGAAAATTTTATGTTCGCAACATTACTATTGACAAGCTTCGACTACTCCAAATCCAAGACCGGGACAGGCTGTGAAATAGAATTTTATCATGTTCACAATATTTAAAGGCAGTTTAGGAGAATTTTCATGTGTTTTAGAAATATTAGCAGCTTTGTAAGTAAGCCATGTGCATAAAACTATTTTTAGACAAAATCTTAATTTTTTAAGACTGTGTATGTGAAAAGTTCCATCTGGTCTGGCTTCATCACCACATGTAGCTTGGAGCCTGAGGTCAAATATGTATCTTATCTATCAGTGGAGAGAACAGTGGGAAGTAGAAAAGAGGGGGGTTGTTACATCAGTGGAGAGTTTAGCATTTCACACCTACCATTCTTACCCAAAAGATGCTCAAAATCAGAAAGTCACAACGTAAACTACAAGCCCTACAGAAATGTAAACGCCCCTCTCATTCATGGATCCAACATTAGAGAATGATGCATGTATCTAGTAGAGACATCAACATAATTATTTCTAAGTAAAAACTAGTTCTGACATTTCCCTCCTTAAGTTTGTTCTTAATCATACTTTCCAGATTTATTTAATGTGTGTGGGTATATGTGTGTGTGTATATATATATATATATATGTGTGTGTATATATATATATATATATATATGTGTATATATATATATATATATATATATATATATATATATGTGTATATATATATATATATATATATATATGTGTATATATATATATATATATATATATATATATATATATATGTGTATATATATATATATGTGTGTATATATATATATATATATATATATATATATATATATATATATATTGTGTATGCATGTGGGGTGGGAGGGAGAGAGAGAGCGAGGGAAGAGAGAGAGGGAGGAGTAGGAGAGAGAGAGATAAATTCATCATACAGCAGTTGTTTAAAGGGAGACAATATTCTGATTTTTACAATATATTCTTCTGAGAAACTAGACCTGATGAGGTGCAACATGTTTTAAAGGTAAAAAAGGAAGGAACAATGTTATTCATTTATGAGCGTTTCTTTCTTGGTGTCTGGTAGCACTGGCACGAAAAATAAAAATAAATAAGCAGAAACAAATATATTTGGCCCTCACTGCAGTATAGATCCATAAAATAATTAATACATTGACTACATAACGTGTGCTTTTTCACTTTGCAAAAATATTTTACCTGTTATCAAATGTATGATCAGCAAAAAAGCACATTGTAAATACTTGATCACAGTGGTAAATACATACTCCTTTATTTCACATATTTTCCCTTTCTATTGGAATCTTCTACCTTCTGAAGTAATAAAATAATAATAAAAATTGAATGCTGGGAGCAGACAAAGCTTAAATTTGAAGAACGAGGCTAAGGTATACCTAGGAAATCAATTTTTCACCTCAAAAAACAACCAGATATTTAAAGCACATGCATATATTGAATTGAAACAAATTTTATTAAAATAAATAAATCTATTTGAGCAGCCAGAATATAGACATTTTAGAATAAGTTTATGGGAGCAATGTTATAAAATATCTACTTTAAAAAAAATAAAAAAAAAGTTTTATTCTGCATATACAGTACAACTAAAAAACATTATTAACGCAACCACAAAATCATCTAGGTCTAAATCAGTCATTATTATGATTTGAAAATCCATATTAATAAAGAGAAATAAAACTTATTTAAACTGAAGAAAAGTCTTGTTTTGTCAAAAGTAGAAATTAAATATAACTGTTACTTATATTGGTAAATTAAATGGAATAATTTACAATCACATCATATCTGCTCAAATGAATAATCATTGTTTGGGTGACACATGTTAAGTATTTAAAAACTGTGTGATCATATTTGAGATAATAAGATCTGGTGTAAAATGCCCATTTCACAACATCAAACAACTATCTGTGTTTATAGAGGCTCAACTGAATTCCTGTCGAAAACATTGCAGAGCATTGACCTTGGCGTGTGTTATCATAGAAACCCAAACATAGTGTCACGGGTGTCTCTCTAATGTATACAAGACAATGCGCCTTGAAGGTCGGAGTGTTCCTCTTTGGCATTGACAAGTTATCTTAGAATTCTAACTTTGTACTCCCTAGATAAGAGAAGGTGTGTCCTGTTGGTGATTGCAGTCATGGCTTTGAAATAAAAGATTAATTCTCACTTACCATCAATTAGTCCATTGCCTATTAAATATTGTTATGTTGGCTAGTCCTTAATCTGCAGGAACATATACACCTCATTCATGTTCAGTCTCCAAAATGTGTCAACACTTTACATCAATAACCTAAAAATTTACATTTTCCAATGACGCTAAGAATTTTCTTATACTCCATTTGATATAACCCTTTCAAAATGCTCAAAACATGCACCATCCCCTTTCCTTTATATGTGCTTTGCAACAGTGTGTGTATTTAGTCATGTCAATAACGATAAATTGGATCAATTCTTCATACCATACAAGTGTATCAAGCTTGTTTTCTCCATCTACGCTGACCACTTTTCCTAACCTAAGCAAGCTGGGTGAATACAATTTGGATTTCTAGTGGGTCTGAGGCAAAATGGTGATACATCGTCAGCCTCATTTGCATGCCACAACCCAGAATCCTTAGTGGCAGTGGAAATATTGTTTACTTAGAAATTCTGTGGTCTTTTGGCCTGTGTGAGGCATGTACATGTACTCAGATTGATATTTTACTTTACTGGGTATTCAGGGGAGGGGGGTGAATCCAATTTCTATCCACCATAATAAAATACAAGAGTTCCTGTTTGGTAGTTTGAAATATGGTTGGGAGGTGTAATTAAAAAGGGAACTGAACAATTAACATTTTGTTTTGTTTTAATGTATGACTAAAAAAAACATTTTCTGTCTAGTTATGCTCTTAAAGTTCTTTTTTAATTTTAAAATATAAATATTGATGCCTCTACTGGATCCTGGATTCATTCATGTTACATGGGTGGAAGTTGTGTGCGGGAGGGGAGTTTACATAACATTAATGGAGAGATATAGTAACATTTCTTGAAGCAAGAAGTTTTCTTCCTTCAAGAGGAAGGGGCTACATTTAAATTGTATCCAATTATCTCTCCCATCTTCCCTTACCCATCTTTCCACTGATAGAGCTAAATAATGAGGGTGTGTGTTTTGGCTAAGGAAGTGATATAACAAACACAAAATTGGTTGATGTATTCATAAACAGACTCCAAACATGTAATAAGTCCATAATTTAACATCTGCTAATATTGTTAGTTTGGTGCATTCTTGACAAACAAGTGTCTTTTTTTCTTGAACTTTAACATTAATGTCTCTGGTAGTGAGTGACTCAGTTTACACCATTCCACATAACACTGCCTTTCCAGGAACCTTAACTCTGGGTAGAAGTGGGGACTTCCAGTATGTACAAAGCAATTTGAGATAGAATGTGAACTTACGACAAGATATAACAAAAATTAAAATATTTTCTGCTTGTTTTGTATGTATTTAAACCATCAGTAATGTTCGGTACTTCTTGAAAACCGGCTTGTCCCAGGAGAAACAGGAAGCAGATAGGTCAATAGGTTCACTTTACTGAGCTAATAGAATGTACCATAGAAATGTCCCAGAAGAGCATTACTGAGGCTGTGAGCTCACAAAGTGCATCCATTTCCCAATATTCATCCATTGTGACATCACAGTCTCATTTGAATATAGTAGTTGCATTGTTCTGGGAGTACAACCTTCACTTCAACATAACCAAAGTAGGGAAGGCAAAACTGTTTGTATAATAAGGACCGACTGGGTAAAACTTTGTGTTTGACTGGATCCCTAGAGAAGGAACTGATATCAATTAACATATCGCAGACTCATTGCAGGCCGCAAATGCGGCGAGGGGCCCACATTTACGGAGGTGGAGACTCTACGGCGCCTCACAAGCGGTTACAAACGACTAAACGAGTGGTTACAAACAACCACACAAGCGCGACTTTGGAAAAAAAAAAAACGTACGACCTTCAACGTACACCATTCGCAAGGACGCTAAATCATACAAATCCGCCTACCACATACACATTCACCACCATTTCATAACACTAACTTACACAATGCGTAAGTACACAGCTACACTAACGGCTTTCCTATTTACGCAGCCTATTTACACTACACACTGCACACATTGCTGACACTTACTTACACCTCAGCTCAACAACAATGCCAATCTACATTGTATGCTGCAGGAACAACAAAACAGATTGTTAGCTCTTCAGCACATTCCTTGCTGCATATATTAATTACAAACAGGTAAAGTATATTAATTTATAATTTCATTAATTAGTATTAAAAAAAATATACATAAAACAAATTAACACCACACTATCGCAAACAACCACAAACACCTTCACCGCGCCACCCACAAGGAGCGCCAACGCTGCTCATAGGACACAAACTACACCAGGGGAGAGCCTTGCAATAAATGACAAAACCAGATCACTGCAGACCTTACAATAAGCGCTAAAGCGCCTATGATAACAGCAAATACACCATTGCGAGCCATGCGATGAGCACCAAAGGGGCTCAGCACCAGCCTCGCAATGACCGCACAAGCGTCTCAGACCACCAGAACATTTACTCTCTGTGGCAAACAGCATTACCTCCCTTACAATTTTGTTGCCGTCATTTTTTGATGGGCAAGTCGCTAGTATTCATTATAGTAATCAGTCTTAGTTTCCATCATAACCAGACAATTACATGCCTTAGAATTCACCATGTTAATAACTCCTATCTTCCAATTACTCCAGATTTTTTTTATCATGTTATATATGTCATCTTTAGTTTAAAGAAATGTTTTACTTTGACCTTAAAATGTACAAGAGAATTTATGGCACTATATATATGCAGCCTTATGCAGATTCAGCAAATAAAAAATGGCTCTATATAAGCACATAGCATATTTTTTTTACAGAAGTTTTTAGTTTGTGAACTTCTATCCTAAAGCAAGGTCTTCACTAACTAAAAACTTCTGTGAATAAAATATGCTCTGTGCTTAAATAGAGCCATTTTAAATTTGCTGAATCACAATTTAATAAGTAAGTTTTATATGTGCAGGTAAAATATACTTTTTTTTTTTCATTCAGCAACAAAGACACTTAAGATGGGCTATACTTTCAATTTGATTACCCATACATAGAGATGTGTTGCTTTTTCCAAAGAACTAGCGTTACTAGAATTATAGTGGAACATATTCCTCCCATACATATCAATGAAATTGACCATGATTTGTGTGCACAAACGTTGGGCATTCTTAGTGGGGGGGGTTCTTGGCTTGGGTTTCATCTTTAGTATCTATGTAGCAACATCTTATTATCATTATTTTGTTCTGCTGCGATCAGTATATTAGGGCAAGGGTCATCCTTGGTAATCTATACAGTTTTCACTATATTGTTGTTGTTTAGCTGTTCATTTGTGTCCGACTCTCGGTGACCTCACTGGCCATAGCAAGCCAGGCACAATAGTTATCTCTCTGGTTGTGCTTATCCATAAAGTTATCTTGGCAAAGATACTGGAGTGAGTTGCCATTTGCTTCTCCAGTGGACCTCAATTTGTCTGTCTTCTCCGCCATGACCTGCCCTTCTTGGGTGGCCATACATGGTATAGCTTACATCTTGTGGTAAAAAGCCCCTTCACCACTACAAGGCAGCGATCCAGAAGGGGTTTCACTCTATAGATAGATAGACAATATTAAAATACCCTATAGTGGTGAAACATGTCATGGCCTTTGAGAACCCTATTAGCCCAGTCTATATAGAGTTGTGAAATATTATTATTTTTTTAACTAGCTTTTCCTAGCCCGTAGGGGATGTCCCCTTCCATCCCTGTAGTGCAATCCTCAGAGTGTGTCACTGTGTGAGAGGGAGGGCAGCAAGCTGTGAATCTCCATATTGCAGTATTTCTTCAATACCACAGCTCCCAATTGGTCATATGGTTCTGGCTTCTGCAGTAGGAGCCATGACTTATTTTAGCACTATAGGGTCCCTATAACACTACACATAAAATATTTCCCTAAGAAACACAAAACACCATATTAACCACAAACCACTGCTTAACAAATGCTATTAAAGCACAAATAATTTATAAAGAAAACAATATAATCATAATAATGTCTAGATTATTAATAAACAAGCAACCCCATAAGGGGCATACGCTTATAACTAATTCCATCTTTCACTTATGTTATTATGTGATGATCTGACAATCTGATGTGTAAATCCTTTTATGGAAACCTGAACGGTTTTATGTGGTTTTTGAATAAACACAGTAGAGATTCCTAATCCAGTGAACCAGAATGATCCAACTTGTGGGATAAATGTGTATTTGTATAAACCCATAACAAATCAACAAAGGCCAGCGCAGCTGCAGACTCATGGCCGCTGCAATAAATTGAATTTACTACACAAGCATGTCACATTTTTGAGTATTTACATCCCTTCTATATCAATTCTCTTTTTTTACACACAATTCCCCATGGCATTTTTGTTTGCCTCATTATCTTGGTGTTATTTATTTCTATAGTTACCTATCTTTCTTTCACTTGTCTCTCAGTTTCCTTGCCTTCTCCTTCCAACACTGTCTCTTCCTCTCTACCCCTCCTTTTATTCCTTCCCTTATCCCTTCCATTTTGCACATCTCTCTCCCTCTTTACTTCCTCTTTGCCTCCTCCTCTTTTGGCTCTCTTTCTCCCCATCTCTCTTGATCTCTC
Organism: Discoglossus pictus; assembly: GCA_027410445.1. Lineage (NCBI taxonomy): Eukaryota > Metazoa > Chordata > Amphibia > Anura > Alytidae > Discoglossus > Discoglossus pictus. The sequence goes on from CM050165.1 coordinate 396,844,093, forward strand.
ACTCCCCCTCTATCCTACTCTCTTCTCCTCTTCCTTCCTCTATTTGCCAACTTTTCCATTCCTTCTGGTGGGTGGTGGGGTAATCGCTAGGTGGCATCCCTGACAAGTGATGTCACACCGTGGAGACCAACAGCACCACGCTTGGCTGGTTGAGGAGCTGGTGAGAGAGTCTAGGGACAGCAGTCAGAACCGGATCACTATCTAGTAAGTACTGGGTGCTACATAGCTTGGGTCAGCAGTCAGGACCGGATCACTATCTAGTAAGTACTGGGCGCTACATAGCTTGGGTCAGCAGTCAGGACCGGATCACTATCTAGTAAGTACAGGGTGATTCATAGCTAGGGCCAGCAATCAGGACTGGATCACTATCCAGTAAGTACAGGGCGCCACATAGCTAGGGACAGCAGTCAGGATCGGATCACTATCTAGTAAGTACTGGGCGATACATAGCTAGGGACAGCAGTCAGGACCAGGTCACTATCTAGTAAGTACAGGGTGATACATAGCTAGGGACAGCATTCAGGACTGGATCACTATCCAGTAAGTACAGAGCGATACATAGCTAGGGACAGCAGTCAGGACCAGATCACTATCTAGTAAGTACAGGGCAATACATAGCTAGGGATAGCAGTCAGGACCGGGTCACTATCTAGTAAGTACAGGGTGATACATAGCTAGGGACAGCAGTCAGGACCGGGTCACTATCCAGTAAGTACAGGGCGATACATAGCTAGGGAAAGCAGTCAGGACCGGGTCACTATCTAGTAAATACAGGGCGATACATAGCTAGGGACAGCAGTCAGGACCGGGTCACTATCTAGTAAATACAGGGCGATACATAGCTAGGGACAGCAGTCAGGACCGGGTCACTATCTAGTAAGTACAGGATGATACATAGCTAGGGACGGCAGTCAGGACCGGATCACTATCTAGTAAGTACAGGGCGATACATAGCTAGGGACAGCAATCAGGACCAGATCACTATCTAGTAAGTACAGGGCGATACATATCTAGGGACAGCAGTAAGGACTGGGTCACTATCTAGTAAATACAGGGCGATACATAGCTAGGGACAGCAGTCAGGACCAGATCACTATCTAGTAAGTACAGGGCGATACATAGCTAGGGATGGCAGTCAGGACCGGATCACTATCTAGTAAGTACAGGGCGATACATAGCTAGGGACAGCAATCAGGACCGGATCACTAACTAGTAAGTACTGGGCGATACAAAGCTAGGGACATATGATTTATGTACCAGAAATTAGTTACTGCGGCACCAGTGCACGGTAAGGACATTTTACCATCAAATGTTGGCGATAGGTATTAAAAAGGTTGACGACCCCTTATCTAGACTATAAAAAGTACTCATAGGTGCAACTACCTCCTCCTCCATTGAGAAAGTATAATAACTTAAGGGGCATTTTCCTATCTTGATCAATGACTTCATGAGAAATGATACCGGCCAATACAATTTGTGCCACATACAAAGGGAGTAGAGAAAAAACTTCTACTGAGCCTACTACAAATTTTAGATGTATTTTTTAATAGCGATTTTATTTTTAAAATATTAGTATTAGGTTTATCTGCTGTCTATAAGTATTAACTATTAAATTATAAAAGTATTCTTTCAGTCATCCATTCAATTTACAAAGTCCATTTTATTTGTGGCCGTTGGATACTACTCTGTTTTTTTTTTAATTCACAAACAAGCATATAAACACAACAAACACCCTCTTTTGCTTATTGCATTCACAATATGTTCAGAGTGTATGTCAGGAGTGAAGTAAATGTTAGTTTGCATGTGTTTGCATATGTTAATTTGTATAAACTTAGCAGCTTGTATGTTACTCATATAAAAGGTTCTTACATTATAAGTAACTTATAACCATTAAATATTCCTATTTACTAAGTAGTGTCCATTACGTTTCAACACACAACAATATTACTTTCTCCACTGTCTTCTGGCGTTAAATAAAGTTTATGGTTGATATTAAAAATGTTTAAGCTTCTTCTCATTTTTTTCTACCATCAGTTTTCTACTATCTTGTAATATTACTTTTTATTCTTATTTTGTGAATATTCACTTGACATACTTTCTTATTCAGCCATGAATTACTTTAAGAATTTAGAAAAAACTTACTAATATGTTCCCACTCAATGTGTAAACCATTTCAGATAAAACTCAGCATAATGTATGTCTCAAGTTTTATTTTATCAGGGTCCAGCACTAAAAATACCTGAATATCAAATGTGTATTATCCTCTCAGACTATAGCTTTGTTAATATTTAACATTTTCTTAATGTACTACAAATGTGTTACATATCCTTTAAACTACAGGTCACTACTCCTAGGGCCTTTATTCCTTGAAATTTACCACAATTACAGAGCTATTCAATTGAACAAGCCCGGAATTGAAGGGCCGAAAGCCAAAACCGTAAACCAAGCAATTGTAAAGTAAATCGTAAAAATACTTTTTTAAATCGTAAAATATTTTTTTATTGTAGATTTGCGAGCTTGAGACTGTTGTGCAATTAATTCTAATTTATTTCATCGCCTTCCCCGTCTTTCAAAGTGCAGTATTGATTATTATTTGCATCTACAGTGCTACGTTCAGTTGTTTAACCCCCTTGCAGGCCCTATCTAGTAACCGTAGGATTTTCTTCTACCTTTGCCATTTACGGGTATGAGAATATTTGCGGAATTGAGGAATTGTAGCAATTGAATAGTGATTTGCGATTGTAACATTTATGGGCTTGAAAGATCAAAGGCGTGGGTTGGAGTTACGATTTTGGTAGCCGCAGGGATTGTTCAGCCTATAACCTGCAGATCGTTTGCCGGTAGCTAAAATACGCTAATTGAATAGCAAATTAGTTTACGGGCTACATTACGGGTTCCAGTAACCAACAATTGCTCAATTGAATATGGGCCCTAGTCTGGTTCATTTCAGAAGTGGTAAAATGGCATTAATCATCAGTATAAGGTTTTATAGTTCACGTCAGTCTCTGTTGAACATATTATCCATAGAACAAATACCCCATAAACCAAATTGTCTGTAATTGGAATCTGTAAAGGTTACAGACAGAAGATTTACTATAGGTAAGTTCCTTTGGATTTCTATACCATATGTTTACTTGCCAAAATAGAGGAAGAAGCCTTCCACTATACAAAATACAACAATCAAGTAATGGCAATGTACTCCAGGTAATAACATTTAAAGGTATATCTACATTTCCCTGTTTTTCCCTCTCTCTAATCTAACACATGCTGCTTATATCAGAAAAACACATATTACATTGAGTCATTCTATACACACACATTTAATTTTATTTTAAAATAAAAGTTGTTTTCCACACCCCAGAGCTGCTTACATAGGCACAGTGTATATACCAATAGAAACACTGCATTCAAATACGGATTTTAGCTCTTTACTACCCTTCAACCCAGCAGCAGCTCAATGCAGAGATCTACAGAGCAGTGTCTGGCTTCCCCTACTTCCTTCTTCAGGAGTGCTACACATCCTATGATGTCTTCCTGCACAAACTGCCATGTTACATTGTAATAAAATATATTAGCTTCCTGTGATTGGAATTATGCTAATTTTAGCAGGGATTGTCCGGGGTGTCAACTCACAAACGCTGCTTCTTGCAAACTCAAGACATTTAGCAAACAGGGTGAGTTTGTTAATGTTTATTTGGGGATTTTTTCATGCAAAAAAAATGTTTGCATAAACTACGTATTCTCTTCTATCCGATGCATCCATAATCAAGGAAACTTAGCTATGCCTTTACATTACAATAAAAATCATAAATTCTATATATAGGTACATAGACGTTGTGGAATACCTTTTATAACAACTTCTATTTATTTTATATTCTCATGGACATAAAACATTACTTTATTGTAATTTTATTGATAAAACAACAAATATTGTCATGTAAAATCACATAACTATAGCTCATTGTGGACAAGCTCATCGACCTTAGTTTCATCAGCCCCAGTTATATGGTAAAAATAGGTAGGTGTCTGTATGGGACACAGAATTGATATATATGGATACCATTAGTTGTGGTGCAAGTGTTGGTGAGGAAAATGATAAATGATACAAAAATGAATCCCTCAATTGAAGCACTTGAATAAAGATTTGTTTTTTACAGAGCACTGAAAATCAAGCGAAAAAAACTCTTTGAATTTATTTCACAGTTTTATAAGAATTTTTATATAAGCCAGTTCATTGTAAAACAGGCCTTGTTAATGACCGTGTTGAAAGGACCACACACTGAATATGTTGGGTTTCCTGCAACCAAAAAATGTCAGCTGATTATTTTTAGATTTTTAGACATTCTATCACCAAAGGGAAAGTGTGTGAATTCTTTGAATATGTATTATTGTAGTGAAGAGAATATATAAGGATTTTTTATTATTATTATTATTATTATTATTATTATTATTATTATTATTATCGTTTATTTGTAACACACCTGCATATTCCATAGTGCCATACATCGGTTAAGTTCAAGGCAAAACAATAGCAATAATCACACATTACAAAAGATGGAGGGCCCTGTCTTTGAGCTTAGAAACCGGTGTCCATAGAACTTCCCCCAAAGCACATAGAAAGATTGAAAACTTGCAAACTTACAGTCTAAAGGTTTTGGGTGTGGTATAGTAGGGTGATAGAAGCATTGTGCATGTTAAGGGGGAAGGTGATAGGCCTTTTTAAACTGATGTGTTTTAGTGAGATCTTGAGGCAGGGAGCGAGGCAAGGAATTCCAGAGAATTGGGGCAGCACGTGAAAATCCTGAACTTGGGAGTGAGAGGAGGTGATGAGAGAAGAAGAAAGAAGAAGGTCGTTAGCAGAATGAAGAGGGTGGGCGGGGGAGTATTTGGAGTTGAGAGCAGGGAAATAAGAGGGTGCACTATAGTTTAGAACAAGTTTATAAAACAATGATTTCAAGATTTGAGAGCTTGTGCCCATCAGCTCAATATGTTGTGCAGCTAAACTCCTGATAAGGTAAACATTGCCTTTAAAGTGACTCTGAACTAATTAATACTGCTGTGTGCAATCAGCGCCATCAAAATCTATTGAAGCTCCTTTTTATTTGTATTTTAAATGCTATAGTGTTAGCTTCTAGAGCACCATTTCTTCTTCTATATATTTATAGCATTTAAATGCAAATAAAATAGCTATATCATTTAAAATACGAATATAAAGGAGCTTCAGTAGATTCTGATGGTTCTGATTGAACACAGCAGTATCCATTAGTTCAGAGTCACTTTAAAGGGCTATTTATCTAACTGTAAGTGCTCTTTATGGTGTGAAAGAGCACAAAATTATATGTTAAACTGAACTATTTTTTTAATTACACTACTAACAGCTAAAAATGTAGTGTTACGTTTAGCTAAAAAAGTGTTACGTTTCTGTTTACATACAAGTGTATCCTGCCTACTGGCTGTTGAGTAATAACAAATAGCCAATTGCATGTGTGTGCTGTGGTAATTCTCTACAGGGAAGACTGCGATTGATAGCAGCTTTTATCTGGACTCAGTTTCCACTGCGCTGACCAGTTAACCCATAGCTATCCTGTTTAGGTGAGTCCAGCATTCCATGCTTGCACAGATAGATTTGTTAAGGGTTATTTATTTTTTCTTTTCATTACTGCACAATGCTGCTGAGCTGCAGCACTGAAGAGGAACACTAGCCCCCCTGAGCTGGTCTGCATTGCTCAAATTCTAGAGAGGCAAGAGATCAGAAACCTGAATTTTCTGCCATAAGAAAAAATAAATAAGCTCTGCTCCCTTCATCCTGTATATGTAAGCAGTCTTACCATTCCTGAATGGGGGACACACCCCTGATTGGCTGCAGTAATGCCACAGCATGTGGGCAGTCTGTTATACAAGTAAACACAGATTTGATTTCTCATTTTTCATTCTCAGTGAAAAATGCATGTACCGTATATACTAGAGTATAAGCCGACCCGAGTAAAAGTCTAGGCACCTATTTTACCCCACTCTCCCTTTCCCTCACATACCCCCTCTCTTTCTCCTCACTTACCCCCCTCTCTTTCTCCTCACTTACCCCCCTCTCGTTCTCCTCACTTACCCCCATCTCTTTCCCCTCACTTACCCCCTCTCTTTTTCCCCTCACTTACCTCCCCCCTCTCCCTTTTCCCTCAGTTACTTTCGTCAGCTACTCCTCTACGCGTCTTCTGGCTGTGTCGGGACCCGGCATTCGCGTCACGTCATTAGCATATGCTGGGTCCCGACACAGCCAGAAGATGCGCAGAGGAGTAGCTGATGAAGGTAAGTGAGGGCAAAGGGAGAGGTGGGAAATGAGACACGAGGGAGAGGGAGGGAAATGAGACACGAGGGAGAGGGAGGGAAAGAGACACAGGGGAGGGAGAGGGAGGGAAAGAGACACAGGGGAGGGAGAGGGAGGGAAAGAGACACAGGGGAGGGAGAGGGAGGGAAAGAGACACAGGGGAGGGAGAGGGAGGGAAGAGACATTGGAGGGGGAGACACAGGGGAGGGAGAGAACAGCAGGAGCAGGGTGACTGGAGTATAAGACGAGGGGGGCTTTTTTAGCCTTAAATAAAGGGCTGAAAAACTTGGCTTATACTCGAGTATATACAGTATTTCAAAAATTAAAAAAGTATTTAAACTGTGCTGGGATGTGATCCAAGCTGTGCTAAATAAAGTGGCCCTTTACTCATGCAGTAGTGATATTATTCTCTATGTATCTTTTACTGGATTGGTGCATTTTATTACTAGAGTGCATTGTGCTGGGCTTACAATATCATGTTAGCTTGTTTTAAACAAACTCATCAAGCAGAAGTACAACCAATGAGTGGGTTCAGATACACACTCATCAGACAGCCTTAAAGAAATAATCTGTTCAAGTTTAATTTTATTTATATCATGCTTTTAAAAAAATCCCAATATTTAAACTTGCAATGCGAATGCTCAACTGCAACAATGGCCTGTGTTCCTTCAGATCAAACTTTCTCCATGTAGAGTATTATCTATGGTGATCCCTGCTTCTGATTTTGTTTTTCAAAGTTACAATGTTTTGTAGAATCATTCAGTTGTCAAGGACATTCTTATATTTCTCAGAAAACCTAAGGAAATAAACCACCAAACTGGCACTACAACTGTTTAGTATAAGCATCAGTGTTGATGTGGGCGATTTTGTGATTGCTTCTGATAAGTGTATTATGTACTTCTGTGACTTTCATGCTTCTCTACACTTCAAGTATGACATGTTGAACTGTTTATGGGATGTAATGAGGGATTAGAGAAGTAGAACAAAAATAATGTGTTTCTTATCAACATCAAGTATTGAGAACCAAGACCACACATAAGGATAAATAATCACATCTAGGACAATCTCAAGAAATGAGATGCATCATGCCACTGGTGGCTGCATAAATCATGAGCCTAAAAAAACATTTTTACAGAAAATTTTAATTTTGAAGACACTTTATGTATTAAAAGTTCTGTCTTGTCTAGCTTCAAGACTTCCTACTGTATTGGAGACTGAGGGAGATGATTATATAAAGTATCAGTAGAAGTGGGTGAGCAGCAGGTTCTTTTAGTATATGACGCCTACATGGGATCGAGGGGGACAAATGCTCCCCAGAGTTTTAAATTTGTGCATTTATGTGTAGAGAAGCAGTTGTGTGGTATTTTTATACTATATGCGGTATCCCCCACCCGAGATTTTCTTTAGCTCCTAACCCAGTGGACACCGACCCCTTCCCCTGGGGAACAATAGAAAGGATAAATGCAGGTTTTAATCCTGCAGAAATGTTCATGCCCTTTATATATATATATATGACCTTCACCAAAGTATCATGGATGCCTCCAGGGACCAGCAGAGACATTAGAACATTTTATAATTGCAGAAAAGAATAGACTTAGACTTAATTTTTTCCAAACATATTTTTTTCATAATACAGCCCTCCTTTAAAGGGGCACAAATCCTGATGCAGATAAAATGAAGTCTAAATAAAATGTGTTTGTTTACTTAGTTGTTTGATTAGATTGCTTTTTGTTTATATCAAATGTCAAACACTTATAGCCATAACATGCTTAGCTGGTAGTGCTATTTTGCCCCAGTATTGACAAGTCACATCCTCCTCCTATTTTATATTTATCTTTGTGAGATGAGTCCTTCATGATTCTACTTCACTTTCTATATCATCATATTGAGCCTTATTATTGTCTGTGTTTTACAATGTAGAGCATTTCTTACAGGAGAGGCTCCATCCAATACTGAAACAAAACTTTTGAAAAGTTTTTAAAGTTTAAAATCAACATAACGTTTATTTCAAATGCTAGTTTACCTTACCCTGAACAGCTGAATCACGTCCTTTTTATTATTTCTAAATACTAGTTGTTGTTGTTGTGCCAGTTTTACTGCATGTTTACAATGGTCAGCTAAAGGAACTCAATGGGACTGCATGAGTTAAATGTAGAATAGATAGTAAAAAATAGCAGAACAAACCCCTTTCAAGCCATTAAATTGTGTGGACGGCACAAACATGGAATCCCTCAAGTACAAGTCCACTGGACCAAAGCTTTACACCATATCCAATTAAAACATATAACATGTAATCCATTAGCCTAGGATCACAAGGCCCAGGCCTAGGGCATCACATTTTCAGAGGGTATGAAGTTACTGATGCAATACCATAGAATATCAGTTTTCGAACTCCATTTGCTAATAATTGCGACCATGTGTACAAATGTACAAGTATGAAAGATACATATGGTGCAGTTGATTTTCCTTTGTACGTGTGCCCATTTATGTCTTATAAAAGCCCATCCATCGCCATTTATTTTGAAGATGTATATGATATTACAAGCAAATTATTGTACTCTAATCCTTTATTGTCTACAAAGCCATTCTTGTCTCTTCCTCTCTATTTAATTCCCTTCAAGTTCGAACTGAATGTTATCTACACTTTTTGTATGTTCTTCCATGTTATCTGCCAATATTCTAAAGAACAGATGCTCTGGGTCTGTGGCAAATATAGACAAATAGCTCTTAAACTGCCAAAAAAATAATTATGTAGCACCAGACCCCAGTATTTGTGACAATTAAAGACTCAGAAGAAGAAATGGTAAATATAGAAACTGCAAGTCTTTGTGCAAAAATACGATGAGGAAAGTTCAAGTTATCAGAGGAGCAGTCGTGACAATTGTTTTCTGTAATGGGAAGTTAATAACAGCTGAACTGGGATCTTTGGAGGTAAATGCAGCTCCTGATAAGAAAAGGCCAAGGGTGTAACAGACAATTATAAGTTATACATCTGTGTGAGCTTGTATGGTTACTTAAGTAGGTGTACTACAGACAAAGGAGAGAGAACATAAAGTTATTAAAGGACCACTGAAGTGGGATATTTATAGCGTGTACAAGAACATGACTTGATGTGCAACATGTTTTTATAATGTTCTAACGTTTAGCATATTTTTTAATGATTTAGAAGTCGTACTGCAAAGTAAAGTCTCCATAATTGCTGATGACACTAAGTTGTGGAAGGTAATTAAACAGAAAATTATGTATTTTACTTACATATATTAGAAGAAAGTGGAACCAAATGACAGAGGAGATTCAACACAAATAGATGTAAGGTTATTAGCATAACCATTTAATTTATAATCTAAATTGAACATATCTAGGGATATCAGAGATAGAAAGGGATTTGGGAGTACTTGTGGACAACCACCTAGTTAAGTTCTCAATGCCAAGCAGCAGCTGCAAAGGCAAGTAAAATATTAGCATGTATTAAGAAGGGTATAGAAGCAAGGGAAGCAAATATAATTCTACCACTATACATATCCCTAGTATGTCATAATTTGGAATATGGAGTACAATTTTGGGCACCACTTCATAAAAAGGACATTTTAGAGCTGGAAAAAGTACAGAGAAGGCTAACAAAACTAATAAGGGGAATGGAGGGGCTAAGTTATGAAGAAAGACTAACTAAATTAAATTATTTTCTCTAGAAAAAAATGTCTAAGAGGGGATATGATTACCTTATATAAATATATCCAGGGGAATTTCAACTGTCAAAAGGTTATAATTTGAAGATATAATTTAGAAGAAATTATTCCATCTAAAGGAATGAAAAGTTTTCTTCATTGTAAGGCAGTCAGACTGTGGTACTCTCTACCGGAGCAAAAAAGTGGTTGTATATATTTTTGAAAAAGGCATACAAGGCTATGTTGGTTAACTAGAGAAAGAGGGGTATTGTTCCAAGGAGTATTCCGATTGCAAGTATTTGGAGTCAGGAAGTTGTTTTTTCTCATGAGACAATTGGCAATGTTTTTTTGGTTGCCTTCCTCTGGATGAATTAATAATTCACATATTTCAAGTATCAGAGAAGATCTAAAAAGATTGACCATAATGGACGAAAGTGTATTTTTCAACACCAATTACTTTGTGTCTGTCTCACCTCTGCTTTCCCTGAACTCAGACCAGCAAACACCAGTCCATCAGTACTCTTCCAGCAAGCTGTCCCTGAGTCTCTCTCACCTCTGCTTTGCCTGAACACAGACCAGCAAACACCAGCATGGCTGCACTCTTCAAGCAAGGTATCTACAAGCAATCATCGTATCTGCTGCTACCTTCTCTTCATATAGATTATTACATTAATTTTTCTGATATTATATTTAGGCACATTGTTTATTTTCTTCCTGTTTAGTGAATTTAAACCTTCTCTGATGTATAGTTTTAATCTGATGCACATCCTGTGATGTTCTTTGCCTAATTACTACTCCCCACCTAATTTACACATCTCTGTCTTGTCCAGCTGTCCCTGAGTGTCTCACCTCTGCTTTCCCTGAACACAGACCAGCAATCCCCTCCCTCCCTGCCCCACTCCCACCAACCCCTGGTTTACTTTAATTTATTGAATCACTAAAACTGCTTGCACCTGATCTATCAACTGCACATGATAACTATTCCTACTTCCTCCTCTTAGATTACTCTCCTAGCCACTATGTTCCCTTTCACTTTCTTCTTCACCTTAAGCTCTAGCGTTATTCTCAGACTATCCTCCTCATTTGGTCTACATTATGTCTCCAACACCATTAATATCTCTCCTTCCCCTGCTTTCCTCTCCTCTGCTCTGCTCCCACAAGCTCCTCTCCTTTCTTCAATCACTATTTCATTCATGTTCTAAAGACCATAAGCAGAAAACTCATCTCATCTCCCTGCTTCTTCTGCTGCTGGAGTTTTATCTCCTAACCCCCACCCCTCACTGTCCCACCTCTCATCTACTCTAGTCAGCAACAAGGTTATTATTACGACACCCCCAAGAACGAGACCACGCTCCGTGTTGAGGGTCAAAAAGTGAACACTCTTTTTTGAAACAACACACATTTTTAAACCCTTCACATACACAATAGGGGCAGTGACAACCTTTGGTCAACCCCTAATTACCTCTGACCAATCATACAGAGTTAAGGCGCCTCTCTGTCTGTTAGGACCTTATTGTCCCTGGCTGCTATCACTTAAGTGTGTGTACTTAAGTGATTAGCCTTTGTGTCCAGCTGGGTGCCCTTCTCATATTGCAATATGTATGTTGCAATGTGTACAACATGACTACCCCATACTATTATATACATCCATATATATTATTCCATGGTCGGAGGCAAAACAGACGAACCAGCAATATCAGTCCATATAGATGGATCTATCACACGGCTCCCTCCATGTGGGACACTCCGGCAGACCCGGCTTGACCCTTCGGCGGGTCAACTTGGGGATGACCGGACTAGGAGGTGGTAGGGATATCAATTTGCCGGGACAATCCATCAGCATTCTTGTTCTACTTACCGGGTCGTCACAGCATTAACTTTGTCAGGACCCACGGGAGCGTATGCGGAGACCAGAGGGGCCAGGTCATTTCCAAGCAGGACGTCAGCTGGTAAATCCCTCATGACCCCCACATTCACATGTCTAGCACCTACTCCCCAATCCAAATGTATCCGGGCAACGGGTAGGCGGAACACAGCGCCTCCGGCTACACTCACAGCCGCAGTGTCTCCGGTGTGTTGGTTCTCAGACACCAAGTGCTTTTGGAGCAATGTCATGGTTGCACCGGTATCCCGCAGACCACTGACCTCCTTCCAGTTTCCGGTGATGTTGTCGGTTATCCCAGTGGGCAGCTTGGACGAGTTCTGCCTCGTGCAGGACGCCCCAACATTCCTCCTCCTCTACGCAGTGGGCAGCAGGCAGAGGGTTGTGCTGGTGTCCGCTGGTGCGTCTCCTCCAAGACTGTGCCTGGTTAGCGTTATTCAGCGGGCACTCTGGCCGCTTGTGCCCCAGCTGCTTGCACAGAAAACACCGGATGGGCTGTGAGTAGTCCCGTGAATTAAACTGGGGCGGCTGAGGGTTGCGCTGGTTTCCGCTTGTGGGTCTCCTCCAGGACTGGGCCTGGTAAGCGTTATTCAGTGGGCACTCAAGTTGTTTGTGCCCCAGCTGCTTGCACCCAAAACACCGGATGGGCTGTGAGTAGTCACGTGAATTAAACCGGGGCGGCTGAGGGTAGTGATTAGCTGGAGGGCGTGCTGCTGGTCGGTACTCCACTGTGGCAGGAGTCTTAACAATAGCACTGTCCAATTTACTGGCATCCGTGTACTCATCTGCCAGGCGGGCTGCTTCATGCAGGGTGGAGGGTTTACGGTCCCTTACCCACTCTCTGACGCTTGGGGATAATTTCTCAAAACAATGTTCCAGCAGGAACATCTGCAGCACCTCTTCCCCGGATACGGCTTGACACCCCACCATCCAGTTAGCGACTGTGCGGTGTACTTTACATGCCCATTCGACGTAGGGATCCCCAGTTAGTTTTGCAGTGTCTCTGAACCGCCTCCGGTATAACAGCATACCTGGAGAGCAAAGCTTCCTTTACAGCCACATAATCCCCGATCTCCTCATCAGGAATGGCCCGAAAAGCGTCACTGGCCCGGCCGGATAGCTTTCCAGACAATATAGTTACCCAGTCTTCTGCGGGTACCTTTTGTAGCGCACATTGCCGCTCAAAATCAGCAAGGTACCCATCAATCTCCCCTTCTGTTTCAATGAAGGATTTAAAAGCTGCAAACGGTACCTTCCTTTTCTCCACCGGGGATGCTAGAACTGGAGCTGCTGCAGCAAAGCTTTGGCGTCGCAAGTTGGCATCTACAGCGTCCATGACCCGGCTGATGATCTCTGGAGACGGGTTGGGACCATAATGAGCCAGTCTGATTCTTACCGCCCGGTCAAAGCTTGCCTCTTCGGGGGTTCTGTCAGATGTGCTGGGCCCATTGGTTCCTTCATCCATTTCGTTTAGCAGTACAATAATCTCCCTTTTTTGAGATTACTGGCTTGTCTGCCTCTTTGTTCCAGTAGGTCTTTAAGGGTAGCTCTTTTCAGTCTTTGGTATTGTATTACCATAAATCTTGGATGTAGTTGTCTCTCTGGGCGATGAGGTTCATCCCGTCACTAGCCACCAGTTATTACGACACCCCCAAGAACGAGACCACGCTCCATGTTGAGGGTCAAAAAGTGAACTCTCTTTTATTGAAACAACACACATTTTTAAACCCTTCACATACACAATAGGGGCAGTGACAACCTTTGGTCAACCCCTAATTACCTCTGTCCAATCAGACAGAGTTAAGGCGCCTCTCTGTCTGTTAGGACCTTATTGTCCCTGGCTGCTATCACTTAAGTGTGTGTACTTAAGTGATTAGCCTTTGTGTCCAGCTGGGTGCCCTTCTCATATTGCAATATGTATGTTGCAATGTGTACAACATGACTACCCCATACTATTATATACATCCATATATTATATTCCATGGACGGAGGCAAAACAGACGAACCAGCAATATCAGTCCATATAGATGGATCTGTCACAGTTATTAACTCTGTCCTTAATCCATGTGTTTCAATTTGTCCCTCTATGTCTAAAATGTACCCTCCACCATTCGGCAAACTAACCATTTCCAAGTTCTTACATCTTCCCACCTAAGCAAACGTTCACACCTCCTTCCTGACCCTGCTATTCCTTACTTTTCTTCTCCAGACTTCTGCCTCTTCCATTCCCTTTAGATTGTAAGTGGCGAGTTTTCAGTCTTGTAGGGTGCTTTGGGAAAAATCACTTTCTACAAAGACTCTAAGCTCAAAACAGGGCCCTCCATTTTTCAGTTGTCAATATTGTATTTTTCCCTGTTCTCTCCCCTTGTACAGCGCTACAGAATATGTTGGCGCGTTACAAATAAACGATAATAATAATAATACTATGTAAATAATAGTCTTACTTTTTAACTATTATATGACATTTTGCTTTAATCATAACAGACAGTTTGTCAAACTTAATACAGTATATCTATTCAGTTTACATTGCTACTTGATGATAAGACGCTTGGATAACCCTCCCCCTCGAGCTACAGGCAGACTAGCAGTCTAAGCTGGTCATAAGTCGGGTAAATTTAAGATTTTTTTTTTTTTTTATTAAAATGCTTTTATGCTCATGTTTTTAATTTAACGGGGATTTGTCATCAGTTACAAAACATATTTTCATTTTTTCAACCATGAATACGTGCTAGCAGTACTTGATATCCAGGTACAATATCACAATTTTTTTCATAAAAATGTAAAGCTATTAATCTCACTAATTTTAATCATCAATATTAATTAGAAATATATAGAGAGAGATGATCTGAAAAAGTTGAACTTGATGGACACAGCTGAGTTACATAGCTATTCCACCATATTGCGAGTTACGGGCTGGAGATGCAAACCCTTAAACCATTTTTGCGGACATTGCATGTGCGGCCGTGAACATGATCAATTCGTCAAACCCGTAGTTACGAGTTTAGACTGAGCCAATGGAAAATGAGATCGTCATCACAAAAAAATGGAGGGTAAATTTCATAGCCTTACGGGTTTCAATTACAGGTACAATCAAACCCACATTCCAGAAATAATGTAATATTAATAAATCAGTAAATATGATATTCTAGTCCATGCGAGTTCCACTATATGTATTAACATGTTGATAGCCGGGATCGATATAACACAGAAATTAAACAGAAATAAATAGTATTTTATATTGCTGATTTGCGAGCTAGAGAATGTTGTGCTATTAATTCTAATACCTAACATCACTTTTCCTTTTATTATAAGTACAGTAGTGTGTGTATATTTGCATTTACAGTGCTACGGGTAGGACTTTAACCCCCTAGCGGGTCTTCTCTAGTAGCCGTTGGCTTCTTGGCTCCATTTTGCGGGTTACGGGGTTGAACACCAGTGAATTCGTAGGAATTTAATAGCGAAATTGGGAACGTAGCAGTTAACGTTTTTTTGCACCTAACCCGCAAGTCGTTTGCGGGTAGCTTTGAGAGGCTAATTTAATGGCCATAAGTCTTAAGGGCTACGTTATGGGCTATGGTTTTCAACGTTGAGGGTCTGCATTTCAATCTCAGTTACAACCTCAATGTAGATTGTGTAAATATGTGTACATAAGTAATATTAGAAGAATTATTAAAGTCATATTGCACATATAAATGTGTATATTTTCACGTGCACATGTTCTTATGAACAATATGCAATTAATAATTTGTAAAAGAATATAGAAATGTATGTGACAACATGTCTGATTTGTTTCATGAGCTAAAAAGGTTGAACTTGATAGACTAAATGTCTCCTTTTCAACTAACTATGAATCCACTGTTATACCAAAATTTCACTGGTAATATAAATGAGTGTATCACTTTAGCAAAGATTCAAGAATAATCCGACATGTTAATAATATTCTATTTTTATTCTCTGTTTCCGCTTATTGATTTTTTTTTATACAGCTGTGGACATCTGGGGCAAACCCGATCTTAAGGTGGGGTTTCCAAAAAAAGATGCATGTATATAACATTTTAAAAACACATACAACTTAATGTAGCTAGGTACAATTTTTTACTATCTAATTTGTTTCCTGTTCTCAAAAGTTTTTACACAATGAAAAACTACAGACATTTTCTGTTAAAAAGCCTGTGTACATAAATATATTAGTCAATTGCCTGTATAACATTGTGTGTCCTGTCTTTTTGTGCGCACTCACTATGTCTACCATGTCTCTCACTTTGCTCACTCTCTCTCTCTCTCTCTCTCTCTGTTCTCTGCTCATTCTCCCTCTCCCTCTTCTTCTCCTCCTTCTCCTTCTCTGTTTCCCTCCTCCCTTTTCTCTATCTCTCTCTCTCTTTTTCTTTCTTTCTTTCTTTCTTTCTTTCTTTCTTTCTTTCTCTTTCTCTCTCTCTCAGATTGCCACACAATGTGAGGCTTTTGGTCCTCTGAGCACCTTTGGTGCTCATTGCAAGCCTCTCCCCCCTCATGGTGCTCATCATAAGACCCACGATGAGCGCCTTTGGCGCTATTCGTGTGGCTCGTAATGAGCGTCTTCGGTGCTCATTGCGACCCTTTCCACCCACCTACTGTACGGGCTGCTCATTGCAGGGTTCGTTAACATGCAAGTTTAGTGCTTGGGAATGCCATGTGTCTCTTTCCAGCATCTCCCCCCTGTCCCTTCCCTGTGTTTTCGTCCACCATATATGGGTGTAATTCGCTTGCAACGCCACTCCCAGGCTTCCTGTGTCTTCCCGTGTGTGCTGTGTGTTATATTTTTTTTGTACATGATTTTTTTTTTGGGTGGGGGGGTTAGAGTTGGGTGCTTGAACAGTGCTGCGCCGCTGTCGAGCCTTGCATGTGTGGTGTCGCCGCTGGCTGCAATGAGTGCCTTTGGCACTCATTGCAGCCTAAATGCTGCGCGGCTGCTTCGCCTCACTTTCCGAGGCTTGCATGTGTTATGGGGGAACTGGCTCGCTTCACTTTGCGAGGCTCGGGGTTGCGTCCTCGCTAAGCATTACCTCAGCCAATAGGAGAGCACTGATGTCAGCCCCCAAGTCACTGCTGGGATGTTCTCTGCTGTGTCTGCTCTCTGCAGTGTCTGTGTGTGTGTGAGAGAGCTGCAGCTGTCACCCGAGTGAGGGGGGAGTGATTGTGTGAGAGAAAAGAAAATACAGCAGCAGTAGTTGATGCAGGCAATGGATAACCTGCAGAGATAGTAATCAAGTGTGGATGTGCTGCACAGAGAGATTCTCATAAGAAAATACATACAGTCAGGTCCATAAATATTGGGAAATCGACACAATTCTAATCTTTTTGGCTCTATACACCACCACAATGGATTTGAAATGAAACGAACAAGATATGCTTTAACTGCCGACTTTCAGCTTTAATTTGAGGGTATTTACATCCAAATAAGGTGAACGGTGTAGGAATTACAACAGTTTGTATATGTGCCCCCCACTTTTTAAGGGACCAAAAGTAATGGGACTGATTAACAGTCATAAATCCAACTTTCACTTTTTAATACTTGGTTGCAAATCCTTTGCAGTCAATTACAGCCTGAAGTCTGGAACGCATAGACATCACCAGACGCTGGGTTTCATCCCTGGTGATGCTCTGCCAAACCTCTATTGCAACTGTCTTCAGTTCCTGCTTATTCTTGGGGCATTTTCCCTTCAGTTTTGTCTTCAGCAAGTGAAATGCATGCTCAATCGGATTCATGTCAGGTGATTGACTTGGCCATTGCATAACATTCCACTTCTTTCCCTTAAAAAACTCTTTGGTTGCTTTTGCAGTATGCTTCGGGTCATTGTCCATCTGCACTGTGAAGCACCATCCATTGAGTTCTGAAGCATTTGGCTGAATATGAGCAGATAATATTGCCCGAAACACTTCAGAATTCATCCTGCTGCTATTGTCAGCAGTCACATCATCAATAAATACAAGAGAACCAGTTCCATTGGCAGCCATACATGCCCACGCCATGACACTACCACCACCATGCTTCACTGATGAGGTGGTATGCTTTGGATCATGAGCAGTTCCTTTCCGTCTCCACACTCTTCTCTTCCCATCACTCTGGTACAAGTTGATCTTAGTCTCATCTGTCCATAGGATGTTGTTCCAGTACTGTGAATCCTTTTTTAGATGTTGTTTGGCAAACTCTAATCTGGCCATCCGGTTTTTGAGGCTCACCAATGGTTTACATCTTGTGGTGAACCCTCTGTATTCACTCTGGTGAAGTCTTCTCTTGATTGTTGACTTTGACACACATACACCTACCTCCTGGAGAGTGTTCTTGATCTGGCCAACTGTTGTGAAGGGTGTTTTCTTCACCAGGGAAATAATTATTCAGTCATCCACCACAGTTGTTTTCCGTGGTCTTCCGGGTCTTTTGGTGTTGCTGAGCTCACCGGTGCGTTCTTTCTTTTTAAGGATGTTCCAAACAGTTGATTTGGCCACACCTAATGTTTTTGCTATCTCTCTGATGGGTTTGTTTTGTTTTTTCAGCCTAATGATGGCTTGCTTCACTGATCCATTGTGGTGGTGTATAGAGCCAAAAAGGTTAGAATTGTGTCGATGTCCCAATATTTATGGTCCTGACTGTAGCACCTTCTAACTTGCTTCCATACTACATATCCCAGGCTGCTTTGCAGCACAGCCGGGAACCCCAGACTTTGATGCAAATGTTTCAAATGCCTCTGCATGTTCCTAATTGGCCAAAACGAATTATGAATTTTATGCTCATTTAGCGCTCATTTAACTGTCAGAAATTACAATACATTTTCTAACTTAATTAAATAGGGCTCTGTATCTCCATTAAGATATTTATAAATTAAAAATAATTCAAATGAGAGTGTTATACTGGTAAAGGTCTAAGGGACAACATCTATAAGGAAACACTGTATAACCTTCACAGAATAAGATGGAAAACTTATGTATGAAATATATGAAAATATTTAGTAATATGCTAGAGTGAAGTATATTGCAGAAAAATAGGAATGTGCAAATGAAAAAGGGTAGTAGATAAGTGCAGCAGTTTTCCACTGCTAATAGTAGATAGAACACAGTAAAGGTTTGCAATCCTGAGGACTAAATAAGCAAAACTTTTTTGATAGAATGGGCAATCAAGATGGGCCTTTTGGTCTGATCTGTAATAAACATTTTCTATGTTTAGAATGCTTTACAAAGTATACCAAATAATGACAAAAATAGTGTATTCTAAGAAATGCAGTATCATGTGGCTCTTGTATGCTATTTGTGTAAATAAAGTTTATTTTGGGACTCCTTTGTTGTTCTTTATCGGCTGCTTGTGTTCGCAACGCTTTGATCTACGCGAAATCTGAGTCTTGCAAAACCACTTATCAGAAAAGAGAAGGCATGAGAAGCGAGCAGTGTGGTGAGAAACACTCACATCTGTTAAGCGAGGAACACAGGGAGTTGTAGGGTGGGTAATGAAACACAAATACAACAGTTAAAGGGCTCTACAATAGGATAAACATTTTGCAATTTAATACATATTTTTTAAAAACATATTTCTTAGAGAAAAGTTGTTTATATAATTGCATTTTTCTATACTAAATGCCTGTCTTGGCCGAATAGACATGTTACCCACATCTCTGTGATTGTCCCATCTTTGTTTCACACTTATTTGATTGCTGTTGGGAACATGACATGTTAAAAGTCCTCTGTAGTTTTCTTTCTGAAGAATTACTCTTGAGAAAGCAACTCAAACAAGCAGATAAAACAATAACAAATTAATTGTATGGTATAATAATTTCCTATAAAGTCAACTTATAATGTCTTGTTAAGGGGATGTGGAAATTGTGTTGTGTGTTGCATTTGAAATAAGTTATTTGTAATTGTGTCAGTGTGTGTTTTTTTCCAAAGATTAGATCACAATAAACTGATTGAAGTGTTTGCCTGTACTGGGGACTTGCCTCTGTCAGCCAATGAGCACTAATATAAATGTATAAGCCATATGTATCTCACTGAGACCTATATACTACAGTATGCTCAGTATTATTGATACGTACAATGGATATAAAAAGTCTACACACCCCTGTTAGAATGTCAGGTTTCTGTGCTGTAAAAAAATGAGACAAAGATAAATAATTTTAAGAACTTTTTCCACCTTTAATGTGACCTATAAACTGTACAACTCAATTGAAAAACAAACTGAAATCTTTTAGGTGGAGGGAAGAAAAAGAAAAAGAAGTTGTTGCATAAGTCTGCACACCCTCTTCTAACTGGTAATGTAGCTGTGTTCAGAATTAAGCAATCACATTCCAAATCGTGTTAAATAGGAGACAGCATAATCCTGCCATTATTTAAAGTGCCTCTGATTAACCCCAAATAAAGTTCAGCTGCTCTAGTTGGTATTTCCTGAAATCTTCTTAGTCGCATCCCACAGCAAAAGCCAAGGCCCACAGAGAGCTTCCAAAGCATCAGAGGGATCTCATTGTTAAAAGGTATCAGTCAGGAGAAGGGTACAAACGAATTTCAAAGGCATTAGATATACCATGGAACACAGTGAAGACAGTCATCATCAAGTGGAGAAAATATGGCACAACAGTGACATTACCAAGAACTGGAGCTCCCTCAAAAATTGATGAAAAGACGAGAAGAAAACTGGTCTGGGAGGCTACCAAGAGGCCTACAGCAACATTAAAGGAGCTGCAGGAATATCTGACAAGTACTGGCTGTGTGGTACATGTGACAACAATCTCCCATATTCTTCATATGTCTGGGCTATGGGGTAGAGTGGCAAGACGAAAGCCTTTTCTTATGAAAAAAAACATCCAAGACAGGCGACATTTTGCAAAAACACATCTGAAGTCTCCCAAAAGCATGTAGGAAAATGTGTTATGGTCTGATGAAACCAAGGTTGAACTTTTTGGCCATAATTCCAAAAGATATGTTTGGCGCAAAAACAACACTGCACATCACCAAAAGAACACCATACCCACAGTGAAGCATGGTGGTGGCAACATCATGCTTTGGGGCTGTTTTTCTTCAGCTTGAACTGGGGCCTTAGTTAAGATAGAGGGAATTATGAACAGTTCTAAATAGCAGTCAATATTGGCACAAAACCTTCAGGCTTCTGCTAGAAAGCTGAACATGAAGAGGAACTTCATCTGACAACATGACAACAACCCAAAGCATACATCCAAATCAACAAAGGAATGGCTTCACCAGAAGAAGATTAAAGTTTTGGAATGGCCCAGCCAGAGCCCATGCCTGAATCTGATTGAAAATCTGTGGGGTGATCTGAAGAGGGCTGTGCACAGGAGATGCCCTCGCAATCTGACAGATTTGGAGTGTTTTTGCAAAGAAGAGTGGGCAAATCTTGCCAAGTCAAAATGTGCCATGCTGATAAAAAGACTGAGTGCTGTAATAAAATCAAAAGGTGCTTCAACAAAGTATTAGTTTAAGGGTGTGCATATTATTTTATTTTTGTATTTTTTCTTCCCTCTACCTAAAAGATTTCAGTTTGTTTTTCAATTGAGTTGTACAGTTTATAGGTCACATTAAAGCTGGAAAAAGTTCCGAAATGATTTATCTTTGTCTCATTTTTTTACAGCACAGAAACCTGACATTTTAACAGGGGTGTGTAGACTTTTTATATCCACTGTATATACTACAGTATGCTCTGTATGTGTGATATGTATCTGTCACTGAGACCTATATACTACAGTATGCTCTGTATGAGTCATACATATCTGTCACTGAGACCTATATACTACAATATGAGTGATACCTAAGTATAGATTTTAACCTGTTTGTTACTTATGAAACTGCTGTGCATTTCAATGTGCCTGTAGCATCCAATTACAGGCTGGGGTGGGGACACAGCTCAGGTCACAGGAGAGAGGGAGACACACAGATGCACAGAATGGACTACCAGCATTGGTGGTAATTACCCAATTATACACAGCTGTAAAACAGAGAGAGGAAAAAGAGAGCATCAGTAGTTTATACACAGAATGGACTACCAGCAGAAGTGGTAATCAAGTGTGAAATGTGCTGCAGAGATACTCTTATATGAAAATACATAGCACCTTCTAACATGGCTATGTGCCAGACTACAAATCCCATGCAGCTTTGCAGCACAGACAGGATCCCCATACTTTGCTACAAATGTTGCAGCTGCCTCTGCTTGCTCCTGATTGACCAGTTTAGCAAGGGTTGGAGGGAGCATTTACTCTAAGATTCAACTGGCAGAAAATAGAAGACATTTTGCTAACTTCAAGGTAAATTTTAGATGTTTAATTTGGTATTTTTTTCATGCAAAAAACTATTTGCATACACTATTGATTCTCCTCTATCAGATGCATTCATAATCCAGGAAACTTAGATATGCCTTTAAGAAAAAAAAAAAAGTAGAAGACATATTTATATATCACTATAAAGACAATAATGATAAAGGATGTGTAATAAACTTTAGTTTTGGATTATACCATTTTCGGAAACTCCACTATCTTATTTTAAATAAACCTTCATTTGTAATTAATGATATCTTTAAATGACCTGTAAGTTGTACATACAATGTATCTCAATGAATCTGAATGAATTAAATATATTCATTTCTGTACTAATATAATGGTACAAAATCTGAATGGGCTGTTTCCAGTCTCCGGGGACCAGAGTTTTTTTCTTCTATTAAAATGCAGAATCAACCCTATCGCACCATGTGTAGAGGGATTTTTTTTTATAGCTTCACTTCTCAGAAACAAGAAACCAGCTGTATTGAAAAAGAGGAAACCTCAACACGAAATGCTAAAATTATTTGCTAAGAACGAGCTGTAAAAAATTTAACACTGTTAGCACTTCAGCAAAAAAGGGCTACTCGAAAACTGTTTTGGACCCAGGGAAACCACACTGTCTTTTCCTGTTTCTTTAGCGTGCACACATTCTTTGAGCAAGTGCGTATTTTTAGTTTTATGTACCACAAATACCACTCTAAAGCATTTGGTTAAATATTTTAATATGGAGGGGATACTCTAGGCCTGCTTTTTCTAACATGCAATTAACAGTATTTTGTTTTAAACATTATGTGGAAAATGATTGTACCATGCTGTAGAAAAATTATGTCAAAACCTACAATGATGATGGAGTATAGAGAATCCTAGTTCTCTTATCTCCAGTAGGTTTTAGACCTAAGATTTGGATGACTCAGACCAATGGACCTTCCTTGCGGATGCAAGAGCATAAGTCCCAGCTTTTGGTAGTGTGCCTGGGAAAAAACCTGGCATGGAGTCAGAAACGATCTCCTCTGCCAGCATATGCCCTTGGGTCAATAATACACCTGCACACAAAGTCTTGATGAAAATTATGAACAACTTCTTTATTTTTACACAAGTATTTAAACACCTCACAAAAACAGTACAGGGAGTGGCTACCCCTTTGTCCAACCCTTATCTTCCTCTTGGCCAATGGGGTAATCTCCACAGTAACTTGATTACCTCTAGCCAATGGACTAGAGGTAAGCTCTGGGAACTTCCAGACCCCTCCCCTGGGCCGCCCACTAGGTGTGGCTAACAGAGTCATTTGGACGCTGGCAGTTAAGAGAGACACATCTCTTTGCTATGGCCCAGGCCCCTGGATCTGGGCTAGGGAGACCCCAGAGGCCCCCTGGATAGATGGTGCCCCTATGTCTGGTGGGAGCCTATTGTTCCTGATTTAAGTATGTGTACTTAAAGGATTAACCTTGGTGGCCAGCTGGGGTCCTTCTCCTGTTGCAAGATGTATGTGGCAATGTATCCAGCATGACTACCCCATGCTATCATATACATATGTGTACATATTCCACACACTGTCAGTCTATTTAAGTACAAGCGTAAAAGCGCACCCCACATAAAACCACCTAATGTCCTCATAGTATATGGGATTGGGGCAGGGTTTCCACATCAATCCATCTCATGCATTATAATGACTTTTATTGATGGTGATGGGAACCCTGCTCATTTCCTTAGACAATAATCATAATAATATAACAGTATAACCGTATAACAGTATAACAGGGTGTCTGGGAGCCCCAAACCTTCTGTTCCTCCCCATGGCAACAGCATGTAGAAGACCACCCAGCCCAAAATGGCCACCGCTGCCAGTCACAAAATGGCCCCAGCATAGTTCACACCCAAATCCAATATGGCCACTGGCTGATTCATGACAATCCTTCCCCAAGCGGGCGGAGAACATCCAAGATTTTCTCAGCTACGCTGATAGTCATGAATCTGCTGGTTTGGCCCGGCCCGCTGCATGCTAGGCAAGTTCATGTCGGTGCGCACACAGTCCCAAGGTGCAGAGTAAAGACCTCCCCCAGCCCTTGGCCTTGCTCCCACTGTATAGAGCAAATTGCTCTTGCCCTGCACCCCCACCCAAAACAGTCCAGGATCCCAGCTCTCTGTTTTTGGCAGCAGCATGGAAGTCTCTGGGGACACAGTGGGATGCACCCATACATTCTTCTGAGGCAAAACCGTATTTTTGGGAGCCCCATAAAACAACCCCTGTCCCATAGCAACCCCTTTCCCTCCAGCCAGTCCCCACAGCTGGGCTGGGGTCTCTGGGCCTATGGGATTGCAAGGGGGCAGTCCAGTACTTCCCTCAGCAAAATCATTATTGTTGGTAGCCCAATAACACAATAACTGCAGTAAAGTACATACCGGTCTGCGCTTGACTCCAGCGTCCCTGATGGAGTCCGGATTTGGAGGCTCTGTTTGCTCTGGCTCCTGGAAATCTGTATCTTTGGGCAGACCCTCCTGGTTTTCTTCCCCTGGGTCTGTCTGTGTTGCAGCCTGGAGAACTACGCTGTTCCCACCCAGGCTGTGCTTTGGGGCCCTCAGCTGACCCTCTTCTTTTGCCTTTGGTTGAATGACTGTGCTTTGGCTCTCTGATGTAGGCTGGGGAGTCTCGCAATTCCCACCCAGGCTGTGCTTTGGGGCCCTCAGCTGACCCTCTTCTTCTATGGCCTTTTCCTTGGCAACTTGGGCCTCATCCTTTGTGGACTCCTGGGCACTGGTCATCTCAGGCAAGTCCTCACTACATCCACAATCCTTTGGGGTGCCGCAATGCACCCATGGTTCCTTTGCCTAGGCTGGCAAGCTTGCTGCCCCTGTCGGGCTCTTGGTGCCCCTGGCACTCTCTTGGTGCCCCTGGCACTCTTGCTGTGTGAGGCCTGGTTCCCTGTAGCTAAGAACCAGTTCCTTTCCCTCCCCACAGTCCATTACATAGCCCTCCTGGGCTCTGTGCTTCACTAGCACCTTTTTTAGCAACTCTCCTGGTGTGTCAGAGTACAGATTTTGGTTATCTGTTGTAGGCTGGGGAATCTTATCCTTCCCACCCAACCTGACCTCTACGGCCTTCTCCCCAGAGTGCATTACATAGCCCTCCCCACAGTCTCTTGGGTGGCTATCCTGAGCCCCTGGCTCCATTAGCAGTTCTGGCCCATACGCATTGCCTAGAACTTCTGAGGGCAGACTTAGTTCATCTGGCCCTACCTGTTGAGCAGTTACTGGGGTTTCTGCCAGGATTTGTGCTGGAAGGTAGTCCTCAGGTGAGACCTGTTTGGAGAAACTGTGCTCTGCTAGCATTTCCTCTGGGATTAAGTCTCTTGGGGTATCAGGGGACAAACATGGGTTATCTGACCCCACCCAGGGAACATTCCCCTGGGTCTCTGGCTCTTGGAGCTGGTGATTTGGTCCCAAGCTGACTTTACCATCCCTTCTAGGCTCTGACACAGTCTCTGCATTTTTTAAAGGAACGCATTCTCCATCACTATGTTCTCCCCAGACCCCTTGCACACAATCACTTCGGTACATACCATCTGTGTTGTAACGATCTGGGGACCAGTCCTCTTGACTGGGTTGTTCCCCTCTTGATGGGCAAAATGTCTCCCCATAGATCTCGTCCCACAACTCAAAATACTCCTCCTCCAGCTGCAGTTCCTGCTCAATCAGGTGAACCATTAAATTAGCCTCCATGGACCACGGTTCCAGTCCCAGACCACGACAGCGTTCCACAAACAAGTTGTTGTGCCTTTTAAAGGTTCCTATGCCCCCTTCAGGATCACCATACACAATGTCTTGGAGGCCAGAATCTATCTCCAAGCGGAAATCAAACTCCTCTCCAAGGCCACCAACTATTCTGGCGTGAAAAACGTGATATTGGTTCTCCAAGGCAACCTCTTTTCTTACTAGTACTTCCAGCCAGCCCATTAGCTCATCGTCCTGCCACAGATTCAGAATCGCCATCCATTTCTCTAGACGCAATGTCTCTCTGTAGCCAAGTCTTTGCTGAGCTGGAGTTCTCGCTCCATTGCGCTCCTGCCAGATCCTCTGGCAATACTGGTCTAGTACGTTGGACACCTCTTGTGCGGTCATCTTACTGGGGTATAAGTGTCTGGCTGCTTTAAACCGTCTTGTTGCTTCTTTGGTGATATCCGTCTGTTCCATTCTTGGTCTTTCTGTAGAGTCTCCCACCTCTGTCACCAATTGTCACAACCTACAATGATGATGGAGTATAGAGAATCCTAGTTCTCTTATCTCCTGTAGGTTTTAGACCTAAGATTTGGATGACTCAGACCAATGGACCTTCCTTGCGGATGCAAGAGCATAAGTCCCAGCTTTTGGTAGTGTGCCTGGGAAAAAACCTGGCATGGAGTCAAAAACGATCTCCTCTGCCAGCATATGCCCTTGGGTCAATAATACACCTGCACACAAAGTCTTGATGAAAATTATGAACAACTTCTTTATTTTTACACAAGTATTTAAACACCTCACAAAAACAGTACAGGGAGTGGCTACCCCTTTGTCCAACCCTTATTTTCCTCTTGGCCAATGGGGTAATCTCCACAGTAACTTGATTACCTCTAGCCAATGGACTAGAGGTAAGCTCTGGGAACTTCCAGACCCCTCCCCTGGGCCGCCCACTAGGTGTGGCTAACAGAGTCATTTGGACGCTGGCAGTTAAGAGAGACACATCTCTTTGCTATGGCCCAGGCCCCTGGATCTGGGCTAGGGAGACCCCAGAGGCCCCCTGGATAGATGGTGCCCCTATGTCTGGTGGGAACCTATTGTTCCTGACTTAAGTATGTGTACTTAAAGGATTAACCTTGGTGGCCAGCTGGGGTCCTTCTCCTGTTGCAAGATGTATGTGGCAATGTATCCAGCATGACTACCCCATACTATCATATACATATGTGTACATATTCCACACACTGTCAGTCTATTTAAGTACAAGTGTAAAAGCGCACCCCACATAAAACCACCTAATGTCCTCATAGTATATGGTATTGGGGCAGGGTTTCCACATCAATCCATCTCATGCATTATGATGACTTTTATTGATGGTGATGGGAACCCTGCTCATTTCCTTAGACAATAATCATAATAATATAACAGTATAACCGTATAACAGTATAACAGGGTGTCTGGGAGCCCCAAACCTTCTGTTCCTCCCCATGGCAACAGCATGTAGAAGACCACCCAGCCCAAAATGGCCACCGCTGCCAGTCACAAAATGGCCCCAGCATAGTTCACACCCAAATCCAATATGGCCACTGGCTGATTCATGACAAATTACATTAACAGATATCTTCCAATACTTCAAAGAAATACATTTACATTCTTGAAAAATGATACACTGTCATGTAGTGTTACCGCCATTCTGTACAATGTGTAAGTTATGTGTTAGCGATTTGTTTGTGTTTGTGTCGCTCAGTCATGTCTAACTCTGTGAGCTCATGGGTCACAACACACCATGCTGATCCATTTGGGATTCATGGCAGAGATACTGGAGTGGGTTGCCAGTTCCTTCTCCGGTGGACCACAGCATACAGCTCCTGGTATTCCTAGGTGGTTTCTCATCCACATACTGACCAGACCCAACCCTGCATTGCTTCAAGGTGGTGTGACCTCTTAGTTCCCTGGCTGGAATCAAATTTAGTTTGCAGAGGTGAAAGCTCCGAATTTTAACATCTCGACCGCCAAACATACACTTAAATTATATGGAAGGTTCCCTGATGGTAATATTAAAATAAGCTACCTAAGTGTTTGTTTGCATAGCTAAACATTATTTTATTAACAAGTGAATAAAAGCTCTGTTTTTACACACTGGAACCTTCCAAGTAGTTTCTACAAAGGTCTGTACCCAGCAGCTCATGCACTCACTGTTTCTATTGGTAGATGTATCTATTACTAGTTGAACAACAGCATGTTGTGAAAGGCTGCTGAGACAATATGTGATTGGCTAGTACATCTAGGGCTACATGAGCTAAGGGGGGGGGGAACTTTGTTGGGACTACTTGGAAGGTTTCAGTGCGTGAAAACAGAGCTTTTAAGCACTTGTTAATAAAATGATGTTTAGATAAAGCCAGGGAATATTCTATATCCCTTTAATATTTGCACAATACTTCAAACACAAATATAAGTCGCCCATTCAGTTGGCCAAATCGCAATTACTTGAACTGGAAAAGCAGCTTGTAAAGGTTATGGATATTCAGTTGGCTACATTTAGCTACTCACCTTACAATTGTGAGTTACCTGCCCACAATCCCTACAGGCCAGCCAAAGAGGTAACTCAGCCCTATCTCCTTTCTCAAGCCCCCAACAGTTAACAGTGCTAAAGTCGCAAAATCCATATTCAATTACAAAAGTTCAAGTGTCTCACGAAATCTGACCTGCAACTCAAAAATGTATCAATAAATATTACGAGTAGAGATTCAAGATTAAAATAATAAATGATGGGTAATCTTTCAGGGCAACCATGGCTATATATTCCACCCCTCCTATCCCTTTTTTTCTTTTCTTCTTTTTTCTCTAGTCTCTGCTTTTCTTTACTTAATATTCTCTTTTTTCCTTTAAGTGTGCTCTTACACATACGTGAATATGCAATATACTTTATGTGTAATTCAAAAACGGTAATATCTAAAAGGAAAAAAAAAACTAAAGGACTCAAACAAGATTAAAAAGTTATTATGATATGTTTTTACTTCCCAAGTGATGTACCTTTACTGTTTATGGTTTGCTTTTGATGTTTGGGGTTAATATATTAACTTTATTTACTCAATAAAAATTATTTAGAAAACAAAAAATAAATAAATATTATGAGTACTAGATAGGACTCACAAGGGGGTTAGATACTAGTTCTGACAACTGCAGCAGCTATTAAAACACTTTACTGTACTTTATACTGGGAAAGCATGGAAAGGAAAGGCATTAGAATTAATCGCAAAACAGTCTCAAGCTCGCAAATCTGCAATAAAAAATAATTATTTGTAACTTTTATTTCCGTGTTATATCGATTCCAAGAATCAAGTGATTAAATACATATCAGGGAACCTGCATGGACTAGAACCGTTGATTTAAGGATATTTACAGATTTCTTCATTGATGGATTGAAAGTCCAATCACAAATTTTACTTCTAAACACTAATTTATTGTAATATAAACGCCATGTTTTACTGATGTCATGATGACGGTCTCATTTACTATTGGCTGTGTCTAAGAAGTAAATTACGGGGTTGCTTAAATATTGCCAGATCATTTGATCAATGTTTAGAAAAAAATAATTACAATTATGGAAATATTTTGTTAATTTACTATAAAATAGATTGCTATATCAATATTTATCTGATATAACAATATCACCATAATCTCGTAAATTGTAAATCAACATACAATTTAAAGATTAATTTTATAAATATCAACATTATCAGCTGTTATAGCAATCCAATAAATTTAGATTTAGTACATAATTGTAATGAGAAAAAAACATTTTCTTTTTGTATTAGATAATATTATATTTAGACTGCAGAATTTGAATAACTTTAAAATGGTATGGTATCTTAGTGAATAGATATTTGTGCACATACAAAAAATTAACCAAACCAACTTTGATATCATAATTGTCATATCTTATGTATTAGGCATACTGAGAATAACTGTAAATGAATATATGGATGTGTTAATAACTGCTTCTTTATCATTGAATATACCTTGATATAATACAGTATATGTCAAAATTATTATTAATTGTTATATTTATAGATACTGTTTTTGATATAATTTTATTCATTATAATAAATATCTTTTCATACAATATAGTTCTGTATTTTCCATGAGGCTAAAGCTTATATATATATTGTATAATAAGAATTCAGCAAATATATAAAATATTACATTTTTAATTAATATTAATAAATGTTACTGATATGAATAGTATAACTAAATCAATTGCCAAAAACCACGACACATGGTCATATATTTAAAATTGACTCTTAGAAGAGCTACACATGATAACAGACAACATTTTTATACAATGTAAAAAACAGTAATGCCATCTCTAACTTCATTCCTTTTATTTGCAATTATGCTGCTGTGGAATCTACCATTTTGATTTCTGCTAATCTAATTCCTGAGGTGAAAGGAGGATGAAGAGAAAGCTTTAATCTGCATATTGGGAATGTGATAGACCAAACTAGCAGTACATTCATTAGGTCTAATGGAAACCTCATTAAATTGTAAGGACACAACCTCAAGAGTAAGTAGAATTAGGACAGAAACGAAGGTACAACATCACAATAAAGATTAATTATATAACTGTAAATGTTTTGGTTTTTGTTTTGCTTTTCAAAAACATATTGTCACTTATCTAGTTTAGTTATTGAAAAGACCATATTGGATAAAAAGCTTTTATATAAAAACTGACATTTTATTGTTCTATTCTGGTATGTCATGAAGACAATGAAAATAGGTTCAACTTCCTATAACATCAAAAGACATATTTACGAACGGTAGGACTGATGATCTGATATAAAAACCTTCATAATCCATTAGGGACCTAAGCATAGGAAGATTTAGTGACTTGCCCGAGGTCATAGGATGGTACTGTTGGGTTTCATATTGCAATATCCAACGTCAAGTGATCAAGTCATAACCACAAGGACGTCACTTATCCCAAAAGACAGAGCCATTATCAACTAGATCCTGTGCACCTGAGAATAACCTTGCTGAAAAGTGATATCCCAATGTTATTGTAGGTACGAATTGCAAAGTTTTGGTATAATGTTATGATACTGTATTTCCTGATGAAGAAGCCAAGGGGCACAGAAATTGTGACAGCTTGGGTACAAAGTCTTCAAGATAATGGAATGAATACCTTAGCTTATTTCAGGTTTCTCTGCACGATGATCTTCACAAAATCTCGGCAATTTCTTATTTTAACAGATGACATTTTCATTAAATTGTAAAATCTAGAACAAAAAAGTTTCCTTGTTAGATGGATATTTTATTTGCTTTATAACATATAATATGTGTTATGTTTTTTTATTATTTGTTTTTATTTGTAGAGCAGATTCTGTTGCACTGGGCACGCAATAACCACATGGATAACATATGGACATACATTGGAAGGCAGTGAGGACAAGATGGCACATTTATACATGTACATCTATGTAGATTGTGTAGATAAGGACCCTCAATATATGTAGGAAATAGGATGAACAAAAACATATACATAGATATAACTCTAACGTATATAAACTTCCTGTTGTTTAGATTATATGCCCATATACAAGTAGAATGAGAACAAACACTTCCTAAACCATAAACAAAATGTGGATGTAAGTGTGACTCTAAAAAGAAACATTGCCTCATAGGCCAGCCTATATAGCCGTTGTGTAGGGATGGACATTTCAATGGATCCATAGGCTGTCCAAACTTCCATTGTGGTTATATACAATTGTGTGTCAAAATACCAAGCAATACCTGAATGCAGAATGGAAGTGCAACTTCCATTTGCCCCTTACTGTGTCAAAACCAATGTACACTAGAGCCCAAAGTATACATGCAAGCACCATATGCTTTTATGAACATAATACTTTAAGAAAGGGTCATAATGTCCACCTTAAAGGCATGACATGATACTGGCACTGCTTTCCACTTCTTAAAAAAATACCCTTTATTCTAGTGTTGCTTTCAGGTTGCTACTGAGATCAGGTGGCAGATAATAGAAAATGGAACCACTCATTGGAAAGTGGTGCCTCTGTGCCTTAAATGATGGACCTCTTACTATATTATTGGGGAATGATTTACAGAGAGGATTTATTAAAGACTCTTCCACAAACACACTTCCGCAGTGTGTATTTTGGGATTCTCCACCAATTTACCCATGTTTGTGAACCAATTTATAAACATCTATAATATTGATTTAATGTCAACCCTAAATGCAATTTTTGACCTTAACCTATTGAATATCTGTCTATGTGAAAGGAACATGATATGTGTTTGGGGAAAGCTGACACTATTTGCTGAAAAATCGTTTCCGTGATTTGTGGCCCTGTATATTACCTTACTCAATTTAGATAGAATTCTAGTAATGGAGCGGTTACGTGTGAGTACCCGAGCGTTGGAAATAGAAGATTATTGACCATAAGGTCAGGTGAAAGGGCAAAAGCGGCAGCAACATTAAACATTTGAGTATGAAGTATGTAGATAGCTGTAAGAGTCATATAAAAATATTAGTTTTCATGTTTTGGGGATATACAAAATTAAAAAAAAAATGCTTTTATGTTTGCAAGTTATATATGCATCTTGCTTGGAACTTTGTGCGAAAATACAACAGTAAGTAAGAGGAAATGAGTTTCAGGTAAGGTAAATTAAGGTGTTATGTGGGAGTTTCTTGAAATGATGGCGAGAGCTGTGTGCACTCATATAAAAGGGCCACTGTAGGCGTTTTCTCTGAGTAAAAAAAATTGTAATGTTGTTACTTTCTGATGATGTTAGAAAGTTTAAAAAAAATAACAAGCCAACATTTCCTATACAATTATTCTTTACTGCAGGCTTTCTTTACTAAGCCTACTTCTTGCAGTTTCTGTTCAACAATGTGTGTCCTTGTAAACTAATGAGCTATCCATAAATAAGAGCATTGGTAGTTGCAGGGGCGGAGCTACCAGTGGTGCAGGTGGTGCAGTGCACCAGGACCCTTCTTGGGGTGGGGGGGGGGGGGGCAGAGTTGAGTAATTTATTATTTTTTCAGCATTTAATTTTATTTTTTATAGACCATTTTTACTGAAGCTCCAAGAGGTAGTAATGTGGAGCAATCCAGCACACTGGATGGATGTCAGAGAAG
The DNA here is from genome assembly GCA_027410445.1 of Discoglossus pictus. Classification (NCBI taxonomy): domain Eukaryota; kingdom Metazoa; phylum Chordata; class Amphibia; order Anura; family Alytidae; genus Discoglossus; species Discoglossus pictus. Next base: position 396,877,115 of record CM050165.1, read on the forward strand.
AACAGGGGTGATGGGTTCTGTAAGGTGGGTCCCGAGAGGTGTTGTATGCTGTGTGAAGATGGATCCTGAGAGGGGTGGGTGCTCTGTGAAGGTGGATGTTGAGAGGGACTGGGTGCTATGTGAAGATGGCTGCTATGTAGAGATAGTATATGTATATATGTGTGCTTCCGTCGGATAGGAGGTGAGGGAAGGGGAGCAGCTATGGAAAGGGGTCTTGGAGGGCGCAGCTATGGGAAAAGGTCTTGGCGAGGGATGCTGTTATGGGAAGGGGTCATAGGAAGGGCTATAAGTGAGCTGGTACCTGAAGGGGGGGGGGGCAAGCGCAAAACCATGTTTACCCTCCTTGGGGGGGGGGGACATTTTTTTTTGCACTGGGTCCCTCTATGATCTAGCTCCATCTCTCATCTCTGGGTAGTTGTATATGCCATGTTCAGGTACAAACTTCCTGTGCATTCAGAGTTTCTTCCCACCTCGGGAAGTAGGTCACCGGAAAGTAAAATGGCAGATTCCACAGCGTATACAAGTGATAAATTAGAGGCTGTGTTATTTTGCTTTCACATTCAAAAACCTTGTTGCTTTTTCAAATACAGTCCTTTAAGGATTTACAGATAAACCCTATACATTTTTATTTATCCATAATAAAAAGCTAAATGATGAGAAACTGTGTTTAAAACAAAAGGTCAAATAAATTAAATAAAAACATATTTTCTAACATTTCCCAAACTTTAGACTAGACAAGTAGCAATTTGCTTTACAGCACTCTCTGAAAAAATGTCTTGACGTCATTTAGTCTAAAACATCTGTTGTCTTATCTTATAATATCCTCTCATCTATTCCATCATACGATGCAGATGCAAAACCCACGCAGGATTTTCACAATGCTCCAAATGTGCCAATCATTCCCTTAAATGTGAAAAAGCATATTAATAATATAATGATGTTTAAGGTATTCTCAGATGCAAATTAGGTGGGAAGTGAGAAAAATTAGATTTTCATATGTATTGCTTTTATTTATAATAGTACAAACATATCAACAAAAATAAAATAAAAAGCAATACAACCTGTAAATAAGCACATTTCCATAATGATTTGTCTAATTTCAAATTATACACAGTATAGCTTTTTTACAGTTTATTAAAATTAATTTTAACAGAAACAGAAAGTATCATTTACTTACAGAATTAAAATGATAAACATCCCGGTGGTCCAGTGGTTAGGATCTGGTGCTTTCCCCGCTGCAACCTGGGTTAGATTCTAGTCAGGGAACCAAGAGGTCACACCACCCTGGAGCCAACCAGGGTTGGGCCTGGTCAGTAATTGGATGGGAGACCATCTAGGAATACTAGGAGCTGTATGCTATGGCCCACTGGAAATGGAAAAGGCAACTCACTCCAGTATCTCTGCCATGAATACCAAGTGGTTCAGCATGGTGTGTTGCGAATTATGAGGTCACTGAGAGTCGGACACGACTGGGCGACGCAAACACATTTTCCCTTTCAAAAATAGACTGGCCAGTAATGAAAAGTGTTTTTATAACTGATTTTCATATATTATTCAGTAGAACAATTTATAAGTAAAAAATAGGATTTTTCACAAGGAATTCACAATATGCAACTGACAAATCGAAGAATAAAAACATGTATTTTATAAGTTCATCCTACGTGCAAAACAGATCCCAAAATGTGAGATAAACTCTTGTGCATGGGAGGACTATGTTTGTGTTGCTCAGACATGTCCAACTTTCCATGATCTTGTGGACCTAGACACACCATGTTGATCCACTTGGTATTCATGGCAGAGATACTGCAGTGGGTTGCCTGTTCCTTCTCTAGTGTGCCGCAGCTTACAGCTCAAGGTATTCATATGTGGTCTCCAATCTAAGTACTGATCAGGCCCAACCGTGCCTAACTTCAGGGTGGTGTGACCTCTTGGTTCCCTGACTGGAATCAACCCCAGTTCGCAGTGGTGAAAGCAATGAAACCTAACCACTGGACCCCCCAGGGAGGATATGGGCAGACTAGCAATCCACAAATGTGTGAGGAGCTTTGTAACTCCCTAGGCACATCATGAAAGTGAAAAACATCTGGTTTACACACTTATCTTTGGTGAGATCCTAAGGGATTTGCATAAACCAATACTAGAGAGAGAACAGAAAACACTAAAATGGTGTTTGTTATGGGATAAAAGGATATATATATATTTTTATTATTATTATACAGAAGGCATGGTCTTTACCAGGCTCCAACATCCAATTGCATGTTTATGCAGATGACCATGGATGCAGATGCAGAGGACCATAGGCTAATTGTATGTATCAAAATACTTAAGTAACACACATTTAAAATAGTTACAAAGATAAACCAAATCTAAGATCTCAAGCAGTAATGAATTATAGGTAAAATTAACCTCATAATGGATTGTATAAAAGACCAAGGTTATGCAGAGATTAGCAACATTGTCTGAAATCAAATTCATGATAATCCTAAATAAATAAAAAAAAAAATGTACCAAATTATATATATATATATATATATATATATATATATATATATATATATATATATACACATGTTGTAGAACGTCAACTGTATGATGAAAAACCATATACGGTATATGTTTCTAATCTAAGTCTGAGTTCAAATATTTAGGCTAAAAATTTACATAAAGCTAATTTCGAATTAGAAAAAAATGTTGATGGGCATAAAACAAGAACATTTTTGAATTTTTGAAGACTCTGTTTATGAGTATAGGCATGGACGGATTGCCCATTAGGCCAACTAGGCAGCCTCCTAGGGGCGCTCCCATGTGACGGGCGCCACTTTATAAAAAAAAAAGGTTCCTGCCTTAAAAACAATGAAATGCTGCAGTTCATAGACTGGCTACTAGGGGGTAACCATGTAGAACAAGAGAGTTACAACAGTAAAAGGAACTTACACGCACAGAAAAGGCAAAAATGTTTCACCTCCACTTCACTGCCTAGGGGCTCCAAAAAGGTACTGTAGATCTGGCCCTGAGTATAAGAATCCATTTTGTGTTTCTTACATCACTTCCTCAGAGCCAAACCATGAAGTTGTATTTTTTGGCCATCAGTGTAGAGAGGGATGAAGCAGGGGGGAACAAAGAGCCTGTGTTAAGATAATTTGATACATTTGAAATGGACACCACTCCTCTTCTCCCTCACTAGCGCAGAAGCAGACTGCTTGCTTCAGGAAATGCAAACATATCTGTCTCACAAACACAACCTCCAACTTTGTATCATGGATTCCCCCAGGGCTGAACAAATGCATCAAAAATAATTTTTACTAATTAAAAACTAGCTTTATGATTTATTTCGCTGTCTAATTCCTGTGGGGCAGATATACAATCTAATATCTTAATAATGTTTAACCTTAGTACATGTGGCCCAGTATTTCATGAAATTCCATTAGAATATGAGAATAGGTGAATCTTACTCTTGAATGCAAGATGTACTGTAATTAAGCTGAGTTGAGCAGTAAAGTGAACTCACCCCAGGGGGAATAGAGATATTTGAGCTTGGATACTGGCCAAATGCCCTCATGCAAATGCACACCTGAGCAGTGTGAAAATACCCCTGTCTGTCAAAGCTCTCTATATAGAAAAAAGTGAAAACACCTGTTTTGCTGGGTGTTTCCTCTAATTCTTCATGTTTGATTGTAGTTATTAAAACACCTTCTGTAAAAGACATACAAACTTGCAGTCTTATTAAATTGTGATTTGGCCAATTGAATAGGGCTCTATATAAGCACATAGCATATTGTTTTAAAGAAGTTTTTAGTTAGTGAAGACCTTGCTTTTGGATAGAAGTTCACTAACTAAAAACTTCTCGCAATTTAATAGGGCTGTTGGTAACTAAAACTAAATTGAGGTTATTTTACTGCTGTATGTTGGGGAGCAGGGTGCCCTGTTGGTCCAGTGGTTAGGAATACCACTTAGGAATACCATGAGCTGTATGCCCACTCCAGTATATCTACCATGAAAGTGGATCAGCATGGTGTGTACAGTCCTTGAGGTCACAGAGTTTTGGACACAACTGAATGACACAAACACATGTTGGCGTGCAGTGGCAAAGTTCACCACAGTTTCACACGGTCTCCATGGATCCTTGTTTATTTTAATTCACTGGCAATATAAAGGTCAGATCATCGGCCTGTCTGTTTTTAGTGTTAATTTGCTGCAATTAATGTTATTTATTTTCCACAAGGAAAAAACTTTCTAGCACATTTCCTGCTATCTGGCGCCTGCCCCTGCACCTTGTCAATCAAACTCATACCACAGATTTTGTTGAACTTGTTGTTAGGGTTTAGGGTTAAGGTATTAACTCCTTGATTCCTGGGATCAATATGACACAGAAATAAAACATACAAAATAAAAAATAAAATATTGCAGATTTATGCAGGCTGGAGACTGTTGTGCAATTAATTCTAATGCCTTTAATTGCTTTCCCAGTATTCTTAAGTATAGTATTGTGTATTTATTTGCTTTTGCACTGTTACAAACAGTGGCACGTCTTTCGCGCGCTGGAAACCAGCGCGCCGTCATCAGGGCGCAGAGAACTGCGCTCTGATGATGCTCTTGGCTCCAGCCTGCATTCGATCTGACTTTTTACTGGACCTGTTTGCTGGAGGCTGCCAAGGCTAAGGTAAGGGGCTGACAGTGTGCCATGTGGGACTGGCATGTGTCACTAGGAGCATATTGTATGTAATGACACTGTCATTGTGTGCATGTGTCACTAGGAGCATGTTGCATTGCATGTTTATCACTACATACATGATAAACATGCAATGTAACATGCTCCTAGTGACACATGCGCACCATGCCTGGCCCGTATGGCACACTGTCAGACCCTTACCTTGTCAAGCAGGTCCAGTAAATATGAGATGGGGCCTCTGTGGCAGATGGGATGCAGGCTGGAGCGCCATCATGGTGCAGTTCTAGGTGCCCTGATGACGGCGTGCTGTTCTGCAGCGCACGTAGGTCGGCGTACCATTACAAACAGGTGTTTAACCCAATTAGTACTCGTATAATTTTTTTATACATTTGCCATTTACGGGTTTGAAGGCAATTGCGGGCTTGCTGGATTGTTACAATGGAATATGGATTTTGCGTCTTTAGCACTGATAACATTTACGGGCTTGGAATGCGAATAGCTAAAAGTAGCCAATTGAATATCAGTTAGATTTACGGGCTCCATTACAGGCTCATGTAATTGCTATTTGGACAATTAAATAGGGGCCTTTATCAGCAATAAGGCAAAGACTAGACTCATGAGCAGATCCTCTCCCACAGCAAGAACACCTTATGGGGGTGAAGAGAATCAGTGGTATATCCATTCTAAAGAACTCAGACAAAATTGTCCAAATAAACTGTAAATTCATCTGATTTTTAAAATGTAAAAAAACAAAAACTGTTATAGAATTATTTAGTGTTAGGTTTAAAAAAAAACAGTATGTGAAAAGTTGGCTTTTTTTTCACTATTCTCTGTAAGTTTATTTAAGAGTAACAATGCCCTATTATTAGTTCGTATTGAGATTTATCATTTTGCTTATTTGCTTTTGTCTCTAAAAGTAAGTTACTTAAATAGAAACTTGAACACTTGCCATGAGAAAATCACATATTGGCAAGCACAAATGAACAAGCTGGAGCTCAAAAACCCGTGGAAAAAGTGAAACTGAAAGCTATGCTAATGAGATTCAAATGAATTGACTTGCATTGTTGATGATAAAAGACATCAACAAAAAAAGGAATTAATGATTAAAAGAAAAGGGCAGGTAATATTTTGTTTTCAGAATTAATAGGGGTATCTCTTTTGGTTAGTGTTTCATTATGAATCATTTTGTATTATTTTAATTAATTTCACCTCGTATTAAAGTTATTAGTGTGCAAAATTTGTCTAAAATATGGTACATTTAAATGCTAATATTACTTGTCGCTAGAAGAAGACTTGGGACTCCATAACATGACTCCAGTAAAAACTACTTTATGGCTGCCTCTGCCTTATGGGAGTTTTTACAAGCAAATTTACGGTTTAACAAACTACTATATTACAAAAGAACTCAAATAAAAATGACTGACTCTCACCCAGGGGGTATTGCCCATAGCTCTCCAGCTCAATCATGTGCTCATGATCTGCCTGCTTTATACCCGCAGGACACTTTGAGTTTTTTAAACTCTGTAGTCTCCATAGCATGGCGCCCTCTATGTAACATCCTTTAGATTGTAAGTCTGCGAGTTTCAATCTTACAATGTGCTTTGGGGGAAGTCATATGGACACAGGATTTTAAACTCAAAGACAGGGCCCTTCATTCTTTGCAGTGTGTTAACTTTGAATTTGTCTTTGCCTGTAACTGAACTTATGTATAGCGCTACGGAATATGTTGGCGCGTTACAAATAAATGATAATAATAATAAACACATTGCACTAGTCCTAAAATCCTCCCACTGATATCCATAATGTATATACATTATCTAAACCCCTCCCATGGCAGGCTAGGGGTTAAGTAATAATAAAAAGGAATATGGGGAATTTATGACTCCTCGCCCTATAGCTCACTACCTCCTCATTCTTACAATGAGCCTTTACTCCTCAACACCATTGGGAACATCAGGCCCCCACTTTCCCTTCACTCCCTTTGCTTTGTGGTGGAGGGCCATTAACCATACATTAACCGGCTTAGCTACCCACACACAGCCTTAGTAAGAATGGAACCTCATATTGCCTGTCCCTGAGGGGTCATTAAGGTCCCCCAAGGGCCCTACTGCTACCTTGATGAGTGTCCCTATGGAATCCCTGGAAACCAAAACTGAAGCCCTTAATATGGCATTCTCTATACACCCCCATTGCATCAAAAATCAATACCCTAACCAAATAATATAGGGATCACTATTGATACTCTTGAATACTAACTCTTATCATAGGGATCCTTATGAACCATAATACATTTGAATATATATATATATATTTTTTTTTTTTTATTATGTATATTTATTTAATTATTTATGTATATATTTATATATATATATATATATATATATATATATATATATATATATATATATATATATATATGTATATATGTATTGCCCCGGGTGCCTGTCCTGGGAGTAGAGTTGAATTGCACCAATTAGGACCATAGTTTTTTTGTCTTTTTAAACTTTATTCTCCCCATTTTTTGGGGGGCTCTCATAACCACGGACTTTTAGCCTCATGATCAAACCTTCCAGTGAATTGTTAGGCTTGATTTTATATAATATGGATTGATGTGATCTTCTTGTAGTCCAAGGAACTCTCAGCAGTTTTCTCCAACATCACAATTCAAAGGGGTTGATTCTACGGAGCGCAGCCTTTCTTATGGTCCAGCTCTCATATCTTTATGTTAGTACTGTGAATACCATAGTTCTAACTATGCAAACCTTTGTTGGTAGTGTTATAGCTTTACTTTGTAATAGCTTATCAAGATTTGCCATACCTTTCCTCCCCAAAAGCAAACTTATTTTAATTTCATGCCTTTAGTCATATCTGAACAGATCTTGGGGCCCAGGAAAATAAAATCAGTAACTGCCTCCACTTTTTCCCCATTTCTTTGCCAGTAACTGAGATTGCTGTTTGCCATGATCTTCATATTTTTGCTTTGAACAACAGGACAACTATTGCACTCTCTTCTTTCACCATCATCAATAGGCCCTTTACTTCCTCCTCGTTTTCAGCCATCAGAGTAGTATCATCCATGTATCTGAAATTGATGATATTTCTCCTAGCAATATTAATACCAAATTTAGATTTGTCCATCCCAACCTTTAAGATGATGTTTTCTGCACATAAGTTGAATAGATAATGTAACAATATACAACCTTGTGGCACTCTTTTCCCAATCTTGAAGCTTTTGGTTGTTCCATGTTCCGAAAACAACAAAGTCAGAGGTGCTCATCAGAGAACGAACCAACCTTAATAGGTTGGTTCTATAGCCATGATAAGCTATTCTGAGAGCAACCTCTTTTAGTTCACTTGTGCCCTTCACAGGGAGAAATCTCCTGTAGTATATCAGTCTGGTCCCACTCAAAAGTGTGACCCAGCCCCGAAATACAAGGCAATTCTACCCTGAACAGGAGAAACAGCAAACCCCAGACGCGTTTCGGCCTTTATGGGCCTCGTCGGTGAGGTGCAGCTGAACTCCCTAAGGCACAGTGAGCAAGGGGTCCACGTCTGGAGTCCCCTATTACCCTTAGGGAAACTAAACCCTAAAGGTAATTTGAATATAGAAAACAACAAAGTCAGAGGTGCTCATCAGAGAACGAACCAACCTTAATAGGTTGGTTCTATAGCCATTATAAGCTACTCTGAGAGCAACCTCTTTTAGCTCACTTGTGCCCTTCACAGGGAGAAATCTCCTGTAGTATATCAGTCTGGTCCCACTCAAAAGAGTGACCCAGCCCCGAAATACCAGGCAATTCTACCCTGAACAGGAGAAACAGCAAACCCCAGACGCGTTTCGGCCTTTATGGGCCTCGTCAGTGAGGTGCAGTTCCATGTTCCGGCCTGACCATGGCTTCTTGAACCACATACAGATTCCTTAGGAGAAGATGAGATGGCCTGGTCCTCCCATCTCTTTAACAATTTGCCACATTTTGATGTGATCCAAGGAGTCGAAGGCTTTAGATTAGTCTATGAAGCAGAGGTAAATGTTTTTTCTGTTACTCTCTAGATTTCTATATTATCTAGCAGACATTGGCAATTTGATCTCTTGTGCCTCTGCAAAATCTGGTATTTGTCCGTCCATATATTGTTAGAGCTGAGCTTGTAGGATTATAAGCATTACCTTGCTGGCATGTGAAATTAGTGCAATTGTTTGATAATTGAAGCACTCAATTGCACTGCCTTTTATGGGATTGGGATGTAGACCGTTTCCGATCTACTGGCCATTGTTGAGTTTTCCAAATGTGTGGGTTTAATGCAAACATCATGTTATTACTTCTTTGTAAATACAGAAATTCTTACTGAAAGGTTCTTTGCAAGAAGTTATAGGCAGGGTTATTTTGGGTGAAAACAAGCAGTTATGGACAGACCTAAAGTAGCAAATTGTCCCAGAAGGGGCAGAGCTACCAGTGGTGCAGGTGGTGCAACGCACCAAGGCACTCCCCTGTTTAGGGCCCAATGCTGTATAAATTATTTTTTGCATTTTTTTCTCTTGAGCATTTCTACTGAAGCCCCAAGTGGTGGCAGTGTGGTGCAGTTCAGCATGCTGGGAATGTGTATCAGGGAAGAGGTGAGAAAGAGGACTGAATGACAGAATAGCACAGGGGCATTGGTTCTGTGAGGTTGGTGCTTAGAAAGATTGGGTGATGTGTGGGGCTGAATGCTAATAGGGGTGGCTGCTGTGTAGAAGATGGATATTGAGAGGGACTGGAGCTGTGTAGTGATAGCTTATGTATATATGTGTGTTTCTCGTCAGAAGGTAAGGGAAGGGCCATAGCTATGGAAAGGGGTTTTGGGGGGAAGTAACTATGGCAAATGGTTGTTGAGAGGGGTGCTGTTATGGAAAGAGTTTCTCAGGGAGGGGTACTGAATAAGTTGTTATTGAGGAGTCTCAACACAAAAAAAACATTTTTTTACAACCCCTCAATGTTTTTTGTACCAGTGCCCTCCATTCTCTAGTTCCGCCACTGAATATTAGCCTTGAAAAATCAGGAGATCAATTATGCACGTGAAAGTCTAATATTTGAGAGAAAAGCAAACAATGTCTGATAGCTGGTGGATGACCTTTATGTCAATATCAAGGACAGAGCAAGATCATGTATGCCCCTGAGCAAGGCTCAGTTAAAATATACAAATCGGAGGCCTAGTCCTGGTGCCCATGTATCTGTGTCCATCAATAACACTATTGAATTCCTTTAGCAATTTGTATGTATGCTTTTATTTCTGACAAGGAAAAAAGAAAAGAGCACAAACAGGAATGAAAGAGCCATTTGTTAATTAAATATGTCAAATTAGGTTAGTAAATGATAGTTTTGCAAAATTTCACTCAGATTTATTTGAACAGCACATGGGAACAAATGTCTTGGGCCATGCATTTAATTAACTAAAAGCTTTTCAATTTATGTAGTCTTTTACCAATATTGTTTTTGTCCATTATCCTTTGAGAGCTGGACACACATTTCTCTATATATTTTGAGCAGTTAGATGTTTTTTTTCTAATTTAGCTATGAGATTCCATAATGCACTTGTTTTCTTGCGTTATTACTTCATACTTCACATCAAGCAAATAAGTTACAGTAATCTCAGATTGCAGAGTTGAGCCTGAGTGAATGTAAAAACAAAAATATACCAATAGCTTTATTAAGCAAAGGTCAAATAGAACAAAGCTAAAAGTCATACCTTCAAGGACTGACTACAGTACAAATACATTGCACACTTTCAAGATTAGTCATTCTTTCTGCAGGAATATAAGCCTTGTGATTCTATAGATCAAATAGTTTTCTGGAGAACCAAGATGAATTTCTGTATATCACACTTTATTTTATTGTTAAAGATGCATGTCAAGTATCTGTCCTCTTGATATTTGCTATTGAGTGGTATAAGATACTGACCCAGGTCCCTCACCTGACATTCCCATTTTTAATATATATTATCTGACCACTAGGGAAGGAAACATATTACACACTAGAGCCACTAGCCTCTATTGAATTTCTATCAGATCTCTTCCCTCGCCCACTAATTGAAAAAACCTTTCTAACTTTGCATACTTTCCTACCTAAGTAATCTTTGACTTGCTTGCTAACCCTTGCTACTCCTTTTCTGTTTATTCTTGCCAAGGTTTCTGCCTCTTTCATTCCCTTTAGATTGTAAGTAGCGAGTTTCCAATCTTGTAGGGTGGTTTGTAAGAAAGCATTTTCTACAAAGATTTTAAACTCAAAACAGGTCTCTCCATTTTTTTCAGTTTGTTAACATTGTATTTCTCCTTGTTCTAATCCCCTGTATAGCGCTACAGAATATGTTGGTGAATTACAAATAAAAGTTAATAATAATAATAAAAATAATACTAACCAGTGAATAAAATATGCCTGCACTTGCTCGGCTACTCGCATCACATAACACCAATAGACCAGCTTTAGATTTTTACAATTTCTGTAGTGGTTCTTTAAATAGAAGCAGAATATAATAGCACTGAGAACATCTCTTTTTGCTGTTCGTTGTAAATGAATCATCTAAAATGCTTTTTTAAATAGACATTTCCTACCTGGGACTGGCATTATTATGTGAAACTTACAAGGTACATAGTAACGTTATGAAAATTGGCAAAGCCGATAGATTTCTATAGATTACTACAAACATGTTGCCTCTATGTAGATGTTTGTGTTTCAAATTTCACTGTATCACTTACTTGCAAGGCTCAGTTTAAGCCAACTCAAAACCACTGGGAAAAGCCTTATATATTGCACCCAATATATGCTACAAGAATAGGAAAATGGAACACCTGCCTGGGTTGCGTGCAAAAACTATCTAGAATTTCAGTGTCAAGGTCAAGTTTTATTTTTACAAGTTAAAATACAGAGAGATACTATATTCATAAAACAGCAGGGCTGTACTATTCTGGATATCAGTAACATAAGGAAACAGAAGCAAAGATAAGCCGTAAAATAAAGGTAGAATAGAAATATTTTCATTATAAAAATCACATTTTCTTTCATGCCTTCTTTCAAAGTCACATGTTTATTTCTACTAAATAACAATAATATAAAGAAAACATTAAGATACTCGATTTATCCCATCTCTTTGAGAATTAATCTAAATTACTATTTAACAATGCCGTTAGTTTTTGTGTTTTAGCATTCTCGTTATTCTTTTGTAAAATTGTATTTTGTGACGGGAGAGTTTGTTGGTTCCAGACCTCGGTCAAAGCTTGTCTCACAACCAATGTTATTTAGGATGAACTGGATTTATTTTAACTGGTGAGTTTGCCATGCAAGGAGTTCCAACAAATTACATTATAACCTTGGCCAGTGGTACTGTCATATGCTTCCCAGACTGATAGGAAGTGATCTCCATAGGACCAACAAGGATGAATTGAGGACTTACTGCGGCATTTTGACTTGGTGACTGGATTGTATTACTAGCCACATGTATTTATGTGAGCCTACTACCTTTTGTCATGAGTTCTCTGAAACTCATTGGCCTTGCGAGCCTATTAAATCCCTTTATACGTATGAACATTTTCATCATAGCTCATAAACCTTATAACTGACACATTTCAACCCCACAACTCTGCTATTTATAAAATATTTTTTACATTTGCAGCACATTGTAAGCTCTCCTACGATCCTGGAATGCCGAACACCTGCATATAAAACTAGTACATGTTACTATGAAAATACGGCCCTCCTTGTTTATTAGTAACCGTATAACAACAGTGGAGAATTTTCATAAAGAGGGCACGAAAAAAAGCCTCACCAGCTATCCAGAACAGAGTAGCCAGATTGCAGCAGTCATCACAATACAGCTGGCGTAATAGCACTGTACTGGAGAGAAGCCATACAATTACATAGCTCAAAACCTCAGGAGATAGCACCAAATAGTGGGATATGGTCTGTTAAAGGAACCCGATCAAACTGAAATGTACACATAGTTATCATAAAAATTACCTTTTTGTTAAATTTTTCTAAGATTTTTGTATTGCAAATAAAAAACTTCAGTTATTTAAATGGACAGAGCTGAAAATATACCTACTAGTCTTGATCGGTGTTACTTTGGATCTGTGATGCTTTATCAGTTAATAAAACATTATTGAATTCCATCCATTTACCATAGGGTTAAAGCGGTAACTTCAATGTTTTCCATATATGATACAGTGGCTTTATCACTAATTCATCTCTACTACTCAACAAGCATATTTAAATAAAGTGTGTTTTGGTATAAAATATTAAAATATATTACACCTATTACTTAAAAAAAAAAAATTAACAAAAAATGTCCTTAATATTAGGTTACTGATAAATGCATTATGTTTGGTGCTAAATGACCACCATTAAGATGAGAAGTTATGGAGTATTCTGGTCCTCATTAAATCTATTATTTTGAAACATAAAATAATGTGGACCAAGAACAACAAAAAGAGATTATAGTGCAAAATTGTGCAAACACAAGCTATTATTAAGTTTCTATGTTCCTTTGGTGCTGGCTATATCAATAACTGCAGTACCATGTAGAGCTTATTGAGCACAGTTATAATAAAAGTAGCATATGTTTTAACACGCTCAAATAATGTAAATACAGATCAATAATTTTGTCTAGTAGCAATGAGTGACCACAACTAGATTATTGTTATGGAAAACATCACTAGAATATTCCCGTGTGCATGCCAATGCAAAATGTTTTTCCAATTTCAGTCCGCATATTTATCTTCCTTAGTGCATAGTTCAAAATTTGCAAAGCACTTTCCAATTATGTGGTCCTACTGACATCGTTCTGGAGGCTAGAGCAGCTCCAGATATAAAGCGTACCAGTGAATATATCTCCAATGGTAACCCATTTTGGAAAGTCCACAAGTAACATGGATATGTAGCAAAAATGTCAAACATACCAATATAAGGCATAACATAGCTATTACATGCTGCCCGTATCAACCCCTTACATATGGACTCTTACAAGTGCTTGCCTTCCTCTACAAGTGAATTTATCTAAAGTGCAATTACATGGCCCTGTAAGAGCTTAGAGAAAACTCAGCTTCCCGTAAGAGCAGCTAAACCTCTTATGAGAACAGATACAGGACACTTAGGATACCATTACCATAAAATAAACAACCTTAAAAAGCATCCCAGTTGCATCTGTCAGTCACTGCCCCTCTAAGCTCCATCAAGTTCATGTTCATTGCTTCAGTGACTTAATTTATCCATCTCCGCCTCTGTCGTCCCCTTCTTCTTGTGCCTTTCTCAGCATCAGAGTCTTTCTATGGAATCCTGCTGTCTCATGATATGGCCAAAATATTTTAGCTTCAGCCTCATGATCATACCATCTAGTGAACAGTTTGTATTGATTTCCTGAAGTACTGATTTATTGGATCTTCTTGCAGTCCATGGGACTCTAAGCAACTTTCTCCAACACCACAATTCAAAGGCGTCAATTCGACGGCGCTCAGATTTGTTTATGGTGCAGCTCTCACATCAGTATGCTACTACTGGGAATACCATAGTACGAACTATGCAGACCTTTTTGGTTTAATATCTTTACTTTTTACTGGCTTGTCCAAGCTTGCAATAGCTTTGCTCCCCAGAAGCAAAAATCTGTTAATTTCATGACTACCATCACCATGTTCAGAGATCTTGGATGCAAGGAAAATAAAATCGGTCACTGCCTCCACTTCTTCCCTGTCTCTTTGCCAGGAAGTGAGATTAACGTTATCGTGGACCTTAATAAAAAAAATATGAGACATACACAATCTATGTACAAATGAAGCCATTCTAATGGTTAATGAAACGCTCTACAAGAAGAAATTCTCAATAACAATCAACTAAATTGCATTGTCAATGTGTACAATATTTACAATATGCTATTTTTTAAGACCATCACAACAATGAACCAAGTAAAAAAACATTAAATAAGCTTTAAATTTATGACTGTTGTTTAAAATTATTCTATGGTGGGAGCCACCATTTTCTTTCTTTATGTGATGTAATCTTGAACACAGAGAAGCCTTTAGCTTCATTTGTAATATGGTAATACTAAGTGAAAGTGGTTAAAGCAGTAATCTCTAAATGTGAGACGGCTGGGATTCCTTAACTTATGTATTAACTGGGGATATCAACTAAGCCATGGCAGAGGCTGTGATAAGGTGCGAAGGGCTGCAATGGCATTTTCCCATAGCATGTAAATGCACTGAGAAGTATATGCCACCGACTGCTATGCTTAATAAATGTTCCCCAAGTCTTCAAAATTCATCAGTATAAACTGCAATATCTTTGAATGAGAGGCATTTGTTAGAGCATATCACCTAAAGTATGTAAAACAGTACTTAGGATCAGTGTTAGAGGATTCTTTAAAAAATATATTCTGTTCCGTTTAAAGTAACAATTTTACTTAATTGCATCCTGTACAAAATTATACATGTTTTTTCCTCTTATTCATTGAATTCAAGCGTACTCCTAGTATTATCTTTTTATGTTTGGCCAATTCTGAAATTAAATTTACATTACAAACAATTAACAAAACAAAAATAACAATTTACCTCTACATTTAAAAAAAATGTATCCAAACTGCAATGGAAATTACAAGAGCATCCTAGAGGCGGAAGCAAAGGAATATATGAAGTACTTGAAATAAACTTGTCCATATGCAAAGAGACTGTAAACTCTGGGTAGGAGATGTTAATGTAAACAGCTCTTCTAAATAATGTGATTTACAGATTTATAATTAATTTAAATTAATTTAACAGAGCACGTACAAATTGCAGAATGGAGGAAGAATCTTCCATACTTGTCATACTTATAAATCATTGCCATCAAGTAAAGCCTTCACCATACTGACTATGGTGCCGTTGCCATATTGACTAATAATACTGCCTTGTTATTATGAGACCCGCAAAGCATTCTCTAACTTTTCACCCAATTTCTTAATTTCATGGACATGCAAATGAATATGCGTAGCAGGTAGCGAGAAAGGGTTGCTGTAAATGCATGTAACGTCATCATATTCACTGTGCACCCAGTGGTTTGTATTATAATAGAAGTTGAGAGATGCAAATATTACTATATTATTATTATTGTTTATTTGTAACGCGCCAACATATTCCTTATCGCTATACATGGGTGACGATCAAGGCAAAAAACAATTGCAATATTAACACGTTGCTAAGGATGGAGGGTCCTGTCCTTGAGCTTAGAATCATCCAGTGTCCAAAGTGCTTTCCCCAAAGCACCTTGCAAGATTGAAAACTTGAAATATCGAGACGCGGCAGATGAATAGGGTGAGTGACACTTTTCCCTCCAAAGGAGCTATTAAGGGAACCATAGCAGGAGTTGTCTTAACTGACCCAACGTCATTAGCCACACACAGTAACCTAAACACGGAATATTCAATCTATTAGTTGCTACCAACCAAGCTCAAGACAACAGATGGTCAGGAATCCAAGTTCATAAAATTTTTCCCATAGTTATGGGACTTCATTAAATATAGTTTTTTCATTAGCTTTAAGTTAATTAAAAGCTAGTATCAGCTATTATAATACCAGAAAAACGGAAAAGGGAGAGGAGTTTTGGACAGGCAGATGACACACTAGAAAACAGATATGTGAAATACGTTTATTGTTAATTCCTATTTATCACTTCTAATGTTTTTGCTGTACTATGTTGTATGTCTGACCTGTCTAATAAAAATCAATAAAAAAAAAAAAATATGTATTGACCGGTTCTTTGTATTATAAAACACAGAGAATACATTGATCTATTATTAGGTATAATGTGGGAAATAGGCATGTTGAAGTTGGATAAATAGAACAAAAATGTTTAGGGAATACTGATAAGGTGATGGCAGCTTGTGTATACCGCTTACATACCCCTGTTACTACAGTAATAAGCTTCTGCCATCCAAGAATGGGTTTACATTGGTGCCCCTAGGTAAACATCCTTCAGATACTCTGTGCCATAACATACATGTATTTCAATGTTAAAGTTTGTGTTAAACTATTAAAATATGTGACCCTCCCCAGATGACTGAGTTACTGACCTCAGAGTCATGGTCATGGATTTCTTGTTGTTGTGGTTCTGTTGACTGTTGTTGATATTACTGACTTTAAAACCAGGCTACAGCTCGCAGCACCCTATGTCTTCTCTGCATTATGGGAAATACAAACCAGCATAAAGCTTAGTGAAACTAGTCCAATGTACATATGTCATACGTAGTGTGAGCAAACAACACATATGTTGTGTATGTTCAGATGTTTTTTTCCAACATACCAATAAGGCAAATTACTTCATGTAAACATTGTATGTGTTTGTCAGATGAGCAATTCCAAATATTTATATAATAAAAGCTTTCATTTTGCATTCTGACCTGATTCTACCAGCAACTTTCTCAGTAAGGCGTGTCTTGTAAACTATTGAACGTTCATTAGTTATTTAAACCAATGGGAGTTTTAGGTGCTCAATATAATTATTACTAGCTAATTGCTAGTCAAAAAATGACAGCAATAGAA
Source organism: Discoglossus pictus (assembly GCA_027410445.1). Lineage (NCBI taxonomy): Eukaryota > Metazoa > Chordata > Amphibia > Anura > Alytidae > Discoglossus > Discoglossus pictus. The sequence goes on from CM050165.1 coordinate 396,894,313, forward strand.
TTGTAAGTCAAGGAATCGTGTTAGGGCGCTCATCTCAACCAGCACATGGAGCGCCTTTGGCGATCCTTGCCTGGCCGCAACCGCGTCCCTCGCTTTGCAAGAGCTGCAGTTTCCCCGTTGCATTAGCAACAGATTTTGCCAAGCCCGGCAGCTGACAACTATATATGTGATTATTTTTTATTTGTTATGTGCCAACATATTCCGTAGCACTGTACAGGGGTTAAGTACAAAATGAACACATTACAAGGAACGGAGGGCCCTGTCTTTGAGCTTAAAATCAAATGTACATAGTACAAAGAGTTTGGATGTGATACAAAATGCTGATAGTTGCAAGATGCTTATTGTGCAGATATAAGCTTCCTCTGCAAGTATTCTACCACCTCAGAAAGTTAATCAGCAGAAAGCAAAATGGTAGATTTCACAGCAGCCTAGTTGCATCTAAAACGTAGTAAGCTACCTTTACTATTTTTTTACAATCTAACAATGTTCTTCAAATGAGGTTCCTCCACGATGGTGATTTTACTCCTTCAGTTCTTCATCATATCAGCAAACACAACACATGCCTAGCAACAAAGAGGTTGTTTTCTCTGCTTGCTCTGTGTAAAGACAAAGTGATTCCAGTGTTGGTTTTGGTGCATTTGACAGAGATTTGAATTGTGACACTTCCCCAGCAGTCGGCACAGCTTTTCTCAGCTAGCCTTGCTGTAAATGTTATTCTGCGCAGCATAGCTATACTGTGAATTAGCACTTTTAATATTTTATGGCAGTGACTTATCACTCTTTTCTATGGTGACATTAGCTCCCATGAATAATCATGAAATAAAAAGAGATAATTAATATTTAACTTTGCCAGAGGGAAGTACTTACAGAGAACCATCTTTTAGTAAGCAGCAGCTGATATCTGTCAGCTGCAGGGCAGGAGTAATTGGAAGCACTGGTGACACGAGTTGAAAAACAGCTTGTCAGCTTGAAAGTGACCTATAGCAAATGATTAAATATAGAATGTTTTGTTCCTGCACCCACAGGTGTGTTGATCATTTTCCTCATACTTCCCAGGCCTTTTTTGGTCCAGAGATGTTCCATGATGAGTGAGCAGGTGGACAGATTATTTCCTGCCCATCCACATAATTATTACCACAAAAGATATCTTAGTCTTTGTTGGATGCTGTGGAAATTACCAAGGAGAGAGGCTACAGAGCAGGAAATTGCACAAAATACGGTGAAATCCAATCCAATGTACACTGTACTCCAAGACTCTCGTGTTCTGCCGCCAGGTTTCTACCTGTAAGGTGACCAGATATGCCGTATTTGGGAGACGGCCAATTGATTGCATCCAGCATGAGCGGATTTACGTCTTCTGCTGCCCAATGCCACTTATATTTTCCAATCCCCACTTGCAGCTCCTCCTTTCCCCATTTCACCCAGAAAAAACACTCCATGAAAAATCTCAAAATCAAAATACTCTAAGGAAAGAAAGACATTTGAAATTAAAATGATTATGTTTTTTAACAGTAATAACTCAGGCCTTAATGTAGACATTGAATTCTTATCTCATTATCAACATTTCTTGTAACCTCCAACATTCATGATTGTAAATATATATGTGTGTTTATTGATGTTTTTATTTTTTGTTCTCTGCCTTCCTCCTGAGTTTGGTTGCAGCTCTATGGTTCCTTAGATGTGAAACTATTTACGACCCCAATTTACTTACTCTGATCTGCACCCCCACACCCTTGCACGGCTGGCTGATCAGGACATTATTTGTTAATCCTGGAATTTTTTGCTGTATTTGTGAATCTATAATCAGTATTGACTCTTACTCGACAAAGAGAGGAATGCTCTCTACAGCTTGTCATGAAACCTATCAATATGTTTGTCCAATAAAAAAGGTATCACTATATACTGCAATACTCTGATTATTCATCATATCTTAAATCTTAAGTTTATGTGTGTACATATATGATATGTCAGTGTCAAGAACACTTAGAGACAGAAATATCATTGTATATAGATGTATTTGTGCATATACAAGTATATTTCAATGTGCTGCATCTTCAGGCAGCCTGCTGCCCCTACATATGTGCTGACCTAGGCCTGGCTCACATGGACCAAGGCAGAAACATACCTCTAGTACCCAGGATGTCAGGCAGATAATACCACAAGGGAAATTATCATGAATATAAATGACACAGCAAAGATCCCTACCTTTGCTTAAATGAAAAATAAAACATATATATAATTACAATTGCAGTTGATTGTTATTAATATTTTGAGTGGAAATGTTAGATAAGTGAGATTGAAAGTTTGATATTTTAAACATAAAGGGTCCGATTCTATTGCCCAATTCGTAAATTTATACACACTTAAAATCACTCTTAATATTGCGACATATTCGGCAAATATTACTTATTTGCACTAATGAATTCTTAAATCAATAGAATGCATATAAACATTTATAAAAAAAAAACACCTGAAGTCAAATTTATGAGTTCAAGGCATTTGAAAGTAGCTAATAGAATATGGCCCAAAGTATCTATTGAGGACCTTCCTCTCCCCAAGTCTCCTTATCAAGAGCTATTTATTGACAATGGACTGCTTGCTGCCTGTTGTGCAGAATGAGTGGACATGTTGGCTAGGAGGTGTCATAGATCCTTACAATCCCAGGGGACCTGAGGAGCTGCTAAAGATTTCCTTAGGTGAGACTTCCATGGCTCCAATTAGGCTCAATCTAAATTATTTATGATAATTTAAGTGTTATTGATATTTTTACAATTAACTTAAAAAACTTAATTTATTAGAATTGGAGTTAAGGAAAAATGACACACCCAAATACTGAATGTGTATATATATATTATTTTTTCTCCTTGAATAGGTGTACCTCTTTTTACCTCTTTTTAAAACAACAATACATATAAGATTCACTTATGGCACCTCCATTATAAATAAAACACAACAGTGAACAGTTTTCAATATTGTATTCATAAAATATACCCATTATTAACCTTTATAATTATATTAATTGGTATTTGTTATGAATACAATATTGAAAACTGTTCACCACTGAGTACTGATATTATAATCTTATATTTACTCTTATTAAGTGAATCTTATATTTTTTGTTATGAAAGGTGTAATGTATAATATATAATATATAAATATATACATATATAAGATATGCTGATAAAACCAGTTTTTACACCCACCCATTGGCGGCTACAAATTTCCCGTATTTCATTTACAAAAGCTTATTCTACCAGCTAGTGGCAATATTGTTCAGCCTGGACAGTGGGCTCTCTCTGTGTTGGAACTGCTCTATGGTTAACTTTTCCTCTGATAACTGACCCTGAAATTGGTTTTAGACCCTAAGGCAATATGTGGTACATCAACTGGAAAGAAAGCATGTGATTTAGCAAAGAAGGGGGTGGGAAAGGCTAGACATTAACACAATCTGCAAGTTAAAATAGAATACCACTTTAATAAGTAACATATGACTGTTTGAACTTCGAATGCCCTACGCTATTATAAAAAGATCTAGCCATACTAGAGAAAGACAGACTGGGAAATATGTAGCCGCACTAGACATGACTCTCACGTGGACACCGGCTCATAGCTGGACCTCTGGGCTCTTTTTACTGTTTGGTAGCTTTCAGACAGCTAAAGCAGAGCTTCTAAGAACTTGTTCATATAATTATACTAGCGACTGGCCCGTCAAAAAATGACGGCAAAAAAATTGTAAGGCTGGGAATGCTGTTTGCCACACAATGTAAGGCTTTTAGTCCTCTGAGTACATTCGGCGCTCATTGCGAGCCTCTCCCATGATGTACTTTAGGTTGTCTGAGCACCTTGTCTGAGCACCTTTTTTTTTGTATAAATATGTTTGTTTAAAATAATGAATTAATTAAATAATAAATTAATATACTTTAGCTATTTGTAATGAATATATCCAGGAATGAATATGCTGAAGAGCTAACAATCGCTGTTGTTTTTTCTGCAGCATACATTGTACATTTGGACTGTTGGTGATCTAAGGAGAAAGTGTCAGCAATGTGGCAAGTGTGCAGTGTAAATAGGCTGCATGCGCGAGGGCAAACCGTTTGTTTACTTGTGTAATGCAGTATTTTAGAATGGTAATGTTATTAGTTTGAAGTTAGTGTTGTAAAATGGCGGCGAATGTGTATGTGTTACCCGGGTCTGGAGCATTTTCCGTCTTTCCTAATAGTGTATTTTGCACCTCGTATGTTGCTAGCTAAAAGCCTTTGGCGCTCCTTGCCTGGTCGCAACCGCGGCCCTTGCTTCGCAGTTTTAACATTGTGTTACCAACTAATTTTGGCAAGCCCGTGCTGCTGAGAACTATATATGTGATTTAAATATACAAATACAAATGCAGGTAGTTTATTTTAATATTAAAACACAGGGAAGCCTCCATGTCCCTTTAAGTAGGACGCTTGATTAATAAGAGGAGAAGGACAGATAATAATTTGGATCTTCCCTGTTCGCCGTCCTTTTAGTGATTATTAATGTAAATCTTATAATCTGCCAGTACCCTAACCATCAACCCTAAACCCAATCCATAACCCCAAACTCTAATCCTAAACCTAGAAAATGTATTAAAATCTCAGATGCGTCAGCTAGTGGCCGATGGCTGCCATTGCTGGAGGTCAGCAAAAAGGAACGGTCCAATTATTTTTACAGAAAGGTGATCTGATCGTTATCCGACTACCCACATTTGTATTTTTTTTCAGTCCTACAGGCTCGTACCTTGTTTGCATTGGGACCTTAAATTTAGTAGCTCTACCACTGGAGAGGTAACAATTTCTCAAATGATCATTTAATAGAAACAGTGTAATATGACAGTAAACCCTAAATAAATCGGATGTTTTGCACATTTTTAGCACATATTGTTTGGTATAAACACTACAGACATTCCATTTTTGTGATTACAGAGCGATTTGTCACCTCCAGCACCTTAAGCAATGAATGAGCCATTGTGACAAATATTGTATACCCTCCCAGCCCATCTCTGGGGCCCTGTATGCACAAAGCTTTGACACATTGCTGAGACAGATACATACTGGTGAACAAACAAGGGGTGCACTGTGCTATCAGCAAGAGTTGCTTCATTTTTCAGTTCAAAAGGCAAAGTGCCCACACTACAGGTGATTCCCCTGGAGCCTTGTACTCGGCACAAAAGAAAATAAAAAAGACAATTCGGCCTTTGGGGAAAATTGCAAAAGGTTCAACATGAAACCATAACACCTGCTTAAAGAGCATTTACATGACATATTAGTTTAAATATGATAGGACAAAGTCCTTTAGAATCAGCTTTATCCCTTTTAACATTCTTGTGAAAAACAGGTTTGTAGATCTTTTGATAACTGTATAAACTTTGTTCTGTTGTCAAGAATATCAGTTTCAACATATTGTAATGATATAACATGAACAGATTCTTCAAACATCCGAGAGTGGTGGCTTCAGTATTAAACTCATGGATATTATTCCACACCATCATGTAGAGTAGGCAGTATCAAGTGGATAACATGTAAAAACATTTTTTTTTTCATTTAAAGCGCTTGTTTTAGCTTTTTTATTGTAAATCCCTAAAACTGTGTTTTCCTCTGTAGTTCAGCTACCATGACCAATATATTAAGTTTGTAGGGACAAGCTTATACACGGATCATAAATTACAAGCTCCCTCCAAACAATAATAATATACCCTCTCCAAAGCAGCAATAAATTATTGCTTTTTCCCCTTTGTGGTCAGAAGCCGGGAAATAACTTTTTTTGGCTGTAGCGGTCAGATTATATATATATATATATATATATATATATATATATATATATATCGTTGAATAATCAGAGTATTGCAGTGATACCTTTTTTATTTTCACAAACATATTCATGATAAATCGACAAGCTTTCGAGAGATAATGCCTCTCTTGCATCATTATAATTATAATGCATTATCTCTCAAAAGCTTGTCGCTTTATCATGAATACGTTTGTGAAAATAAAAGATAGTGACCCGGTCCTGACTGCCATCCCTAGCTATGTATCGACCTGGACTTACCAGATAGTGATCCCGTCCTGACTGCCATCCCTAGCTATGTATCGCCCTGTACTTACTAGATAGTGATCCGGTCCTGACTGCTGTCCCTAGCTGTGTATCGCCATGTACTTATACGATAGTGATCCGGTCCTGACTGCTGTTCCTAGCTGTGTATCACCATGTACTTATAAGATAGTGATCCGGTCCTTACAGCTGTCCCTAGTTATGTATAACCCTGTACTTACTAGATAGTAATCTGGTCCTGACTGCTGTCCCTAGCTAGGTATCGCTCTATACTTACTAGATAGTTATCTGGTCCTGACTGCTGTCCCTAGCTATACATCGCCCTGTACTTACTAGATAGTGATCTGGTCCTGACTGCCGTCCCTAGCTATGGATCCCCCTGTACTTACTAGATAGTGATCCAGTCCTGACTGCTGTCCCTAGCTATGTATCACCCTCTACTTACTAGATAGTGATCCGGTCTTGACTGTAGTCCCTAGCTATGTATCGCCCTGGACTTACTAGATAGTGATCCGGTCTTGACTGCCGTCCCTAGCTATGTATCGCCCTGGACTTACTAGATAGTGATCCGGTCTTGACTGTAGTCCCTAGCTATGTATCGCCCTGGACTTACTAGATAGTGATCCGGTCTTGACTGCCGTCTCTAGCTATGTATCGCCCTGGACTTACTAGATAGTGACCCGGTCCTGACTGCCATCCCTAGCTATGTATCGACCTGGACTTACCAGATAGTGATCCCGTCCTGACTGCCATCCCTAGCTATGTATCGCCCTGTACTTACTAGATAGTGATCCGGTCCTGACTGCTGTCCCTAGCTGTGTATCGCCATGTACTTATACGATAGTGATCCGGTCCTGACTGCTGTTCCTAGCTGTGTATCACCATGTACTTATAAGATAGTGATCCGGTCCTTACAGCTGTCCCTAGTTATGTATAACCCTGTACTTACTAGATAGTAATCTGGTCCTGACTGCTGTCCCTAGCTAGGTATCGCTCTATACTTACTAGATAGTTATCTGGTCCTGACTGCCGTCCCTAGCTATGGATCCCCCTGTACTTACTAGATAGTGATCCAGTCCTGACTGCTGTCCCTAGCTATGTATCACCCTCTACTTACTAGATAGTGATCCGGTCCTGTCTGCTGTCCCTAGCTATGTATCACCCTCTACTTACTAGATAGTGATCCGGTCCTGACTGCTGTCCCTAGCTCTGTATCGCCCTGTACTTACTAGATAGTGATCCGGTCCCTACTGCTGTCCCTAGCTATGTATCACCCTGTACTTACTAGATAGTGATCCGGTCCTGACTGCTGTCCCTAGCTATACATCGCCCTGTACTTACTAGATAGTGATCTGGTCCTGACTGCTGTCCCTAGCTATGTATCACCCTGTACTTACTAGATAGTGATCAGGTACTAACTGCTGTCCCTCGCTATGTATCGTCACTCCTCAGCAACGCCCCCTAGCGTTTACCCCCTCTCCCATCATGAAAGTTTGAATCGCCAACTAGTGGGCAGTAGAGACCAGGTTGACTACCACTGGTCTAAATTGTCAGTTCTACAGAATGTATGTGTGTGGAACATGGTCATACAGAATAGCAGTAACACTAATACTGCATATTTTTTCAAGAACGTAAGTGTTCCTTTTTGAACATTTCAAATGTTGGAGTGTGTGCCAGTCTCAGTCCTTTGTACAGTATTTTCCTCTCAGTCTTTGTCACGTACTCCTTTTCCAGTTCCTGGATTTTAGCCCATTAAGCCACCAAAGGACATAAAGGACAGACAGCTTGGCTCCAGCCACTGGACTATATGCATAGACACTTCCATTGTACTGTAATCTGTGTTGTCCCATTGTTTGCCAGATAAAGTTAATGTACTCTATTTGAGGTCTGGACCACTAGACATGGATACAACATTATGTGTATTTGGAGGTTGTTTTATTGTTCACTGGTGCCCGACATGATGCTAAACTATTTGATCCTATGTAGAATCAATCTCCTGTGTTGGTCTGCCACTCCCTGTCATTTTTGTGTTGTATATACCCCCTCTGTATCTAACCCCTATAAATATTGTTGACTTCCCCAAAAAAAGTCAGTTCACTGCTGAGATATATAGAAATCGTATGTTCTCTTATTTTCTCCTGGTGGCTGCGATACTGAGATCCTATCTCCTACCCTGCAAGTAACTTGTCCTTGTCACTACCATAGGAAGGTTACTGAGACTCCTGGTAGGGCTGAATCCTGATGGAGAGACCCTGACTGATACAGAAGCCAGATATCAGGGTGCTGGTGCCAAGATTTCCCAGAACCCAAGGGTCCTTCTGCGTAGTTACTTGTAGTCCATGTCAGGTGGTCCTTGGCAGTAATGGCCCCTATTTATGTTATTTACAGATCTATTCACATTTACAGATCATTCCATTATATTTAATTGAGATTCAGAGTATTTGTACAAGTATGTTTTGCAAGGAGGTACATGTAAGGCCTGTATCTACCTGTGTCATCTCTGGGTGCCATGTCTCGCATCTGTAGGCTGGCCCATCACTATTGGGTATCTTCAGTGCCATGTACTTCATTACATAGTGGTGCTGCATTAAGAGTAAGGGATGTTTCATATCAGAGTGACACAGTTTTGTACGCCCAGAGATGGCGCAGTCTGTATATTTTATTATTGAAAAGAGGCCATAAAAAGAAGCAGAATGCTCCATTGACTGAAAGGAGTCTGTAGGTGAACTTTCTCAGTTAAATATTATTATTATTGTTTATTATTATCATTTATTTGTAACGCGCCAACATATCCCGTAGCGCTATACATAAGTTAAGTTACAGGCAATGACAAGTTCAAGATTCACACATTGCAATGAATGGAGGGCCCTGTCTTTGAGCTTGGAATCCAGTGTCCATAGCGCTTTCCCTTAAGCACCTTGCAGGATTGAAACTCGCAGACTTACAATCTAAAGGTTGAAGTGTGTATGTGGTACAGTAGGGAGAGAGTAGTGCTGAGCATGTTAGGGAGGAAGGTTATAGACTTCTTTAAAGAGGTGCGTTTTTATTGATGTTGTGAAGGATTTAAGGCAGGAGGACAGTCTGGTGAAGCGAGGCAAGGAGTTCCAGAGAATAGGGGCAGTGCAAGAAAAGTCCTGGAGGCGGGAGTGATAGGAGATGACAAGTAAATACTTTTCTTCTTGGATTTACACTTGAATTTCTGACTTGAACCATGACCCCACTCTTCTTGAATGCTGTCAGTCCCCGACCTCTTCCTGTTTGTGACCAACCTTGTTTGCCTCAAGCTCCTAATCATGCCTCTAGCACCAGATCTAACCCATATAAACATCTTTGGGATAATTTACTGCCAACTAGACCTGCGTCACACAGACTACAATCCTCTACCTCTCATCTGTGGGTCCACATCCTGTTAGCAACCACCAGAGATTATATTAAAGTATTCAACAACTATCTATTATGTATAGGGAAATGTACTGCTTATTTCACATAATATGCTCAACCAAGCTCTATACCAAAAGATTATTCCTTTGACTCACCCACATGTTATTAGATATGTACATAAGTAAAAAAGATGATGAGTGATTTTTGTAACCTTTTCTCTCATTCCATCAACAGCTACTTCTTGAAAGTCAAGATCTTATGAAGACGCCTCACTGTTTATTTTAAACACAACACATAAATCCTAGGAGGTACTAAGTCATTCTATTTGGGGTTTTTCTCTTATCTCTTCAATGACAACGATTTCCCATGAACTTCCCTTCACTACTACAGATATTATATTACTCACATAGTCACTGCCTCATACAGTATGACAACGAATATAAATAAATTATATTCACACCACATTTCTTTCAATTAAATTATTTCCCTTAATTTACGTTATAAAGTGGTTTCGTGGTTAAGATATTTATAGCCATCTGTATTTTCTGTTCTTGTTACACAATCACATATATAGTTGTGAGCGTACGAGTCGTTGCTCACGCTTGCGGGCTCGCGTAGCGAGCCCGCGGCCCTCGCGTAGCGAGCAGCGGGCCTCGCGAAGCGAGGGCCGCGGCTCGCGCAGCGAGCCGCAGCCCTCGCGTAGCGAGGTCACTGGGCAAGGGCCTCAGTTGCTGGCATGGAGCGCCGAAGGCGCTCCATGCCAGCAACTGAGGCCCCTCGCGAAGCGAGGGCCTCAGTTGCTGGCGAGGTCACTGGGCACGGGCCTCAGTTGCTGGCATGGAGCGCCGAAGGCGCTCCATGTCAGCAACTGAGGCCCCTCGCGAAGCGAGGGCCTCAGTTGCTGGCGAGGTCACTGGGCAAGGGCCTCAGTTGCTGGCATGGAGCGCCGAAGGCGCTCCATGCCAGCAACTGAGGCCCCTCGCGAAGCGAGGGACTCAGTTGCTGGCGAGGTCACTGGGCAAGGGCCTCAAACCCTCGCAAAATTCACGTCGCTACTCAAAAAACACGACACACAAATTACGACACTCGCAAAATTCACGTCGCTACTCAAAAAACACGACACACAAATTACGACACTCGCTAAATTTTACGAGGAACGCAAACAACGTACGAAACACGTTACCACACATTACGACCTCGCAAACATCGGACGCAACACGCCGACATACAAACATTTAAAACACAATACATACACACAGCACATACATAAAAAACTTACCTACACCAAGAGGGAGCACCCAGGACCTCAAAAATGCAACTTACACCTCGATTTTACTCGAAATAAAACAGTTTAGAGACTAAAAAAAAATCTAAGCGAGAGAAAAAATGGCCGCCGAACAAAACGAAAACGAGGCTACAGCACTCTAAACTCGCAAAACACCACAAAACACCTACGGATATTCCGATACAGACCTATACCACATATTACTCGCCATTTTACACCAATGCGGAAGTACACGACTACGCTAACGGTTTGGTCTCGCGCACGCACAGTGTTACACTGCACACATTCAGCATGCTTATACAGCAGCTCCACACCACTAATGCTGCAGCAACATCAACACAGATTGCCAGCTCTTCATCACAATGCTTCAAAATAGGTACACTATATTCATTTACTAATTTAGCTACCTTACAATTTCATTGCCGTCATTTTTTGACGGGCAATTCGCTAGTAAATAGAAATAATAAGAAAGAACTGTGAAATACACTTAAATTGAGAGGTAATCAAAAGATACTATAATTTATAAAAGATTAGAAAGAATGAAGACACTTTTGTGTTCATTTTGTCAATATATTCTTGCAATAAACTTACATTGAAGTTTTCCATTTTTATGCGTCAATTTATCTTTCTGATAAACCCATCAAGTAAAGACTGAGACCTAATAGGTGATTTTTTTTTTGCTTCATTCAGTGACTTCAGACTCTCCATGACCACACCAGGACATCTTTATGTTTATGATCATGCTGATCCACTTGGTATTCATGGCAGAGATACTAGAATGGGTTGCCAGTTCCTATCACAGTGGGCTACAGCATACTGCTGCTGGTATTCCTAGGCGGTCTTCCATCCAAGAACTGGCCAGGCCCAACCCTGCTTGGCTTTAGGGTGGTCGAACCCAGACCGCATTGGTGAAAGCACCAAATCCTAAACAATGGACAACCAGGGAACTTGACAATAATTTGTAATTATTCCTGGGGGCAGTGACTACGTTGCTGAAAGTCATATCAAACTGGCAAGATTGAGCATGTGCTGACACAATGAGTAATTTGTTTAATCTTCCTAGTTTTTTCAAAGCGGTTCATGAAGAAAAACAACCCAAATTGTGGGATAAAATGATGGATAAAATGTTCATGGTATTCTCTGGTAGCAAAGCGTATAGCCATTTCTTTGGACATGGTTTCCTTGTAGAGCAGTTTTGTTGTGAGATTATATCACATATACAGTTGTGAGCATGCGAGCTGTTGTTAATGCTTGTGGGCTCGCGTAGCGAGCCTGCGGCCCTCGCCAAGCGAGGGCCTCAGTTGCTGGCATGGATCGCCGAAGGTGCTCCTTGCCAACAACTGCGGACCTTGCAAAAACATGCAAGACACGTTACCACCAATTACGACCTCGCAAAAATCGTCCGCAACCCGCGCACATGAAAAAATTAAAAACACAATAAATACACACAACACATACATAAAAAGCTTACCTACAGGAAGAGGGGGCATCCAGGACCTCAAAAACTGAAGTTACACCTCAATTTAACTCAAAACAAAACAGTTTAGACGCTAAAAAATTCTCTAAGCGAGAGAAAATATGGCCGCCGAAAAAAACAAAAACTAAAGACGCAAAACACCACCAAACACTTACGGGATTGCCGAAAAAGACATATGAGATTAGAAAACAAAGACGCAACCAGCGCGACCCCAAAAACATTAGAAACACAATAAATACACACAACAAGCTTACCCAAGCTTACCCACAGCTCGGTGGTGCACCCAGGACCTCTGCAAGTAAAGTTACACCTCAATTTAAGTACAAATTTCGGAGTTTAAACACCCGAAAATCACCTAAGAGAGAGAAAAAATGGCACACCGAACAAAACGAAAACAAGGCTATAGGACTCTAAACACGCAAAACACCACCATAAACACGCAAAACACCACAAAAGAGCTACGGATATTCCGCCACAGCCGCATACCACACATTAGCCGCCATTTTAGAACAATAACTTATACAATGCGGAAGTGCACAGCTACGCTAACGGTTTTGTCTCGCGCACGCACACTATTACACTCCACACATTCATCACGCTTACACAGCAGCTCCACACCACTAATGCTCCAGCAACATCAAAACAGATTGCCAGCTCTTCAACACAATGCTTCCTGCATATATTACTTAAAAATAGGTAAAGTATATTACTTTATTATTCTATTACTTATTTTATTATTATGCACCAAACAGCATTAGCTCACTTACGATTTGATTGCCGTCATTTTTTGACAGGCAATTCGCTAGTCTTATAATATGCTTTATTTAGTGCAATGGTTCTTCTATATATGAAACATTTTTGTTTGTTAGAGAGGATAAAAGCATTCCACAGTCCAGCTGAGTATTTCAGTTGCACAGAGCAATCCTGCTCTTCTTTTATATCCGGAGGGACTTGGAGTACACTATATTACAGTGCATCTCTGGCCTTTCTTTAGTCAAGGGGTTACATGTAAAATCCAAATCTTTTCAAGTTTAAATCACTCAAGTGTTCCTATTTCAACCACTGGGACTCATAAGAAGAAAAATAAATGGCTTTTTAGAGACTATATTTGGTATAAAAGCAAAAAAAAAAAAAAAAATGTGTTGATGCACAACACAGATGTAAATATGTGAAGTCAACTAAATAATACAAACTAATGTCACAAACACAATAAATCAAGCTGTTTTATGTCCCATGTGATTTCCAAAATCCAGTTCATTTTAAGCCATTATGAATCAAATAACATATATTAAATAATTAAATATTTTAGTTGAAATATTTTTACAATATGTAAATACCTATTAATTCAATGTTCCTTAAAGATTTTTTTGTTTTATTATTATTATTATTATTATTATTATTATCTTTATTCATAACGCACCAACATATTCCGTAGCGCTGTACAGGGGTTGAGTGCATGGCAAAAATATAATGAACACCTTATAAAGAATGGAGGGCCCTGTTTTGGAGCTTGGAATCAAAAGTACATAGAGCTTGTTTCCAAGGCACTGACACAAGATTGAAAACTCACAAACTTACAATCTAAAGGGTTTAGGTGTGATACAAGAGGGTGACAAATGCAAGATGTTTTAACTAAGTGACTAAATTAATTTTATTTTCCTCAATGTCAACGTCATTTACATTTTACACTTCACTTATTTCTTAAAAGCCTCCAGAGTAACACTTTCTCACCTTCTGTAATCTCTCTCAGTCTTCCATTTCTATGTCACGTAGGGAACCATGTTCCACATATAGGGGACCACACAAAGGGAGGGCTTCACATTACATGTGTCTCATACAGCCTGCAAGCAGGCAGTGACATGCTGTGTGTATGAAATGCTGTATATTTGCTATCAAACATAAGGACAAACACAAATTTAAAACAAAATGCTAATATAAATATATTTAGAACTATTTATTAGTGTAGTACAAAAACATGGCACCCTATGAAAGAGAACAGGAAGACCGGGGCAGTTTCTTTCATAGGGTGCCATGTTTCACAGCTGTGACCTAACACACCCACAGCACTATCTCACCCGAGAAACTTTTACTCATATATTTTCTTCATAATTACATTGAAGAAAATAAAATGAATTGTCACCTTGTTAAAAATGTGTGTAAATGATATGGCTAAACAGTTCCTTTAATTAACTTTGTAACTGTGTTACACTAATAAATAGTTCTAAATATATTAATATTATCATTTTGTTTTAATTTTGTGGTTGTCTTATGTCTGATGGCAAATGTAGGGCATTTCAAGCTATAAAAACAAAACCAACAGTGCCGTGTTTGTCTATGTAGGCTGTCTGTGTACACAATACATTTCCCTGTCAATATAAAATAAAACAATAAAATATGCAACCGAAAACAAAATAGGGCATCTTCTGCTTTCTTTACAAAGAAATGACTGTGGAATAAATATTGGTAAACAATGTGTAATTTTGACAACACCTACTTATCTAAAGTAAGAAGTTACCAAATTAGATTTCTGTTGTGATATAAATACAGTACATGGTATGCAAAACAATATATAGATGAAGTGGGGATGGAGAAAACATCTCGGCATATGGTACATTAATTGTATGTAAAACAATGTTACGCAGTCACAGAGTATAATGTGTACAATATTGTCATAATCTTACCATTTGTATGATTTATACTGTATCTAGTCCCATTTGTATATATACTGTCCAGAATAGGCAGGTATCTCTTATTAAACTGTAATTCTAAAGTAAATGTAGTCTGTAAATAAAAGTACCAATATATAATTTTTGTTGTTCAGGTCTTCAGTTGTGTTTGACTCTCGGTGACCATATGGACATAGCACACAAGGCATATGACTCTGTGTTTCTGGTTGTGCTTATCCATATGGTTTTCTTGGCAAAGATACTGGAGTGGATTGCCAGTCCCGTCTCCAGTAGACAGAGAATTGTCCAACCTCTCTGCTTTGACCTGCCCATCTTGGGTCACCCTACATGGTATAGCTCACAGCTTCACTAAAGTACACAAGCCCCCTTCACCACGACAAGGTAGCGACCCAGAAGGGGAATACATTATCAAAGGTCTACTATAGTTCAAAAAATTCTCATGTATTTAAATTATTATAATTGAAAAATTACAAAATGTATTTTTGCGTGAAAATAGTGTAGATAAATTTTATTAAACTGTCCCGACATGTTACAGAAAACAAATGTACAGTGAGCCTTATGGATATCTGGATTGCCGCACATTGTGCATGGAGTCCTATTCAGTTGAATGTATCTCCATGGGACTTTATTTACACTTCCTCTCAATTAACTTGTAAGATAAAGGTGGATCCAATCCCTGTTTCTGTGATGTTTTATTGATAATAATCTTAAATTAATATGACTTATTTTACATAAAAAATGAACTTTGGTAATGTATAAGACATGTTATTTTAAATTATGATAGAAAGTTTCAAACTACAGTGGCCCTTTAATGACCCTACTGTCCTATATATATATATAGACCAGTTGGTGAAAAACATAAATGAAATATAAAAACACTGAAAATAGTATTTATTAGACATATCACTGTGATTTGATCCTTTGGTGGTTATGGGTCTGACTGCACATAGACATGTCCACTGGTAAACTCTCCACATCTTGGGTCCAGTCACGCTGGAACCATGAAATCAGGTCACTTCTAGATGTAGAAAACTCCTGTTGATGGCTGAGATATTATTTCTATGATTCTATGTGTAGACACCACTCAAGGTAATGTCACCTTTGAGACTAGAATTAGTCTCTTGCCCACCATGATCCCTGCCAAGGATTAGTAAGTCCCAGTTGGAAACCGTATCTAGAGTAAGGCAACTCCCTTCCAATATTTATACCACCACAATACTCTCACTATTCTCAATATTTATATTTATACCCTTGATCTTGGAGTTTGTACTTCCTTCGATAGTCCAGTGATATAACACTAATGCTTATACATGGACATACAAAAGGCTCTAGTTAAAATCCATAAAACATATACATATATACATAAAAAATGCCAAATATACTAACCACAAGCCAAGTATACCAACAAGATGAATATCACCATTCTATCTACCTAAAAAGTTTTGAATAAATGAATTAATCTTCAAGATGGCCTTCCACTTATGGCAGAAATGCTTAAATGTCTTTATTGTTTTGTCCACACCGCATGCACTGGAAGGCTATTAAACTTATCTATTACCCCTACATCTTCAATCTTCCAAATCATGACCTTAGGTCATGAAGTCTTTCCTTATAAATCCACTTTGACAATGCACCATTTTAGACCACCTCCTTTGCAATTTGTTAATGTGATTTTGAAGATCTGAACAGATCTGGATATTCTAGGAGAGATCTGTAGAGCATAATTATTTGCTGCTAATTCTTCTTCCAAAACAAGCAAGCCTCCAATTGGCTTGTACTACATATTTGGATTAATTCTTAATTTGAATCACGCATAATCCCTTCCACAAATCAGTCTGCAACAGCAACTCATAATCATACTTACTGCTCAAAAGTTTCCATCAGTGGTGACAACATGCCACAGTCATCATAATCTCATAACTGAAGAATTTAAGGCTAAACCCCAAAAATGTCCTCCTGCAAATAGAGGGACAGGCTGCACAGGATTAAAGTGACAGGCTAGATGATCTGTATCTGGCAGTGTGCCCGTTCTAAAGCTCAAGTGTAACCAAAAATGACTATATCTTTTAAAATATTTGTTTTATTTATTTTAACAAAAAATATGCATTATACCTTCTTCCTTTCCAAATGCACATACCCCAAGTGTCATGAATGGTGTCAGTGTTTCCAACTTGTCATTACAAAATGGCTAAAGGATTTTATAGAGGGGGTTACCAACTGAAAACATCTTCAGGGTGCTGGAAGATAGGTGTCATCATCAAAAGATGCCATGTCTCAACATCAATTAATATTGTGGGATATAAATTAACATGATTCTAACAATGCCATGCTTGTCTTGACATTTTTTGTAAATTTCTATTAGTTTAGGTTATGTGTTATCAACTCAGTCACATCTGTATAACAATATTTATCATTGTAGTCCTAAGCACTTTCTTTTTACCAATATAGAGCCCCATTCTAATCAAGCAGTGTAATTATATATAATTTTATAACGTAAAATGGCTGCAGGAGCTTTCTTTCCCTATGTTATATGATTATTTTAACCTTTTCACTTGTTCAATATTACGGAACTCACGCCGACATCCATCCGGAACAGATTTAAGTGTAGCAGTATGTGTTCACTCATAATATTACACCAAACCAAGCTTTACGGATGAGAAACTTCCCATAGACAAATAAAAAATATCAGAATGTCATGAATATTATAAAGAGTGAGAACAAGTGCTGATAACTGCTGAAATAAACTGTATATATTTATATGTATATGTATTATTTTTTATTTATATATATTGATTTAAATGAACTAAATGTGACAATTGTATTTATGGATATAATATGTATAATTATGTGTTTGAGTACTGGATTGTGTGTTACCCTGGATGTTGTATTATGAAATGGACATAATAATAAAATACAGTATGTTTTATTTACACATATGTGTATATTTAACTGTCAGGTCTCAATTAATGATGAACTTTGATGCTTTTCTGTTGTTTTTTTAATGCTATACTGTATCTTTAACTGCTTCTTGGGCATTCAGCAATGATTTTAAAGCCATTTGTAAGTGGTGCTTAGTACATGCAACATTTCCTTCAGATATTTGATGATGCAGCGCTGCCCTACGTTGCGAGTGATCCGTAAAGTCGGGGGTTCGGTGTAAAAGTCTAACGGAGTAACTCATCATATTTTGGCAGTGCAAAAATCAATGGAAAAGTGTGCCAATATTTTTGGCTTTGTCTTGTCAGTCACTTGTAGTTGTTCTCTCACAGTGTTTCTGTGATCGGTGATTAGAATAGCTAGGCACCTTTACTTTGCGATTAAACATGGTGTAACTTTACGATATAGGGATTAGTATAGGGCCCATAGTTAGGAGCTTTGACTGGGGGGAGAGAGGTACTGTTGTGAATGGCCTGTTCTGAAAGGGGACCCCATGCTTGCAGGCATTTATATTATGTGCTGAGATGACGAGGGGAGGAAGGAACAGAGCTCCTAGAAACAGCCTGTCTAACTCCTCAATATACTCATTTAATAAGGGACAACAAATTACAATATTTCACCACAATATTTGGAAATTGTTATGGATGGGCACAAGGGAGTGGTTACATAGCAGGGCAAGCAAGGCCCCTCCCCACCCAGTGCCAACTAATTAAATATATGTAAATATATATATTCAAGACAACGTCCAACATACATTTTATCTTAATGGTTTGGATGTCTCCCACAACTGCTCCTTTTCACCCATTAACAGATGTCCGGAGAATTGAGGATCTGCCAAGGGGGCTTACGAAAATTTCCTCTAAAAAGGTTGAAGATTCCTAGCAGTGGTCTCTACAGAGGAGGCAGATAAACACTCCTGTCAGGACAACCTCCTGGTCAGATTCTCTCCAACCCTTCGGAGACCTGAAAAGATACCTGCTGAAATCTGAAAATGTAAGTTTTAAAAGCCACATTAAAATATTATTAAATAAAAAATATTAAATAATGGGATATGACCATACAGTGTTGATTTAAAATCAATGTCCAAATTAATTCAGACATACAATACTGCCTTATTTTAGGTAATAGTTGAACTGTTTTGGTTTGGGGTTTTTTTTGTTGCATTTTTGTTTTCCATCTTGAGTTTCTGGTTAAAACGTTCTGTGGACAATAATTAGGAAATAATGTCTATCTTTACAATATGTAATGTAGTTATGAAATATATCATGCGCCTGACTAAAGCCATAGCAAGTCACACACGTGGAAAATGTGGCTGCCATTCAGTCACGGCATTTTTAGTATGGTCACGCAATAGCTAGTCAATGAGTTTTTACTGGGAAAAATACTATTTTTGCCAGGGCGAATTAACCTCACATGTGCTGGAAAGAAGAAAAAAGACCCTGTGGGGTTTTGTTAAATGGAAGTGTTCAATATGTATTTACACAAAGTTGTAAATTTTTCATGTGTCTATAGTATTCAGATCATATTCATAAGGCCCCACAGGGACAGTTGTAATCACGCAAGTAGGGAAAGCCCATGACTGACACAAATAGCAAACTGTCAATCAAACGCACCTATTTCTTAGGATAAAATCTTATTGTACCTATGGCCTTTGGCAATATGACAAAATCCATTCCTTAAACACGCAGTTTAATAATATATAAATTTGTGTGTGGTTACAATATAGTGTAAAATTGCATTTGAGTGCACAGTACCTTGAGGCACAATATATATGTAACTATACAATCGGTGTAGGTACAATAGAACTTGTGTTGATGCAAGATAATTTAGTTGAAAAGGTATGTAATATAATGTGTATAGGCAATTTTGACAAGGAAAAGCAGATAAATGGCATGTTCCTGTCACTTTATATAAATCTATTGTTTTCTTACGTAAAGTTGGAATGATTGTTGTGCTTTAAACTTATTACAACTTTGCTATTTAAAAAAAAGTATTTTCCCTCTATTTTCATCACCATATTTAATCTGTTCCTATTTCTGCATAATCTCTGCTTGTAAAATAACAGAGGGTATTTCTAAACTTTAGGGACATGCAACACACCTAATTGCTTAGTGCCCATCTTGCATTCACCTCCACATTGTGACCACTGCACAATGACAAAATATATATTTGTTTGAAGAATTTAAGTCTGACTTAGAGCATAATTAAGCTGGCAAAAAGTTATTCATCTGTTTTTTAATTAGAAAAATAATGTAATGCCTATGTAGGACCCTGGAGAGATCCATGATACATTGGTTGAAGTTGTGTAACAGGAGAGATTATGTTTCTGGATAACTATGGTTGAAGTGAATAAGTTGAAGTCATGTAATGGGTCTGCTTCTGGTCCAGTGAGAGAGAATTATTTTTACAATGGCTTCATTGGCTTTAATTGCTCTCCATTAATGGTTTTATTATATTACAATGGCCCTCTGTTCTCTCCTTCCCAACTCCTCTCATCACAAAACACACCCTCCCATGATTCAGCTCTGCGGAAGTGATGTAACATACACAGCCTTCATTCCTATACATATAAACAGAGTCTTTGAAATATTTGAATTTTCCCACCAACATGTTTTAATTTCCATGGCTTGCACAGCTGCATGTTAGGTGGTACATCCTTGACAAAGAAGTGTCTTTTTATTGAACTGCAGTGGTCCTTTATTGGAAATCTGTGTTTACTAATCTGAGAAACCTGAGATCAAGTGGGGAGAATTCTAGTAATGTCTCTGTTCAAATTGTAGATAGTTTGAATTGGAGACTAGAGAGAGATAATAATCTTTAGTTTGGGTATGATAATTGCCAGGAGGCAGGAAGTCACTGCTTCTACAATGTTACTTCTCATGCCATCTTTTTGGGGCTAGTCTATATATAATTAAATACATACATCCTATGGTGGCTACTATAATCTTTGTCTGCCTCTATTTTAGTCTAGCTGGCTACTATATTTCAAATAGATTTTCGCCAACCATTCATATACACATATTATTTTGAGGAGGTCCACCTTTCTAGTGGGGAATCTGTCACCAATGGATAGCACTGCATTATATCCCCTGCTTATTTTAAGCTGTAAACCATTAAATTACTTTAAGATGAACTTTGTTGCATGAACATATTATCAACCAGAAAAATAAATATACAAAAATGAAGAATTGTCAAAATAAAGCTAGATGTGAGGTATTCAAAAAGATGCGCATACAGATCCATGTGAGTCACAAGGTCATACACAGATGGGAAGATATGTTAAATTACATAGGTATGTCGGTTAATGATGCCACAAAACCTTGCAAATGTGGAAGTGTAAATTGTGACAAGCCCTGAGCTCAGTGTCTTCCGATTAACCGACACTGGAAGTGTTATGAAATTGTTGTCACAATATTTCTGGAAATTCCTCTTTACTAACAGTAGAGAATATTTAATAATTACTTGGTATTTCCCTTAGTATTTTTTGCCAGAAACATACAAACTGGTGGCAGATCGCAACTCCTTTACCAATCTAGTTTACCATGTTTCTACCTGGTTCAAACTTCCCATAAAATCTATGGTGTTTTATAGAAACATAGAATATGAGCTCAAATAGAAAAAACAGGCATATCTAGCTGTTATTCCATCTACTAATGGCCTTACCCTTAACCCTGAAATAATATATATTTTCATTGGACCTTTTGAAAAACTATAACATATGAGTTGATATGATTATAGACAAAGGTTATTGATTAATAGTTTTAATTCGCTAATTAACACCTAATGAATTCCATGCAGACATCAAAAGTGTGCTTTCTAATACGTCAAATTTGCCTATGAACCACTTAGGGATGGTTAAAATGGAAGAAATCCAAGACTAACAGAGAATTGAGGAACACATGAAGGTCCGAGACAGGGAAAAGGGGATGGCGGAGTATAATGTAATTTCAGGATGAAATAGGGAAATGTTCAGAGACTAGAAACCAGCCTGAGCCCTTATGAAGAGCAAATAGTTCAAACCCGCAGCAGCTAATCAGCTAGTGTGGATCATAGCAGCACCAGTGGAACTGTAGCGTTACTTCATCCTAACAGTCCTGGCAGACAACAGAAATATTCTCAGAATGATTGGCATATCAGGGAGCCAGAGCGGGATGTATCCGGTGTCTTGGAGCAACACTCACAGATATCCTTTCAAATGCTTATTTCATATCTGAACATTACCGAGCAATACGTAAAGAAGAAGGAAGAGAGACTGATAAATGGTAAACGGGTATTGTATAGTTAGAATAAGTTTAAGAACACCTAGAAATTAAATGAAAAACAGGCTTAAGAAGAAATACATATAAAGACGGAGCCAAACAACACATAAAGGAAAAAGGCACAATAGTTTTGAAAAAGATAAGGCCTACTTGCCCCATTTCCATATGTCCACTAAAATTTCAAATGAAGCATAGGTCTTGTTTTGTTAGTGCTAGCCTATGCCAAGGTCAGGCACTTGTTATTTCACTTCTGTGTGAGGCTTTATCTCACTTACCAGGTGAAGGAAGAGTGAAGTGGTTGGTGAAAGCACAGCACATTGGAAGGGAAGAGCATCTGGTTAAGCAAGGATAATGATAGGTGAAAGAGAGAGAGTTTGAGGCACCATACCACCTTATTCGGCCATGTGTTTGATTGTGTCCCTGCTGCTCGCTGTCAGTGCTGATGAAAGATGTTATTATGAAACAGCTTCATACTCCAGGGGAAGCCCCTAAGCAACACCTGGCTATCTCCTGCATAGCACATGTTGTCAACCTTGAGCATGGAGATCTTGTACAAGAGTATGAAACCTGCCTATAAATAACACAGTGCCCCCACAAACAGCTGTTCCATTTAAAAATTCTAAAAATTCTTACACTTACCTTCTTGTGAAGGATAACCTCAACCAGGAAAATTATTACAAATATTTAGGAAATATCCACTTGTACATACATGTAGCTTATTTCAATATTTAAGTTTTTTTATTAATGTTTAAATTCTTCAGATGAAAGGAGTTTGGTTTTCTCTGATCAGGATTTGCATGACCCATGCATTTTTAACAAGGTCTGTAAACTTCCTAAACCACCCTTGCAAACCTCCTTTAAAATTCCACCCAACTTTAGAAATAGGCATACCAGAAACACACTTGACAACTTATATCATCCTTAGTTGAATGCCCTGTTAAGTGAGCCACCATGCATCTGTCCAAGTGCTATGAAGAAGATATGTGGACCTCACCATCAATGAAAGCTAAATCCTGTTTTATGCTCTCCTATATACTACAGTTACACCCAGATGCCAAACCTTATTGAGATGGAAGTTATCCTTTAGACAGTCATAACTTCCTTACTCCCTACACTATATCACTATATTCAATAGTAATGAAACCCAACTACTGAAACTGCCATTATTTTATGAGTCTTTTTAAGAACGTTGTCTAATTTTGCAGCAGCAATCTTCAAGGCAACTGGGGAATTATCCCTGTTCAAGAAGCCATGGGTATTATTATTATTATTATTATCGTTTATTTGTAACGCACCAACATATTCCATAGCGCTATACATAATTTAAGTTACAGGCAATAACAAGTTCAAGATTCACACATTGCGATGAATGGAGGGCCCTGTCTTTGAGCTTTGAATGGGTATCTGAAGTTTAGTGTATCCTTCTCTGGCACCTCTTCTTCTCCACCCCGTATAACTGTTGGAGTGCCCCAAGGTTCAGTCGCCTTCATCTATACATTCTCCCTTGGTACCCTAATAAAATATTTTGGATTTCAGTATCATCTATATGCTGATGACACTCAAGACTCAGCACATCTACCCCCTCTCTTTCAGCATTTTGCCATCTGCCTCTCAAGTATATATATATATCCTATATCCTCATGGATGTCTGCCCCCCAACTCAAACTCAACATGTCACAGGCTTCGCTCCTAATCTTCCCACCCTCTTCTACAATTTCCATTCCACAATTATCTCTCACTGTTCACAATGGCATCATTCAATTAGTACACAAATCAAGTCATTTTCAGCCAAAAAAAGTCACAATCTTACACACGACACAACTAAAATGCTAATCCATTCTCTCATCATATCTATCCTTGACTATTGCAACTTGTTCCTCACTGCCCTCCTGATGACTTGTCTCCACTTAAATTCATCATGAACACCTCCGCTAGATTCGACCCTCACATATAAAGCCCTTAACAAGAGTGCAACCCCTCAAATCTCTGTCCTCACCTCAAAATAGTCCCGCAACCATCCTCTTGCTCTGTTAACAACCTTCTTATTATCCTCCTCTCTTGTCGCTTGTCACTCCCTCCTTCGTGAATTTTCTTGAGCTGCCCTTATTCTCTGGATCTCCTTGCCTCACTTCAGCAGACTATCTTCCTGTTTTAAAATCTTCAAAAACTGTCTAAAAAGCATCTTATCACCTTCAGCCTTAACATGCACAACTGCACACTATACTGCATAAAATTGCTCACAAACAAAATCTACAGGGCAACACCAACTCCACTTGCATCAGCATACTGCTTTAATCGCTGCCATCTTGCATCTGTCACCATCCCACAACACATCACAACCTTATCTTCTAGACTGTAAGCTCTGCGGAGCAGAGGCCTCCCTTCTGTTGCACCAAGCTGTCTGCAGAACCATTTGTTACATATTTGTGTAACACTTGTATTTCTACTTACCTTAGAAGCTACTTACCTTAGAATCCAGCCTCACCAGGATAGTGTAATCATTTGTATCACAGTGGAAATCTTCCACTTCCTTTTAGTAGTTCTCGTGACAATGAAAGAGGTGGGGAGGGGTACAGCAGTGGTCATTAATGAGGTAAACTGTGAAAAATATTATTTATTTTCTTTTTTTTTTAAATAAGGTTATTTTTTAGCTATTATATGCAATTATGCTGCATCAAAAACTGTACATTTTGTATCTATTTATCGGTTTCTTTAAGTGGGTGCTGCTATTGAATACACAGTAGTTTTCAACTAATAAAATGAAAATATGTCAATCAAATGGTATTGGTTTTAATAGGCCTAACGAAAGTTTCAAGGGTTTCCTAGTGGTCCAGAGGACCTGGGTTTGATTCCAGTCACGGAACCAAGCGGTCACACCACCCTGAAGCCATGCAGGGTTGGGCCTGGTCAGTACTTGGATGGGAGACCACCTAGTAATGACAGGAGCTTCATGACGTGGCCAACTGGAGAAGGAAATGGAACCCACTCTAGTATCTCAGTCATGAAAGCCAAGTGGATCAGCATGGTGTGTTGTGGTCCATGAGGTCACAGAGAGTCGGACACAAATGAGCAGCATAAACAAATGAAAGTTTCATTACTTTACAAGACCCCCCACCTATTGAGACAAAAGCTGAAGTAATCAGTTCAACCAATCAGTTCAACAGTGACTGCCCACAGTATACAATATTTGCAGATACATTAATACTTAACTAAAGGAATGTTTTCTCATCAAGTTTATTCATTAAAAAAACACATGATTTAAAATTGGGACGTCAATGGTTGATTAATCTCTAAACAAACATTTAATTTCTTAATTTATATTTCTTTACCAAAATCATATTTATATTAAATACAGCATACATCAATTTTTTTTATAAATTATGTTTCTTTTTCTATCTCCTTAAATGTAATTTGAATCCTGCTTTGTATTTTCTCATTAATAGTGACACGTCGATTAATACACTAATGTGACAAAAATGGAATCTGGCTTTTTTGGCACATGTAGAGAAAACAGCAAAGTCAAACTATTTTTAGTCAACTCACATTCCTCTGGCATGTGTGGGATTTATTTTCAAAATAAAGTACATTTGAAATGAGAGTCTATGAAGCTGCCAATATCTGTTATATGACATGACAATAGCACTCTGTTTATCATTAGAACGTCACATGTATGGACAACAATGTCCCTTAATATTAAGTAATTGAGTAATCACTGGACAAATTGGATCAAAATTCCACTTTTGATTTTTTTTTTTTCCAATTGAAGGAAAGTGTGCAGATGTTGGTTTTTTTTTACACCAAGTATTCCTTGTGCCAGATTTGACATCATTTTATTGAGTGTGTCATAACTTTTTTATAAAGTTAAAAAAAATCATTATTAAAGGACCACTAAATTGACATATTTATAATAGAATTTTTTTTATTTTTTTTTATTATAATTAAAATAAAATACATACAGTTAACAATTATGTTGTAGATATACATGTTCTTTTTAAATAATTTTTCATAATATTAACTGTGATAAATCAAAAAACAACTGGGGTAAGAAGAGGACTAGTGGGGTTATCTTAGAAAGTATTGGCTTTGTCTTTCTTCAAAGTTATTTAGGTTGCTATGTTATTAATAATATATTTTTGGCTTTTTTCCAATAGGATATCCATTTTTTACATTTTTAATCTATAACTGCCAATATCATGTACATTGTGTGTATATATTGTTTTTTTTTTTTTTTCAGACCTTGTCTTACATGTTTTTAGAAATAAAATAAAATAAATGCTGATTTTACTATTTTCAATTTTGTTTTAGTGGGGGAGCCATTTGCCTCTTGGGAGGGTCCTTGGATTCCAATAAGATCTCTACTCAGATCTCTACTCAATCTTCAAGGTATATATCTAAATTTG
The DNA here is from genome assembly GCA_027410445.1 of Discoglossus pictus. NCBI lineage: Eukaryota > Metazoa > Chordata > Amphibia > Anura > Alytidae > Discoglossus > Discoglossus pictus. The sequence continues at coordinate 396,920,808 of CM050165.1, forward strand.
CTGTTTTTACCTTTCTCTAATCTAACACATGCCGCTTATATCAGAAACACATATTACATTGATTAATTCTATACACATACACATTTATTTTATTTCAAAATAAAACTTATTTTCCACACCCCCAGAACGGCTTACACAGACACAGTGTACCTCCCAATAAAAACACTACATTTGAATATGGATTTTAACCCTTTACTAACCTTCAAGCGAACAGCAGCTCAATGCAGAGATCTACAGATCAGTGTCAGGCTCCTCCTGCTTCCTTCGAAAGGGGGACTAAACATACAATGATTCCTTCCTGCACAAACTGCCATCTCTGATTGTTACATTGTATTAAAATGTATTAGTGGCCTGTGATTGGCCAAACGAATTATGAATGTTATGTTAATTTTAGCAGGGATCTCTAGAAGTGTTATCTAACAAAAGCAACTGCTTGCAAACTCAAAAGATTTAGCAAACATCAGGGTAAGTTTGTTAATGTTTGAAGGGGTTAACATATTCTGCTGATGAAGGGGTTAACATATTTTGCTATCACAGTTTTTTAATCCCAGAACAGGATTCGTCTGTACTGAGCTGAAATAGCTAGGACAGTTCCGAAAGATATTCTCGAGTTAACGGGTTGCCCCTAGACACAGAGACGGTGCGTCTTACAGTGTCCAGAGACCTTACTTCCTGGTTTTTACACAGAATAAAAAAAAACATTTCTTATCTTAACAGCACAGCAATACAGCAAAATTAATGAGCAAGCAAAAGCGGATTTTGGGCACTGTAAACCAAGCCGTCAAGTATATATTTATATCAATTTTATCCTTTCTATTCCCACCTTAGGAATAATATATATATATATATATATATATATATATATCTCCTTGATATATATATGGCCTTCCAGAGGCCTAATTTTACACTCTCTTCCTTAGAGAGTCTCCCTACCTTTTAGGGATTATACCTACAGTCTACCAAAAACTTAATTCTTAATTCTCCTTACCACAGGGAGTGTGTGCCCAACTTATATACTTATATACAGTTTACAAAGGACGACGAGAGTGGGAGCAAAGGAAGGTGCAAATAGACACAATTCACTCTACTCACCCACTCCGTCGTACTTCGATCTCTGTATCCCACTCGTCTGACACCAGTTTGTTGGGGCTTCCTAATCAGTAGTTGGCGGCTTGGAAACACAGGGCCCAAACAGAATTCTGTAGAACTCGTACTGGATGTAACACACACACAATCAGTCTCAGTACTAATTCCGTTTATTGCTACGTCATTGCATAGAATTTATACTTGCAAAAGAAGGCGGATATTAGAGCGATTTTCACAGTTCATGTTAGTCGGTACAAGGACATATAATCAGGTGTTTTCTGTTTCTTAGAACAACTAGAAATGTTTTGTGTTTTAGTAAGGTCGACAAACATCTCAAGGATAGGAACATGATATTATGGTTAGGCTATGTGTCAGCAAAATATGTTAACCCCTTCATCAGCAGAATATGTTAACCCCTTCATAAACATGTGTTGCCCCCATTTGTATTTTGTTTTTAGTTACCTTGTGACCTTCAGCTGCTAGGTGCTGTAGAGTGAATCCTGTCTATTTGGCTTCCCCGTTAGGAGTACATACCAAACAGTAGGTCCTTTTGACGTACTGAATGGGGACAGAACCATGACACGGGTCCATGACCGCAAGGTATTGTTGGAGCACCAGTGAGTAAGCAGCTGGTGAATCCACGTAGCCTTAGGGGAAGACGGGTCCAACTCCTTGGGTAAAAGGCCCACTTGTAATTATGTCTGGTGATCTTGATCTTATAAGAGAACAATATGTGCAACAATTGATTGATAAATTGAATGGCATCTATGGTGATGTGTCTTCTCGCTTTCCTTTACCCTCACAGGAACCAACACATCAGTTCCAGCCAGGTGACATCGTCTGTGTCCTTCCAGCCAGGTGACCTCGTCTGTGTCCGACAACTGAACAGAGCAAAGAAGGGAGGCTTCCCATTCGGACCACCGACTACCGATGTAGCAGTAACCAGGACAGCCGTCCTCACTGACTCACAGGACATCTGGATCCACGCATCACGTCTGAAGCTGTGTCCAAAGAGGGGTGAAGCAGGTGACAAAGTCCCTGTGAAAGCGATTGAAGACAGCGATAATAAAAATGTAGAACCTACTCCTGCATCCACAGAATGCATGGAAGAACTTTCTCCTGTTGATGTGCACTATGCTCCTGATTTATTTGCCCTTATGGACATTTCTTAATTGCCATTATGACCCAGATGAACTGGGACCATTAAAGTCTGTTTGTGGTAAACACAATAACACTCACACCAATACTAGTTCACCTCATAGGCACAAGAGATCCACACGTGATAACACAATTATAAAAAATCATCCCTGGGAACGTAATACATTACAAGGATATGCTCACTCCTTTAACATTTCCAATTGCTGGGTAAGTGCACACCTCTCTATACATGGGGAAATGGGTATGCCCCTATTTGGCCTTCCAGCAGAAAACTTCACTCAAAGCCACATATATTACAATGGCAGTACACAACCCCGCAAATGGAATTTCTTTACAATATGTACAATCAGCCACACCACTTAACTCTATATGGATGCAACACCTCATACGCATATTTCCCATCAAAATATAATAAGAGTGTATAATTTATGTTAACCCACACTAACCCAGGGTATAACTGTTTTAGGGCCCCAGGAAAATGTAAATCTGTTGGTTGGTCCACTTATTTTTATAGGACCTCCTCCCTTTCTGACCTGTATAAGAGTTGTTCACCTTGGAGCTGTAGAGGTCCCGGATGTCCCTACTTATTTTCTCTTTTACATAATATATCAAGTAATGGTACTGGTTGTAGCAACAGTAATGGGCCAGTGTCCAATCTCTTCCACCTTATGCCACCTTCTCTAGCCATGAATGTATACTTTATCTGTGGCAGGAACGACTATCGATGGCTGCCCCCTAGTTGGGTGGGCAGTTGTTATTTAGGTCAAGTAATCCCATATATATACACAACCCCAACACGTCCACAAGGCCGCATCAGAACCATGAGGGATATAGAGCAGAAGTGCGGGTGGAAAATATTCCTAGACAACCTAGGTATAACCTTCCCACATGTAGGCGTAAGGAAACTACAGGTAGAACTATCCATCCTTTCTCTACTAGTACAGAGGGCCTTGATTAACTCTGCTGAAGCAATTGCGAAACTAAACTAGGAGCAGGTGCAAATTTAGAATGGTCACTTTGTAGAATAGAATGGCTTTAGATTATGATTTAGCTTCCGAAGGCGGTGTGTGTGCCTTAATAGGTAAAGAATGTTGTTCTTATATTGATGATAATTCTGTTTACTCTGTCATTACTTCCCTTGTATTCCTTTGTGCTTTTATTACATACTGCAAGGCTTTATTCCTAAGAAATTTCAGCTAAATACTGTGACTTAACACCACCCGGTCACAGGTATATCTCATATACTGATACCCTGGAGGGTCTATCACCTTCCAGTGTCTCAGTTCGCTTCCTATCATATATATACACCACTGCTTACATCCCAAATAAAGATCACGTTGTGATCTAAGAGGGGAATGAAGGGGTTAACATATTCTGCTGATGAAGGGGTTAACATATTTTGCTGACACATAGCCTAACCATAATATCATGTTCCTATCCTTGAGATGTTTGTCGACCTTACTAAAACACAAAACATTTCTAGTTGTTCTAAGAAACAGAAAACACCTGATTATATGTCATTGTACCGACTAACATGAACTGTGAAAATCGCTCTAATATCCGCCTTCTTTTGCAAGTATAAATTCTATGCAATGACGTAGCAATAAACGGAATTAGTACTGAGACTGATTGTGTGTGTGTTACATCCAGTACGCGTTCTACAGAATTCTGTTTGGGCCCTGTGTTTCCAAGCCGCCAACTACTGATTAGGAAGCCCCAACAATGTTTATTTTAATTTTTTTTGATTATTTTTTCATGTTTTCATGCACTACTTATTCTCCTCCATCAAATCCAATAAACAGTACTTTATAGCATGGAAACCCCAAGAACTAAGCAGAGTTTGCTAAAATTAGGATTTTATCTAAAAAGTATGCTATGCTCATTTTTAGATAACTGTCAATATTGTTTGTTTTTTACATATTTCACAAACATGTTTTCTATGTTATAAGCAGTACTCCATCTTTTCCAATGCATAGAAGCAGATCAAGCAGAATTAAAAATGGTGGCATCATGAGTGGTCAGAGTGATTCCTAGGGGGATTTTAGAATCCTTCTATGTATATTTTATTTTTTTGAGCACCAGTTAAGTAAGAGAGTTAAGTAAGTTTTGTTAGAGAGAGGGACCAAGTTAACCTGTATTTTAGCTAGTGAAGGAGGTGGGGTAAATGTGTTTTTTGATTGGACTGTCATTCCCAGGGCCTGATTGGACTGTTTTACTCTATGGCCTGTGCTGGCAAGAAGTTACCCTGTTTTATTGTAATAAGTTATTTTTTTTGTATTACTTTTGGTTAAAATGACAAATAAATTGTATGTATTTTGATTATGTTACAGTGTGGTTTTCTGGTGATAACCCAGCCACACCTAAATAAACAAACACAGGGATAAACAGTCTGAATGTTTACAGCAAATGTTTATAGGTAATACAATTACCAGGATAAGCTCATTAGATGTACAGGGGTTCCCAGTAAGTAGGGGCAGCCTATTATGTTAATTAGTCCCTCTTCTATGTGCCTAAGGATGTAGCTTACTGTGATTGGCCAGCCTGTGTGCCAGAAAATTGTATAAAATGTGACAATTAATAAAGTTATGACAGTTGTGCCTGGACTTACATAAAACAAGATGTAAGTGTCATTCTGTGCATTAATCCTAATTCTAAGGGATTATATGGTGTTCCTGATATCCTGGTTAGATGAAGCACGCTCCTGGGTGTGGTACTGGTGTTTAGTCCATCTTCTGCTATCAGAGGTGTAAAAGTACCGCACGATTGTGCTGGATAGGTTTGAACAAGGTTCTTACCAAGTCCAATTGAAGGAGCAGATTGTGACAGACATCTACAGTGGTTAAATTCACATAGGAAGTATATTGTTTGTGTGATTGCAAGTTGTCTTATCACAGTGGTTTCTTACATCTTTTGATTTTCATTAAAAGGTATATATACGTTTCCAGGGTTTCAAATGTTTGGTAAGAAACAGGCAGTGATTATCAGAAAAAGATGTGTTATATAGAAAAGTCCAGGGTACTATATGTAGAAGAATAAAAGAAAAGTTTGGCTTTGCAAACCCAAAGCATGGTTACATAACCCAAGTACACTGAGGAAGGATCCCAAGTACCGATTTTGACCTTTCTGGTAGATACCACAGGAAGTAATGGTGCAGATGGAATAACATGGTTGGGCAGGGTTTGGGCTCATAGCTGAATCAGACCACAAGGGGAGGGGGAGAGAGAGAGAAGGAGGGAGGTGAGGGAGATTAAAAAAAAAAAACACAATAGTTAAGGCAGGGAAGTGACAATCTGCAGGGATGTAGTCAATGTGCTGCACAGGCAGAGAGATCAAAACACACCAGCAGCAGTAGTAGTTGAGGCAGGGAAGTGCAGCTATGGTAGTCAAGTGTGAATGTGCTGCACAGAGAGACTATTATATGAAAATACATATAAGAGTCTAACATGGTGCCACGCTACATATGCCAGGCTGCCTGAGCCTCCTCCTGATTGGCCATAATGAAATTTTAAGTCTATGCTAATTTAGCCAGAGTTTCAAAGGGTGTCTACTATCATTTTCAACATTTAGAAATTACAAGAAATTTTACTAACTTCAAGGTAAGTGTTTAAATGTTTATTCTAGTATTTATTCATGCAAAAAAAATGTTTTCACACACTACTGATTCTCCTCTATCAGATGCATTTATAATCTAGCAAATTTAGATATGCCTTTAAATGAAGTCTTCATACTGTGACATACTGAAGCAGAGCATGATCCCCTCCCTTCGGAGACCGGGCCGCAGGGCAGTATTCCAACATGATAACAACCCCAAACACACCTCCAAGATGACCACTGCCTTGGTAAAGAAGCTGAAGGTAAAAAGGTTATGGACTTGCCAAGCATGTCACCAGAATGCAAGGTCTCTAACATCCACCAGCTATGTGATGTCATCATGGAGGAGTGGAAGAGGACTCCAGTGGCAACCTGTGAAGATCTGGTGAACTCCATGCCCATGAGGGTTAAGGCAGTGCTGGAAAATAATGGTGGCCACACAAAATAATGACACTTTGGGCCCAATTTGGACATTTCCACTTAGGGGTGTACTCACTTTTGTTGCCAACGGTTCAGACATTAATGGTTGTGTGTTGAGTTATTTTGAGGAGACAGCAAATTTACACTGTTATACAGGCTGTACACTTACTACTTTACATTGTAGCAGAGTGTCATTGCTTCAGTGTTGTCACATGAAAAGATATGATAAAATATTTACAAAACTGTGAGGGGTGTACTCACTTTTTGTGAGATACTCTATATATATATATATATATATATTTATATATATATATATGTGTATGTATATATAAGGCCTTGCAAAAGTATTCACTCCCTTGACATTTTACCTATTTTGTTACATTACAGCCTTAAGTTCAATGTTTTGGTAATTTGAATTTTTTATGATGGATCAGAACACAATAGAACACAAGTTGGTGAAGTTAAATGAGAAACATAAAAGTATTTTTTAGAAATAGAAAACAGAGAATTGGCAAGTGCATATGTATTCACCCCATTTGTTACGAAGCCCATAAAAAGCTCTGGTGCAACCAATTACCTTCAGAAGTCACATAATTAGAAAATAGCTAAAATAAAGGTATGTATTCACCCCCTTTGTTACGAAGCCCATAAAAAGCTCTGGTGCCACCAATTACCTTCAGAAGTCACATAATTAGTGAAATGATGTCCACCTGTGTGCAATCTAAGTGTCACATGATCTGTCATTACATACACACACCTTTTTTGAAAGGCCACAGAGGCTGCAACACCTAAGCAAGAGGCACCACTAACCAAACACTGCCATGAAGACCAAGGAACTCTCCAAACAAGTAAGGGACAATGTTGTTGAGAAGTACAAGTCAGGGTTAGGTTATAAAAAAATATCCAAATCTTTGATGATCCCCAGGAGCACCATCAAATCTATCATAACAAAATGGAAAGAACATGGCACATCAGCAAACCTGCCAAGAGATGGCCGCCCACCAAAACTCACGGACCGGGCAAGGAGGGCATTAATCAGAGAGGCAGCATAGAGACCTAAGTTTGCCCCGGAGGAGCTGCAGAGTTCCACAGCAGAGACTGCGGTATCTGTACATAGGACAACAATAAGCTGTACGCTCCATAGTGTTGGGCTTTATGGCAGAGTGGCCAGAAGAAAGCCATTCCTTTCAGCAAAAAACAAAATGGCACGTTTTGAGTTTGGGAAAAGGCATGTGGGGGACTCCCAAAATGTATGGAGGAAGGTGCTCTTGTCTGAGGAGACTAAAATGTTACTTTTTGGCCATCAAAGAAAACGCTATGTCTAGTGCAAGCCCAACACGTCACATCACCCAAAGAACACCCAGCTGGGGCTGGGAAACTAGTCAGAGTTGAGGAAAAGATGGATGGTGCTAAATACAGGGATATTCTTGAGCATGCCTGTACCACTCTGTGTGTGATTTGAGGCTAGGATGGAGGTTCACCTTCCAGCAGGACAATGACCTGAAACACACTGCTAAAGCAACACTTAAGTGGTTTAAGGGGAAACATGTAAATGTGTTGAAATGGTCTAGTCAAAGTCCAGACCTCAATCCAATAGAAAATCTGTGGTTAGACTTAAAGATTGCTGTTCACAAGCGCAAACCATCCAACTTGAAGGAACTGGAGCAGTTTTGCCTGGAGGAATGGGCAAAAATCCCAGTTGTAAGATGTGGCAAGCTCATAGAGACTTATCCAAAGTGACTTGGAGCTGTAATAGCAGCAAAGGTGGGTCTACAAAGTATTGACTTCAGGGGGGTGAATAGTTATGCACATTTACTTTTTCTGTTATTTTGTCCTATTTGTTGTTTGCTTCAAAATGATAAAAAACAAAACATCTTAAAAGTTGTGGGCATGTTCTGTAAATTAAAGGATGCAAATCCTCAAACAATCCATATAAACTCCAGGGTGTGAGGCAACAAAACAAAAAAAATGCCAAGGGGGGTGAATACTTTTGCAAGGGACTGTATATATATATATATATATATATATATATATATATATATATATATATATATATATATATATATATATATATAAAACAAAGAACACCATGGCAGTGCTTGCCATCCTACCTGTACTCAATACACATCTCAAGGAACCTTGTGCCCCTAGAGGACAATAAACTTCTTTAACTTGTCCCTTACAAGTTAATTGTGAACAAGCACTCCCACCTTACTGTGATGATCCTGCTTCCTTCCATTGTCTTCCAACCTTTTCTCACCAACACATCTATCACCGGAGGGAGGGTGGTAATTTTCTTTCTCATGTGTTCCCCTCCACTGTAATGAACTACTCCTCCCCACATATTATACATAGCTCCTCCTTCCTCTCCTCTACCAATCAATTCAAACTACATCCCTTGTCTATATAGATAGATATACATATATGAATAATCAGAGTATTGCAGTATATAGTGATACCTTTTTTATTGGACAAACATATTCATAGGTTTCATGACGAGCTTTCGAGAGCGTTCCTCTCTTTGTCGAGTCAGAGTCAATACTGATTATAGATTCACAAATACAGCAAAAAATTCCAGGATTAACAAATAATGTTCTGATCAGCCAGCCGTGCAAGTGTGTGAGGGTGCAGACCAGAGTAAGTAAATTGGGATCGTAAATAGTTTCACATCTAAGGAACCATAGAGCTGTAGCCAAACTCAGGAGAAAGGCAGAGAACAAAAAATAAAAAAATAAAAAAAATCAATAAACACACATATATATTTACAATCATGAATGTTGGAGGTTACAAGACATTTTGATAACGAGATAAGAATTCAATGTCTACATTAAGGCCTGAGTCCAATGGAGAAACCAGCCAGAAATTACATATGAGGATTACAACGGAGAAACCAGCCAGAAATTACATATGAGGATGAATCTACACAGACATTCCATCAATAAGCACAATGAGGAGACTTACTGTACTCCAGTTGGACACCATTTCACCCAGAATAACCACTTCATGAAAAATCTCAAAATCAAAATACTCAAAGTTTTTTTTTTAAAACACTAAGGAAAGAAAGACATGTGAAATTTAAATGATTATGTTCTTTAACAGTAATAACTCAGGCCTTAATGTAGACATTGAATTCTTATCTCATTATCAAAATTTCTTGTAACCTCCAACATTCATGATTGTAAATATATATGTGTGTTTATTGATTTTTTTATTTTTTTTATTTTTTTTTCTCTGCCTTCCTCCTGAGTTTGGTTACAGCTCTATGGTTCCTTAGATGTGAAACTATTTACGACCCCAATTTACTTACTCTGGTCTGCACTCCCACACACTTGCACGGCCGGCTGATCAAAACATTATTTGTTAATCCTGGAATTTTTTGCTGTTTTTGTGAATCTATAATCAGTATTGACTCTGACTCGACAAAGCTCGTCATGAAACCTATGAATATGTTTGTCCGATACAAAAGGTATCACTATATACTGCAATACTCTGATTATTCATCTGGATTACTGGACATTCACGGCTACCTCACTCTTCATATATATATATGCATATATATATATATATATATATATATATATATATATATACAGGGGCGGATCTACCAGTGGTGCAGGTGGTGTAGTGCCTTGTGATTTGTTTTTTTAATTTGTTTTCTGTAGTGTAGTGGTTCCTTGGGTTCTACCACCCCGGCCCATCCCGCCTGGGCTCCCCTGTGCTTCCTTGGCTGCACACCCCTTTCCCCAGTCTAAAATCGGTGTTTTTCCCTATTTAAATTAGAGTATTTTGTACTGAAGCTCAAAGAGGTGGCAGTGTGTAGCAGTCCAGCAAACTGGGGATGTATATCAGGGAAGAAAGTAAGAGAGCAAAGTGACAGCAAAGTACAGAGGAGATGGGTTCTGTGAGGGGCGGACAAAGGAGATAGGCTAAACTGCTGACAAGGACTGGATGGGGATGGGTGCTAAGAGGATTGGGTGCTGTGTGGGGGTGATGTTTATATATATATATATTCTTAGAAAGGGATCTTGGGGTGGGCAGGGGTCTTCGCAAGGGGAGCAGTTATAGGAAGGGGTATGGGTATGGACACTGAGTGGTTCCTGTAGAGTCCAGCACAATCGCCCAGAGGGGGGGGGCAAATGTTTTTTTTTTGCACAATGTCCCTCCATTCTCTAGCTCCGCCACTCTATATATATATATATATATATATATTATATATATTATATATATATATAGTAAATAAACAGGACATTTGTATTCATATTTTAATGTCTAAAAATAAGCTAAAAACATATTTCCTGCTTAGAATTCCAAGAAATACAGTTATCCCATTGCATTCTGGAAAACTTGGCAAGGACATGCAAATCCTTGCCATAAGCTAAATTATATTGTAGTATACATATACAAATTTAGTTATGAAGAGCGAAGTAGCTGTAAATGTCCAGTAATCCAGGTGAATAATCAGAGTATTGCAGTATAAAGTGATACCTTTTTTATTTGACAAACAAAAATAAAGAAATCGAATGTTTGAGCAACAAAAATGGTATCCAGTTTATACTATAATATTCTGATATTTCATCTATAAAAATGTATATATAGAGAGAGAGGGAGAGAGCGAGAGAGAGAGAGAGAGAGACACACATAAACACTCTTGCTAGTGGTTGCCAACAGGGTAAGAACCACTGGACAGATGTAGTAGTCTACAGGCAAAGGGTATTCAGGAACAGGTAACTAGTCCGTGCTTTGGGCTAGCAAAAGAACATCCAGGGAAAGACAAATGCTTGTGGTATGCAAGGGCTGGAGAAGACAGATAGGGAATTAGGGGTCACCTCCACTTAAAATTTCAAATACAGATATCAGTAGGATAGCTCACTCTCAGGCTAGGTCCTTGCTCGAGCACAGTAAAGCCGGACCCACACCATTTTGCTTGCTTCCGTTGCTATGAGATGACATGTCCTGCAGCCACAGTGTGGAGCATCACTCTGGACTGACACAGCGTGTACCCAGAGCAATCTGAAGTGCAGCCGTCAGCATGCAATTGAAGAGCATGATACCCAGAAATGATGTTGGTTTGTTGATTAACATATTAAATGTAAGGCTAGCTCTGCTTTATTTTGTAGTTTCAATTGTGGGTCTATAATGTTCTTTTGTTTTTCAGTAGCAGCACCTTAAAAGAATAATAATTTTACAAATAATGTATCACAAGGCAACAGCATCAGGTTAACTGTTATACCTTTAATACGTCACATGATCTTGTATGTAAAACACTAGGCCTTACTCTAAAGTAAATCAGTAAGTTCAAAGCAGATAATGAATGAATAAACTGCGGGGGCCCATTAATAAGTGATCAGCCATATCTAATCATTTACCTCATGTCTGCAATTTTAATGTGCAGGAATCTGCAATGTATCACAATGGCCTATTTTGTGTACAACGTACAATGGGTTAATTATGGCCTGCATCCCTTCGCATATCTCTCTCTAAGCTGACGAAAAGACCAGTAGCAGCTGGCAGGAAATGGGTAGGGAAGCTGACCACAGATAAACTGTAGGATGCTGAAGAGTTGCAGAAGATATAGTTTGGGACAGGAAGTCAAGCTGTCAGGCCACAGAGGTTTGCTGAATACATCTGCAGTGCTATTGAAGAATGTGGCCCTCAGATAATGGTCAGGGACACAGCTGTCAGTTTGAGATGAAGTAACTCCAAGGAAGCCCAAGGCCTTCTGTGGTAATGTTACGGATGTTGCTGTGTGATAGGATAAAGACAAGCCTGTCATGGCAATGCTATTAGCAAATTCAATACAGTTTGATCAATGTGTTTTTATGTTATCCCATAAAGCACTGCCAGTGTAATCAGCAATAGAACGATACAGAGCACAGTCACCTAAATGTCTAATAACATGGTGGTTTATGTGACAACACTGATTTCTGGACAGTTCTGAATATATCTGTCCATTGGTGAATGTACAGTACGTGTCTGTCTGTATGTGTATGAATGTGTTTGTATCTGTCATATGTATGTTGTATATGTTTGTCTATCTGGTTACTTCTTTGTCTGTATCTGTACTTTGTGCATGTGTGTGTGTCATGATGTGTCAACCTGTCTGTCTGCATCGGTCACTTGTTTTTTGTGTGTGTCTGTTTATATGTGTTTATCTTTTTCCGTGTCTATGTGTGTGTGTTTCTATCTAGGTATCTCTAACATTATGTGTCTTTTTGTGCGTTTCTATATATGTGTGTGTATTTCGGTATCTGTATATGTGTGTGTCTATATCTAACATTATGTGTCTTTTTGTGCGTTTCTATATATGTGTGTGTATTTCGGTATCTGTATGTGTGTGTGTGTCTATGTCTAACATTATGTGTCTTTTTGTGCATTTCTATATATGTGTGGAATTTGTTATCTGTATGTGTGTCTATGTCTGACATTTGCATTTGTGTGTATCTGAGTATCTGTACAGTATGTGTGTGTGTGCCTTTGCCTGTCATTTTGTGACTGTCAGTGCAAGTATATCAGTTTATTAATTGGTGTTCAAAGATGAATGTGTGGGTGTCAGTGTCTGTTTGTCTGTGTGCTTGTCTGTCTGGGTCAATATGTTTGTCCGCCTATGTTTGTCTGTCTGTGGTTGTATGCTACACTTCAACTAGCAAACTTACTTGTGTTATTTGTTATAAATCACTAGCATACCATATTATGTTTATAATGATTGTTGTTGTTCAGTCATTCAGTCGTATCCAAGTCTCTGTGACCCTAGGGACTGCAGAATGATAGGTGCAATAATTATGTCTCTGGTCAAGGGTGTGAGTAGCCAGTTCATTCTCCAGTGGACTGTAATTTGTCTGACCTCTCTCTTTTGACCTGCCCATCTTGGGTGACCCTACATGGTATAGTTCACAGCTTCATCGAGGTTCACAAGCTCCTTCACAACAACAAGGTAGCCATCCAGAAGGTTTATAATGATAGCGGTCCTTAAGTATCCCATTTCCGGTAGGGAAGGGAGATGAACAATATTCCAACGCGTCCACTCTTTGAAATTCATTTAATTAATGTTTAAAGTTGTTGGTGCTTCAAATACAAAACAAAAAAACCAAACCACAACAACCTACTTCACATTACCACTCCCAGAAAGCTATCTGTACCTTATCATGGAAACTAATCACGTCTGCACTGCATAACAACACATCTCACCTGGAAACTTGTACTTGACACAGTGGTATAACAGGAAATGTGGTAGATTTTTTCCAATAGTGAAAGAGTTAAGACGCATACTAATATGACCCACTTCAATGTCACCTATTTTGGTCTTAAATGGTTGCACAAAGTAACATAATGTCCAGAGAGCGAGTTCATAGAAGTTCCCTTGGTCAGAAACGGCTCACTGCTTGACGCATTACTTCAAGACTGTGATACTTTAAAGGCTGGGGAGGAAACCAGAGGAAAAACAGTCTAGTGTTCAGAATTACAAGCATGTAGCTGAAGTCAATGTTTAATAATATAACCACAATGACAGAGGGCGACGACCCAGATTGAACACATTGTCCTCCTGACAGCTCTGCTGGGGACTGTAATTCGTTTCTGTCACACGGTATTATGCATTCAAAAAATGTACAATGGTGAGGATTCTGGTGAAATAGCTATTTCTGCTTGTAGAGATCACACACAAAACAGCAGCATGTTCACTGAGCGAAATGAAAGTGCTAGCTCAGTTGGGATCTGTCTCAGTGAGGGCGGACTGAATGGACGTCCAGGAACTCGGTCACAAATATAATAATAGTTATATGGCTACTGAAAAGTTCTTAATGAACAATAAGGCTCTACATCAAAGGACTTGGCACCACCCATTCATTTAGTGTAAGATTATTCAGAAACTAGTTTACAGTGTTGAGAAAAGGAGGGGCATTGAAATGCGTCCATACTATATGCTGTAGTATAAAGTAAGATAAACAACTTTGCAGCTTTCTTTTGAAAATATTTATTATATATAAAATGTTATACCATTGTTAAGGACGAGATCCGTTCCGGATATATTATAAGTTAAAAATCCATTGTATTCCTCACACTCTACAGTATGCTGTAATCTAGAGTAAGATAAACAACTGTACAATGCGTATTTAGCTTTTAAAAAATAAAAAATTCTCAATGAGATCTTCCTTACAAAACAACTTTTTTCTACCTTTTATAATATCTATGCTACCCCAGAATATAAATCTTGTTGCAGATAGTACGGTATGTCTGTTGTATAGTACCACAAACCCTGGGGCCTAATTAGCAATTTAATCATACTAATCCAAGGCAGCATTTATCATCTAGAACTGGTAACATCATTTTAAAAATAAATTAGGCTTAGTATAATCACAATAATTTGTATAAAATGCCCAGTTGCTAAGGCTAAAAGATTGTAAAAATACTATTCCAGTAAGAAATTTCCCTAAAAGTCTATTGCAAAGTTATTTACCTCACTGAAGATATTAGCACACTATAGATCATTGTTTCCCAGACTGTGTTATGAGTTTCCATTTTGTTTCACAAAGGGCTACACATGGCAATTAATGCAAAAGCAGTGCCAAGCTTTGTGATGTCCATGAAATTGATCTAAACCAGTCATTGCTCAACCTAAATCATAGTTTGTCTGGAAGTCCTTGAGGAGAGGGTTGGGAGTCACTGGCCTAGAGAAAGGCTATAAGGAGTTGGTTAGGATTTTGATGTGCAGTTTGTTTTGGGGTCATTGGGGTTTGAATCCTAAGGAGCCATTTTGTTGTAAAGGGAATAGCTATGGACAGTGGTTCACAAACCTCTCCCCCAGACCCACCAGACGGGGCCATGATATAGATTTGACACTGTGTGAACACAGGTGATGCAATTTATCTTGCCTACATTCACATAGTGCAAGACCTATATCATTGCCTGTCTGATGGGTGTTGAGTAGAGGTTTGGGAACCGCTATCTATGGATATAAATGGGAGATTTCTTCTGCATACTAGAGCATCATCAATAGAGTTCCATGAAAAATGGTTCCATGAGTGGATTATCTTGGGAACACTACTGTAGAGTATTGCATCCTTACAGTGGCCCATTGACCCTTTTACTAGCAGAGTGAATTGTGCTCGAAGCCCTTCTGACATTGAAAGAGTTAAAATGCATTAATTACCATTCAACTGAATATATTATTATACATTATTTATTCCTCTAGTCACATATCTTTTTGAGGGACATTAATTCTTTTCTGAGTGTATTCTAAAATGTAATTAACCTCAAAATCAACAGTTTAACTAGATAAAGTACAGCAATACCCTGTTTAGTGATGTAGTTAGGTTTCCGGGCAATAGGAGTGTTAAGCGAAGATAGGGAAGATAGGTATAAGGGAACTCATGGCAAAAAAGACACGAAACAGGAAGCATTTTCAAGGTTTTTAACTTTAAATCAACTTGAATAAACTGCAAATATAACAACAAGAGAAAAAGAACCTACATAAGATAACAGCACACAAAAAAATAACAGTACACTTTAACTGGCATGCAGCAATGGATTCAAGTTGGTAAGGTGTCTTGGAGCATTGTCCATTAACAGGAACGCTTTGGCCTCAAGTCCGTTGCGCCTGCAATAGCACTGCACTGATGGACAGAAATGCTTGCTTAACCAGTTCTTAAAGACGTCCATGGTAATCCAGGCTTTCCTCTTGAATTTCCAAATGACCGGTAAAGTGGATTTTGGTATGCCCTTCATTGCTTCAGGTGTTTTTAAGTGGTAGACCAGCAATGGCTTGATCTTGAAGTCACCACTGGTGTTTTTCCACAAGAAGCCAATCTCCTCCATGTTGAACAAAGGTTTAGAAGGGTAATTGCCTCTTTCTATGATGTTCTTCAAAGCAGCTGGAAAGGCCACAGCCGCTTCGCTCTCAGTGCTTGCCACTTTTCCCGTGATCTTTATGTTGTAGAGGTTGTTACTCTTTTTGAAGCAGTCAAACCAACCTCTATTGGCTGAAAAGTTTGTCACATCTGGTTTTTGGCTCTTGATATGGCTGTATATGCTTCTAGCCTTCTCCATTATGACGGCCTGGCTGAGAGGCATGTTACGCTCACGTTCATCATTAATCCATATGGACAGCCTCTTCTCCATCTCCTTAAGGGCATAGCACCTGGAACAGGTAATCTTCTTCGATGAAGATGCAGTGCTATGGTTGCCAAAGACTTCATATTTTCTTTTTTCTTCAGTATGGTGTGGATTGTGGAGGTTGGTAACGTCAAATCCGCTCCAATATCCACTTGGAGTTCCCCTTTCTCCAAGCGGTCCAGCACTTGCATCTTGACATCCAGAGGACTGCTCTGGTACTTCAACTTGCCATAATCTTCCTTGCGCTCACTAATGTTCTGTAATACAGGACAAAAAATAAAATTAAAGTAGATTTTAATAGACATTTAATAATTAACAACATTATGAGAAAGAAGGGGAAATGAAAATATCCTGCACCTTGTCTCTGGATGATAGAGGTAGCAGTTGGGGTTCTCCTGTGGTTCTCTCTCATTTCAAGATAGCAGTTTTCTGTTCTGAGCATTAAATGGGATCCCGCAAGGAAAAAACAGCAATATAACGAAGCAGAGCGTTCAGAGGGGATCAGTGGCCCAAAAAACATTGCAATAGCTGGGTTTAGCGCAAAGCTGGGAATTTCATCGAAAACATCGCTGTAGCGAATCAGCTCTAAAACTGGTAGCGTTAAGTGGAGTATATCTGTATATATAGCACAATTAGCCTAGTAATACTGAAAACAAAGTTTCACATTGATATATTGAAATGTCTCTGTAAAGTAAAAAACACAAATGCTGGAAATTTATACTAAACCAAGGAAGTCGAATGTTTGTGTTCCACCGCTAGTGCTACATTATAATGGGCATTCAATGAGAATCCTACCCATCACATTTCTACATGAGATTAGCTGAGAAATGGCAACTGTTTGTGTCTCTAAAATAAGATTTCAGAGTGGGGTTGGATGTGCAATTTGTTAGTGCAAGATCTGTGTCAATATCCATTAAGTGCAAGATGCACGCCACATGTGACACTTCATTATTGCAGTAGTGTGTCACTAATGGCACCATAATGCCACAAGACTGCTGGATCTCTGAAACACCATAGTGTTAGGTCCAACCTCAGGTTACAGGTATGTTTGCAATTTTTCTACTGATTAAAATGTAACCTATAAAGGCCCACTGTAGTCCTATTTTTAAAATATACTCTTTTGAAAAACTACACTTGATAATAGGAAAAAGAAAAAATATGCAGCCTTTAGTTTAGTCATAAAACAGCATAAAGAAAAAACAGAACATATTGATTCTAAAAAAAATAATTAATTAATACACTGATCCCCAAATTCTCCTCTGAGGCCCCCAGACTTTAGAGACTCCACAGCCTGCTAAATAAGAATTATGTTCACACAATGTTAAACCTAAATCTTGTTGTGCCCTTGTGGAGGTGTTTGGGAATTACTGATTTAATAAAATCTCTGGAGCATAACAATTTATTTCATGTTTTTATATATATTTGACTGGGGATTCTACATACAAATATACTATTCATCAGCAATTACAGTGTCAGTCACATGATCAACCATTAATTGGCTGCACAAATATATTTTTATCACATCAAGACATTTTTTTCAATTTTGGGTAATATGATTCACATTAATGTTACTTAACAGTGAACTAAAACATAGTTTTAACAACAAAAGTGTGTACACTGGCCCTTTAAAATACCTAATTTTTCTTTATGTCATTAAAAAAATTTAACTTAATAATGGGCAAAATTATTTTTTGAAGCAAATAAACACACATTGTATATAACATTACACTTTTCTACTGCACTCAATTTTCTTTTCTGACCTGATTCTGTGTCAGGAGGGTGTGTCTTTGCAAACTAATAGTTACATAGTAATTGAGATTGAAAAGAGACTTTTCAGTCCATCAAGTTCAACCTTTTAAGATATCCTCTGATCTGCAATATGAAGATTAGTTGTTAATTAATTAGTTGTTAATTAATTGTTAATTAATTAATCCTGAGGAAGGCAAACAGAAAAATAAAAAAATGAGTAAAATCCCCTTAAAGGAAAAAAAAAAAATCCTTCCTGACCCCAGATACTGGCAATCAGATTCCTCCCTGGATCAATACTCCCTCTCTAACTAACCATGATAAACCTAAATGCCCTTTCTAATTAGAAATAAATCCAGTCACCTTTTAAAGTTATCTATCGAATCCCCTGTCACACCTCCTTTGGTAGAGAATTCCACAGATTAACCACCCTTACTGTGAAGAACCCTTTTCTTTCTTTAAGGTGGAATCTTTTAACTTCTATCCTCAAAGGATGTCCTCTTGTCAGGTGAAAATCTCTTGGCACAAAAAGCTCACTTTATACTGACCCTGGATGTATTAGCCCAAAATTGTACTCCAAATGAGGGCGTACTAGAGATTTGTATAGTGGCAGAATTATATTTGCTTCCCATGCTTCTATACCCTTCTTAATACATGCTAATATTTTATTTGCCTTTGCAGCTGCTGCTTGGCATTGAGCACTGTTATCTAGGTGGTTGTCCACAAGCACTCCCAAATCCCTTTCAATGTCTGATACCCCTAGATTTGCTCCATTAAGATTTTAAATTGCATGGCTATTTTCCTTCTCAGATGCGTAACTTTACATTTATTCGTATTAAATCTCATCTGCCATTTAGTTGCCCATTCCTCTATTTTATGTAAATCCCTTTGGAAGGAAAGTACATCATTATCTGATTTAATTACCTTGCACAACTTTGTTACATCAGCAAAAATGGAGGCACTACTTTCCAATCCTACTTCTAAATCATAAATAAATATGTTAAAAATTAGAGGACCTAATACTGAACCCTGAGGAACCCCACTTACCACATTAGTCCAATCTGAGTATGTTCCATTTACAACAACCCTTTGCTTACTGTCTTTTAGCCAGCTCTCAATCCATGAGCAGATATTTACTGCAATTCCTGTATCCCTTAGTTTACACAATAGTCTCCCATGTGGCACTGTATCAAAAGCCTTTGCAAAATCCAAAAAGACTGCATCCACTGAGTTGCCTTGATCCAGGTTCCTACAAACATCCTCATAGAAACTAATTAGGTTTGTTTGACATGACCTATCCCTCATAAATTCATGTTGTCTCCTACTTATAATCCTGTTCAAGTAGACATGTTCTTGTATATTATCCCTTATTAACCCTTCTAAAAGCTTTCCCACTACAGAAGAGAAGCTCACTGGTCTATAACTCCCCGGATTTGCTCTTGCTCCATTCTTAAATATAGGTATCAACTCTGCTTTTCTCCAGTCATCTGGTAAAGAACCTGTGTTGAGTGAATTTAAAAAAAGAAATATAATGGTTTGGCTATAATGAGCTCTCCATTAGTATCATTGAAATCACTGTCAGTTCTAATTACCACTTTCTGATCGTATAGGTAGAATCCTCCTCTGCATACATACAGCCTCATTCAATTGCTGCGATTTGGTGGTAGGGGACTCTATTATTAGGACTCTATTATTAGGAAGGTAGGAAGGGTGATTGGTCACCCAGATCCCAGCAATCGAACAGTTAAATAAATAACTTGGAGGGGGTGAAAATGAACCGGCGGTCTTGGTACATATTGGTACCAATGACAAAGTTAGTGGAAGATGGAATGTCCTAAAGAATGATTTTGGAGAACTAGGGAATAATCTTAATGCAAGGATCTCCAAGGAAATATGTTCTGAGATACTACCAGGCAGATGAGCTGAATAGGATATTTTCTTCTGTATACACAAGAGAGGTACCAGAGGTTTGGACCTTGCAACATAATAGGGCTACACTACCTTTACCTAATAATTAGTTAATACAGGAAGTAATCCAAAAGAGGTTGAAAAAAATAAATGTTAATAAAGCCCCAGGTCCTGATGGAATACATCCAAGGGTACTGAGAGAACTGGATTCTGAGAAAGCCAAACCATTATAGCTGGGTCACTACCAGATGACTGGAGAAAAGCAGAAGGGAGCAAGAGCACATCTGGGGAATTATAGACCTGTAAAACTCACTTCTGTAATGGGAAAGCTTTTAGAATGGTTATTAAGGGATCACATATATAGTTGTGAGAATATGAGCCGTTGCTCACGCTTGCGGGCTCGCGCAGCAACTGCGACCCTTGAAAACTTTATGTCGTAACGCAAACAACATACGAGACACGTTACCACCAATTACGACCTCGCAAAAATCGGCCGCAACCCACGGACATGAAAAAATCAAAAACACAATAAATACACACAACCCATACATAAAAAGCTTACCTACAGCAAGAGGGGGCATCCAGGACCTCAATAAATGAAGTTACATCTTAATTTAACTAAAAATAAAAGAGTTTAGACACTAAAAAATTCTCTAAGCGAGAGAAAAAATGGCCGCCGAACAAAACAAAAACAAGGCTACAGCACTCTAAACACGCAAAACACCACCAGAAACACGCAAAACACCACAAAACACCTACGGATATTCCGCTACAGACGCATACCACACATTAGCCGCCATTTTAGAACAATAACTTATACAATGCGGAAGTACACAGCTACGCTAACGGTTTGGTCTCGCGCACGCACACTATTACACTGCACACATTCATCACGCTTACACAGCAGCTCCACACCACTAATGATCCAGCAACATCAAAACAGATTGTCAGCTCTTCAACAGAATGCTTCCTGCATATATTACTTGAAAATAGGTAAAGTATATTACTTTATTAATGTATTATTTATTTGATTATTTTACACCAAACAGCATTAGTTCACTTAAAATTTCATTGCCGTCATTTTTTGACGGGCAATTCACTAGTAATATATAAGAATATGTCTATCGAACAGAATTATAAGTAGGAGTTAACATGGATTTATGAGGGATGAGTCATGTTAAACATATCTAATTAGTTTCTATGAGGAGGTTAGTAGGAACTTGGATCAAGGCAACTCAGTGGATGTAGTCTTTTTAGATTTTGCAAAGGCTTTTGATACAGTGCCACATGGGAGACTATTGTGTAAACTAAGGGATACAGGAATTGCAGTAAATATATGCACATGGATTTAGAGCTGGGTAAAAGACAGGAAGCAAAGGGTTGTTGTAAATAGAACATACTTAGATTGGACTAATGTGGTAAGTGGTGTTCCTCAGGGTTCAGTTTTAGGTCCTCTCTTTTTTAACATATTTATTAATGACTTAGAATTAGGACAGGAAAGTATTGTCTCCATTTTTGCTGATGACACTAAGTTGTGCAAGGTAATTAAATCAGAATATGATGTACTTTCCCTCCAAAGGGATTTGCATAGATTAGATAAATCGGCAATTACATGGCAGATGAGATTTAATATGAATAAATGTAAGGTTATGTATCTGGGAAGGAAAAATAGCCATGCAATTTATACACTTAATGAAGCAAATCTAGGGGTATCAGATATTGAAAGGGATTTGGGAGTGCTTGTGGACAACCACCTACGTAACAGTTCCCAATACCATGCAGCATCTGCAAAGGCAGATAAAATATTAGTATGTAATAAAAAGGGTATAGAAGCAAGGGAGGCAAATATAATTCTCCCACTATACAAATCTCTAGTAGGCCCTCATTTGGAATATGGAGTACAGTTTTGGGCACCACTTCATAAAAAGGACATTTTAGAACTGAAAACTGTACAGGGAAAACTAATAAGGGGAATGGAGGAGCTAAGTTATGAAGAAAGACTAACCAAATTAAACATATTTTCCATTGAAAAAAGGTTTCTAAGAGGAGATATGATTACCTTATATAAATACATCCAGGGTCAGTAAAAAGATTTGTCAAGGGAGCTTTTTGTGCCAAGTGGTTATCAGCTGACAAGAGGACATCATTTAAGGTTAGAAGTAAAAATATTCCACCTTAAAGAAAGAAAGGGGTTCTTCACAGTAAGGGTGGTTAATCTGTGGAATTCTCTACCAAGGGAGGTGTTGATAGCAGATTCAATAGATAACTTTAAAAAGGGATTTGATGTATTTTTAAATCAAAAGAGCAGGGAGTATTGATCCAGGGAGGAATCCAATCGCAAGTATCTGGGGGTCATGAAGGAATATATATATATATTTGTATCTCTTCTTAATTTAAGAACTTGATGTAGACTTGTACTTGCTTAATTATTCTCTGAGTCAGATAAAAAAAATTAGGGACATGGAATGCATTTTTTTCTATCGTGCATTTAAAAGGGCATGTTTCTAAAAGTGTCTATTTTTATGAAAAATATTTAATAAAATGTTGGTAAATTTATTGGAAAGTAACTGAAAGCTCTGTGTGAGCAGACTCTAGATCTCATTGGCAGACACTTATGACTCATACAGCTATATTGCTGCCCATTGGTTGTCGGGGACAAACCCCCAAAGACAGTTATACAATCAAAGCAGAATATTCTGCTCCAGGAACTTTACTTTAAAAAAAGAAACACATTGTTCAACATTATCAAACACCCTCTTTCAGATACAAGAAAAAAATGCCTTCAATGGCCCTTTAATAAGGCATGTTTTTTTCTCCAGTATAAATCACCTTGTTTTACACTGCTGTTGGTGTGGACTCTCAGGGCCCTTGCACAAGCCCCACACCTGCACAGAGTCGTTGCACATGCAGGCTGACACGCAGGATATCAGGGTTAGCTCAATGTAAGTTCAGCTGTGAGACTGACTCATTGCTTGTTCCTGGAACCGTCTGAAGGAGGAGAGGATACTGTGGGCAGGCGCTAACTGTATCATCTGGGTTGAGGCCGGTAGCAGATGGTCCTAAAACATACTTCCACGTGGGATTTAAATAGAACAGCACCCACAATCAGCTGACTGGGAGCAAATGAACAAGTTTGTATCGTCAGAGCTGTTGCATCAAACCTTGGATGTTTCACACTGGCGTCCGAGTATCAACTCCTGCATATAAGTGAGGGTGCAGCAAACATCGTATGACTTATGTTATGAAGTTTCATATTTTTCATCATCCACTGAAAAAAAAATAAAGTAGGCTTTAAATATTAATCAAGTTTATTTAGCATGGAAAATGAGCAATCTGCTTTAGAAATGTGTTTCTGCCTAAGTCCATGAGGCCCAGTCCTAGGGCAGTACATTGTCAGCAGGATGACTGAAGTTACAGTGCAGTACATTGAAATATATTTGTATATACATAGAAATGTCTGTATGCAGTGATATATCTGTCTATAAATATATCTGACACTTTCTGACATACCCTATAGCGCCTATAATAGTTTTCAGTTGTGAGTAACGCCTGCGAGATGCGTTACTCACAAGCTGCTATCACTAAATTGTGGGAAAGTGCGCAAGTGCGTATGCACAAGGGAGCCTTGCAATTGCGCATGCGCGCATGTGTGGCGGTGGGTTACTGGGATGGAGGCAGGGTGAGAGAAAGGAAGAGAGAGGAGGCAGAGAGGGAGGAGAGAGATAGAGGGAGAGGCAGAGAGAGAGAGGGTAGAGGAAGAGATAAGGAGGCAGAGAGAGAGAGTGAGGGAGAGAGAGAGAAAGTGAGGGAGGGAGCAGTTAGAGAGCACATACAGCGCAGAGAGGAGGAGAGAGAGGGCGCACAGAGAGAGAGAGCACAGAGAGAGACAGCACAGAGAGAGGTAGCACAGAGAGAGACAGAACAGACAATTGAACATAACTTATGATACCGTCATTTGTGATGAGGAAGTTACTAGTATACACCTAAACATACTTAATCTGAACGACCTAGGGCTGCATAAAACCTTTATACGCCCATGACCTGTTCAGATACGTTTCGTAAAATGGTAATGCAGCAGGGGGTTGTGGCAGAGGCACTTGCTTCTCTTCTAAAAGCCAGTTTTTAAATGCAACAGTTGGAGTCAATGTAGTGCAGTTACAAAGAATAACCATGTAAGGTAGAAGTTGAGCTATACTAGAAAAACAATTTTTTGAATTTTTATGGTTCATATGTCCCTTCTACTGTACCTAACATGCATTGGACAAGAAGACTCCATTGTAGATTTGCTGTGTCTCTTTAAAGATTCAGACCACTGTTTTTCCATTCAAAATTCTGAAAGTGGTTTCAAATGTATAATAGAAATTTTGTGATTCCACTGCAGAAAATATATAGGTATGTATTTAAATGAATATTACTATTATTACAATTTTACCAAATGACATTAGAGCTTCCAGCTTGTCCATGGAGTAATTATCATCCCTATAGTTTAATGTCCTAGTGGATAAGTAGTAATTATGAGAAAGCAGGGAAGCTGCTGTGGGTCTGAGCATCGTGAGACACCGATATTGTGAAGCCCCTCCCCTGTGGGTGTGGTTTTACATCATAGCTTTGCAAGATGTCAACTCTTGTGAGAGAGAACAGGAAAAAAGGGTGAGGCTCCAGAAAGTAAGAATCTATTGTGCATATGTTAAGTGTAAATTTTATATCAAAATTACAATGAGGAGAATAAAGTGAATTAAAAAACTCAGTTAAAACATTTACAGTATATAAAAAGGAGTACAGCTAGACCTCACTGACGAGGCATACAGAGGCCGGAACGTCTGTCTGGGGTTTGCTGTTTTTCCTGTTCAGGATAGAATTGCCTGGTATTTTGGGTCTGGGTCACTCTATTGAGTGAGACCAGACTGATATAACGCAGGATATTTCTCACTGTGAAGGGCACAAGTGAGCTAGAAGAGGTTGCTCTCTGATTAGGTAACCTAACCTTTAGAGCAAACCTACTTAGGTGTTGTTTGTTCCCAGTACTGTTTATAGAACAACAGGAAATTGGCTTAAGAGCCCCTTTAATCTAATTTCATAGCTCTTTATATTATTGTGTTTTAGGCAATTGGCTTCTGTAAGGCTGGGAATGTAAAATACATATGCATAACCCCAAAAAGGGTGATGTTTCTGCTAGTGACAGGAATGCCTTTGACCATTCTCTCTCTGAAATATGCTTTTTTGAAAATAATTAATTTTTATATGTAGTTATGCTGCAGTAGAAAATAATGGCTGCCCACAGTACAGGATAATTGCATGTAATAGTTACTAAAGAAAAGATTGTTATTGCTTTCTAAAAATATTTAACCGATTTTTGAGAAGAGTTCTTCAAAATAGCATAATATGAGAATGTAGTTCATGAAAAATGTTAGGTTTGTGAAGTATGTAACAAACTAACATTAGCAGTTTTATAAACCATGAGAATAAATACATATTTAGAGCCCTTAATTTCTGCATACTCTTATATAATCTTGTCTAAATATAATTACACATAATCTGAGTATTCAAAAAATGTCCCTAATATATTGAAGCCTGAGGGCATGTGCTGCTAACAGTGGAGAAAGGGTTGGTGAAGAGGTAGAGAAGGATTTGTTGCATCATGCAGCTTTTAGACAACTACCCCCTTTATTATTAACATCATTTTTTTGTAGCGTGCCAACATATTCAATAGCTCTATACAGGGGTTGACTACAAAGCAAAAAATACATTGCAAAAGAATGGATGGCCCCGTATTCGAGCTTAAAATCAAACATACATGGTGCTTTTTCCCCTGCATATGCTCACAAATAAGCAGATGTAAGAATTACTGCAAGCTCCACTCTTGCAGAAATATAAGCACCCCTCTCACATACAACCTTTACCAAAATATATTTGGAATTATGAGTCAAAGTTTTGTTGTTTTTTTTCTAATTAAAAACTAGCTTTACACTATTTTTTTCTGAATTATTATGTTTGTCTGACTCAATATATATATATTTCATTATATAGTGACTCTAATTTATGGAATTATTTTTTAAACTGCAAAAAGCAAATCATTGTAATAGTTAAAACATAAATGCAAGATACAAAATGTGACCTGTGTATCCCTTTAAATAAGGAAACAGCTCCCAGCTCCTCCTGTTTACTCAAGCAGCATTCGGTAAATAGTATTAGTGACATCTCTTGCAACAGTGAGTTTAAAGTTACAGCCTGCACTGGCTGCCCTGGTACCACCCATTGAGCAAATGAGGTGGTGACAGCAGAGGAAGCACCCTATGTATCAAGTGGAGTGGATGCCAACTTCCTGAGGAATGAGCGCTCTTGTAATGTACACCAGTAAATACTGTGACCTCAGCTCTTGGCCACAGTTACTCGAGCATGAAGAGCAACTATTTAAAAATATTCCTTGCTAACAATAGCAACACATACAGTTCTGAATGCTAAATCTAGACTACAAGCGGCCTATCCATTTTCAAAACACTGATTCATTCATTGCTAGAAAGGCCCAGCTCTGATATCCACTACTGGATGTGGTACCTTTTTAAAGGATCAATATGAGAGCCCTTTATCCTTGCGCAAGGGGGCTTTTGAGACATTGTAAGTCTTATCTCTAACGTAGTTCGGTTAATATGAAAAATCTGTTTCAATCTGGGCTTTTATCCAAAGAAAACGTAAGTGTCTTAAATCTATCAGAGCTCCATTACGATAGCATTGCACAAGAAAACATGTGTCCTTATCCCAACCTAAACACCCAACGCTCTTGTATGAGGCAGATGCGCACAGCAGAGATTTTTACACATACATCTATTTTAATATGCTTGAGGAAGTATTGTAGGTACAAAAACTCAGCTTTAACATTCGCCATCTGTAATCATCACATCAGATCGTACACACAAGCATCCAATTCCTCTACAAACTGATGTTAATTGTGTTGGGAGGGTATCACCGGATTTACATAATTGGTAGACTATCACCCAACAATTAAAATCCTAACGCTGTTAAGTCAGGAGAGCGGTTCACGGAAAGCTTTAGCATTTTAACACAG
This sequence comes from Discoglossus pictus, assembly GCA_027410445.1. Lineage (NCBI taxonomy): Eukaryota > Metazoa > Chordata > Amphibia > Anura > Alytidae > Discoglossus > Discoglossus pictus. The sequence continues at coordinate 396,947,887 of CM050165.1, forward strand.
GCAGATTTAGATTTTGCCAGTTTGAGGCTTGAAATAAAAAGCAGATAGAAACCTTTCATGAGACTCGTTGTGCAGATGCTTGAAAGAAACTGAAGCTTAGGCCTGGGGCTTAGTAAGTTGGAAACATCAAGCTAGCAAACTGTTATAGGAGCTGATCTGCACCTGCTTTCCTATCTGTAACAGGAGGCGGTCAGCACGGCGTACGGGTGCTTGTGATATATTCTACTTATCTGTGTATCATAAACACAGTCGCCTTCACGCATTGATTTATTTTATTATCATTTGTCCATCCAAACAGAGCACAGCAGATCCAAGACAGAATTTAACATATCTTAAACTCATTTTTTCAAAGAAGCCTATTCCTTACACCTGGGCCTCCGACAGGTAATGTTCTCTGCTCAGAGATAGCAAGATAGCCCCACCATATAGAAACTTATACTGAGATGTTACCGTAAAATGGTAAAAGAGCTTGCACCTTATAGAAACTGACATTGAGATGGTATGGTAAAAGAGCTTGCACCATATAGAAACCTACATTGAGATGGTATGGTAAAAAAGCTTGCACCATATAGAAACCTACATTGAGATGGTATGGTAAAAAAGCTTGCACCATATAGAAACCTACATTGAGATGGTATGGTAAAAAAGCTTGCACCATATAGAAATCTACTTTAAGATGTTATGGTAAAAGAGCTTGCACCATATAGACATCTACATTGAAATGGTATGGTAAAAGAGCTTGCACCATATAGAAACCTACATTGAGATGGTATGGTAAAAAAGCTTGCACCATATAGAAACCTACATTGAGATGGTATGGTAAAAAAGCTTGCACCATATAGAAACCTACATTGAGATGGTATGGTAAAAGAGCTTGCACCATATAGAAACCTACATTGAGATGTTATGGTAAAAGAGCTTGCACCATATAGAAACTGACATTGAGATGGTATGGTAAAAAAGCTTGCACCATATAGAAATCTACTTTAAGATGTTATGGTAAAAGAGCTTGCACCATATAGACATCTACATTGAAATGGTATGGTAAAAGAGCTTGCACCATATAGAAACCTACATTGAGATGTTATGGTAAAAGAGCTTGCACATATAGAAACCCACATTGAGATGGTATCGTAAAAGAGCTTGCACCATTAAGAAACCTACCCTGAGATGGTATGGTAAAACAGCTTGCACCATATAGAAACTGACATTGAGATGTTATGGTAAAAGAGCTTGCACCATATAGAAACTGACATTGAGATGGTGTGGTAAAAGAGCTTGCAGCATATAGAAACATACATTGAGATTGTATGGTAAAAAAGCTTGCACCATATAGAAACTGACATTGAGATGGTATGGTAAGAGCTTGCACCATATAGAAACCTACATTGAGAGCTTGCACCATATACAAACCTACATTGAGATGGAATAATAAAAGAGCTTGCACCATATAGAAACTGACATTGAGATAGTATGGCAAAAGAGCTTGCACCATATAGAAATCTACTTTAAGATGTTATGGTAAAAGAGCTTGCACCATATAGACATCTACATTGAGATGTTATGGTAAAAGAGCTTGCACCATATAGAAACCTACATTGAAATGGTATGGTAAAAGAGCTTGCACCATATAGAAACCGACATTGAGATGTTATGGTAAAAGAGCTTGCACATATAGAAACCCACATTGAGATGGTATCGTAAAAGAGCTTGCACCATTAAGAAACCTACCCTGAGATGGTATGGTAAAAGAGCTTACACCATATAGAAACCTACATTGAGATGTCATGGTAAAAGAGCTTGCACCATATAATAACCTACATTGATGTGGTATGGTAAAAGAGCTTTCACCATATAGAAACCTACATTGAGATGTCATGGTAAAAGAGCTTGCACCATATAATAACCTACATTGAGATGGTATGATAAAAGTGCTTGCACCATATAGAGAGCTACATTGAGATTGTTTGGCAAAAGAGCTTGCGGTCTGCTTTATTTCATGCACACTAACTGTAAACCTTCAATCTGTTGTAGTACTTTTCTTTATGGGATAGCAGCTTGTATTCTGTTATTTCTTAAAACGTTAACTTGTCTTTGTAGCTTCAATATATATTTGTTTAGAGATAATAAGCTTTTTTCTATCGTAGTGGCAAAATAAGTTACTATAAAAGTATAAGTTGCATCTATGACAAGCGAATCAGCCTATGACGAGGCGGTTTTTAGATTGCGCTAACTAGCGGTATGAAATATTCGCTTTTCTAAATCCAAATAATTGCAGAACAGCCAATTAAGGCAAAATAAGAAACATTTGTATATGTTTTTGATAACTGTTATGCCAAGACTCTTACAGCCCATTAATAATTAGGCTGCCGATGTTGGAGCCTCCACCTTCCGCAAATGCACCCTTGCTTCGCGAGGGTCAGCATTTGCGGACCAAACTGCGTCCCTCGCTTTGCGAGACGACGATTTGTAGTTTGACAACTATTATATGTCATGGAAACCTATTTATCTTGAAGAGACTCATTGTGGATGCAATTATAACCAGAACTATAAAAAAAACATATTTTTTCTTTTGATAGCTGCTTTACTAGGGTTTAGCAGCTTGGGAATTGCTAATCGCTATCTGATCATTAAAACCAGGGATGTAGGAACCAAAATAATTCTGGGGGGATCCAGCTCACTTGATGCACAGAACACTTAACAGCTTCTAATTGCATACATACACACAGTGAGAAATCAAGGGGGGGGGGGGTTGTCCCCCTTATCCCCCCAGTTCCTACACCCATGATTAAAACATCCATATAAAACACAAAACAAGAGTCTCTTTTGCGCTACAGATCCGTGATGAAGTATGTACAATAAGTACTTATATACTGGATCCAAGGGACTCAGTGGAACTGTTAGAATGTATGTATTTATTGTTTCCGACATTACAATATGATTACCAATGTACTATGTATTTACTATACTAATGTACGGTGGAGGCTTCTATCACTCTTTTGCCCATCATATATTAAATAACTGTTGTGGTGAACTACCTCCTCACAAAATCTACTACACAAGCTAGGAACCAGCCCCACGCAGGAACCTCGAAACAGCTTTCTGTGGGTAAGTTTCCTGGCTTGTGCATAACCCATCATGGGCTTTGCTTAAAGCTGGGTAATACAGCAGGCATATTCTTAAGGGAGCCATGTTTGAAATTATATTTGGTTTATAGAATTCTGAAAAATACAGTTACTGCACTGCATTCTGGGAACCTGGGCAGGCACATGCAATGTGCCCTCAAAGGCTTTGCTCTTTAATCCAATATACTGTATGTATATTTGATAGTAATAAAATAAGATAAGAAACAATAGGCCCATCTATTCTTTCTATCGACCTTAACAGCATGGCTTAATAAGCCCTCATGTTAATCTTATGCATCTCCTGGGCATGCTTGAGTTCTTTCTTGAGATAGTCCCTCCCAGTAACACTATGCAAGCATATCTTTTAAGGATCACTGTGTTAGAACTATGCTAGAAACTATGCGAAATACCTGTAGAATAAAAAATAAAATAATAGAGCCACAAGCATTCTGACTTTCATATGCAATTATGCTGCTACAAGACCTACCAATACGATTTTTGCTGATCAACTTCCTAAGGTGGTAGGAGACTTCACAGGAAATGTCCATCTGCATAGTGGGAATGGGGAATCTACAACTGCAAGTATTTTCAGTAGCAGTAAAGAAAAGATAATTAATTTGCACAAAAATATCCTCCTGAATAATAGATAATCCGCTGACAAAAATGGATTCCTGCAGTAAAGAATACTTTTACTATATAAATGACATATATTTATCTAATATCAAGTTGAGATATCCAAAAGACCATATATAAAAACTGACCAGTGATATACAACAGAACCAAGTCTGATTGTACTCAGGTATTCATCCTAAATATACCTTCACATTAATAGTCCATATTCCGTGCGGAGGGAGAGTTTGAAGATGTGACTTTATGTCCCAGTAGTGTTAGCGATGCCCCGGGTTGTTGATATTATGGGGATATGTGATACGCAGTTTTTCTCAACCTTTTGACCACTCTGACATATTTATCTTAAGGCATAGAGGTTTTTGTTCAAAGGTTTTGCCCATTTTTGTTTGGTTTGGTTCTTATTTTTATTTTTGGAAAAAGATGTATATGTGGCAAGTGACAGGGAAATGCCAAAAATGCAGTTTATATAATGTCTTTATGTTTCTGAAAATGAATATAGAACTTAACAGTACACCCTTACATTATGTATGTATATATATATATATATATATATATATATATATATATATAATATATTATAATATAATATATATATATATATATATATATATATATACATATGTAAAGCAGCGTTAAAACCACTAATTCTTTTTTTTATATAAAATGTCTGCAAATTGAATATATATATATATATATATATATATATATATATATATATATATAGTATAAGGACTCATACTGTTAAGTTGTATATATAAGTAGATAGATAGATAGTTTTCTTGGTAAAGACATTGGAGTGGGCTGCTTCTCCAGTGGAATTTTTCTGACCTCTCTGCTATGACCTGCCCATCTTGGGTGACCCTACATGGTATAGTTCACATCTTCAATGAGATACACAACCCCTTCACCACAACAAGGTAGTGATCCAGAAGATGTGAATATATTAGAGCACACTATAAATATGGGACTTCAGTGGTTCTGTAATTGAAGCTATTAATATGCTACCTGAGAACTGCGCTCATCCTAAGAAACTTGAATATACCGAAAGCTTCATTAAGGTACATCAAGGTAGCTATATTGGAAGGAAGTAGCTATATACAGTGATAGGTACAACTCTCTGTAAAAAAATCAGAAGCAATACTGGTTTAGAAGTTACCTTTGCATTAGAGAATATATATATATATATATATATATATATATATATACACAGTAGACTCTCAGTTATCTGGCACCCACAGGGATTGCTAGATGCCAGATAAATGTAGTTTCTGGTTGCTTGAGTCTATTAAAACAGGCCTAGATTAGCTGCACATAGGAAGCTCTGCTAAGTATACTTATCAGTGAGGGCTGTTCTAGCAGCAGCAGCTTTCACTCCTCACTTACACACAGGTACATTCGGCAGGAGGGTGCGGCGTTGAACCCAATGAATGTAACGCCAACACAGCCCTGGCTCAGTCACTCATGGCTGCCTGCTTCCCGGTAACATTGAATTGCAGAGACGTACAGTGGATGCAATCTAGGTGCCTGGAAGCATTTTGTGGCATGACAACCTGGCTCCTGGCATTTGTTGAGCTCTGTAAATCTTAATTTGTATTTAAAGTACAGGATTACATTTTTTTTCTGGTTGCTTGAGAGTTCTGGTTGCTTGAGTTCTGGTTAACTGAGAGTCTGATATATATATATATATATATATATATATATATATATATATATATATATATATATATTGTCGGTGATTCATCTGACCTTGTTCCCTAATATCTCAGTCGTCTCTGACGCACACCCCACTATAACCTATGAGCACAGACAATGCAGCCAGCCACATCTGTATATACAGTATATGCAGTGTGCTTATGTACCGGCCAAGGATAGCAACCTTCACATCCACTTATCCTTGTCAAGTGCAAAACAATCTGATAACAAGCACAGGCAGACTCAGAAGTCTCCACATTCCTCCCAGCTGACTGCAGAACACATGCCTGACACACCAGGTGGCTCATTATGTGTTTCTGAATTGCTGGGATTTTAGAACGCCGGAGCATTATGTTATTCTTCATGAAACATGTTCTTTTAGCATTTCTTCTCAGCACCCAAAGTTTTCTTGGGCTGGTTTCCAGATCTGTATAACGTCTTATGTGTCATTTAGAAAATGTGCGTGGAATGAAGAAGGTACCTGTGAGTGTGTCTCATGTGCAGCTGAAAATATGTTATCTGCCCCGAAAAGTTAAAAAAAAAATGCTATGTGCTTATATAGAGCCCTATTCAATTGGCCAAATCGCAATTGAATGCGGCCCTCTGAGTCTAAGCTGAGAATACATTATCGGCAATTAATTTCATAATGTAAAAGGTAATATAAAGGGTTAAAGCCAATAGTTCTGAGTTGAAGCTGAAAATATATTACCTGCACTGCATTATAAAGGAGTACGGAATATGTTGGCGCATTACAAATAAAAGTTAATTATAATAATAATAAAATATATTTAAGTTTCTCAGGATGAACACAGTTCCGAGGTAGCATGCTGATAGCTTAAATTACAACATTAACATCTCTGTAAGGTATGGACATAAAAACATTTTTTATTTAAAAAAATCTGAATTTGTAAACTTTTGTTTATGAATAGAAGTCTCCATCTTGGAAAGAGGGAAAGGAAAGTGGATTTTTCATCAGTCAGATCGGACTGAACATGACACAGTTCGACTTAATACTTTCAGGCCCTGCTATTGAGAAATCTAAATGTCACTTTCACACAGAACCTTAACCAAAATATAATGGATGCATCCAGGGTTCAACATACAGAAACTAGAAAAATCATATACTGTATGTCTGAAAAATGTGAGTCTGAGAGAATGATTAAGATAAGAAAAAGTAATTAAGCTAGTTTCTAATTAGAAAAAAAATGCTGTCTCTGCAGGACCTTGGAGGCATCAATTATACTTTGGTATCAGCTGTTTAAGTAAGGGGGCATTTACATTTCTGGGGTGTAATACTTGCATCTATTGATGCAAGCAGCCTGCTTTGGGGCATGTGGGGGGGAAACAGTTGTGATCAGTGCCGGATCCTGGGCAGTGAACTGGAGGAGCCCCTGTAAGTGTGTGCGCAAGGTATGCGCACACCCATGTTTCCCTTTTCTGTATATGTATATCACTCGCTTGCTGTGTGAGCAAATTACAGACATTTCTGCCATTTTTACAAATTAGCTACTCATACACACACCGCAGACGCTCCATGCCAGAAACTGAGACCCTCGCAAACTTCACGTCGCAACCCAAAGAGCACGACACACACATTACGACACTCGCAAACAACATACGACACACGTTCACACATATTACGGCCTCGCAACACTCGGACGCAACTCGCGAACATTACAAAATTTAAAACACAATAAATACACACAGCACATACATAAAAAGCTTACCTACAGCAAGAGGAAGCATCCAGGACCTAAAAAAAAACAAATTACACCTTCATTTAAATCAAAATAAAAGAGTTTAGACACTAAAAAAAAACTGTAAGCGACATAAAAAATGGCCGCCGAACAAAACGAAAACGAGGCTACAGCACTCTAAACTCGCAAAACACCACAAGAAACTCGCAAAACGCCACAAACGACCTACGGATATTCATACCACACATTGCCCGCCATTTATCCCCAATGCGGAAGTACACAACTACGCTAACGGTTTGGTCTCACGCACGCACACTATTACACTGCACACATTCATCATGCTTACACAACAGCTCCACACCACTAATGCTCCAGCAACATCAAAACAGATTGCCAGCTCTTCAACACAATGCTTCAAAATAGGTAAAGTATATTCATTTATTTATGTATTATATATTTCATTATTATACACCAAACAGCATTAGCTACCTTACAATTTCATTGCCGTCATTTTTTGACGGGCAATTCGCTAGTATATATATATATATCATATCACATACATATCATATATGACATTATAAAGTCTACCTTTCTCCTAGTTAAACATTTCACGAGCTGCCACTGAATTACGTATATATATAAAGGTAATCTTATTGAGTCAGGATCACTTTTACTCATACAATCTAAACATTTTAGGCCAGGGACTAATATTATATCAGCATTCACTAAAGGCTCACTTTAATTATAATACACACATATACATAATCAGCTAGGGTCTCCTACACATATTCAGCAATTAAATAAATATGTACTATTAATATGTACTCTAATACTAAATATGTACACCTATAAAGCCAGGGTCACCTATAATCATATTAATGTATAACTATTCAGAAAGGGTTACCTCGAATCATCATATTAATACAGTACATAAATATTTAGTCAGTGTCACATACAAACACATATTCAGCCAAGGTCCCCTGTAGACATATATGGGACATAAGCCAATATAATATACATATTTCACCTCATTTGTCAATTATTATATGTATATATATATTCAGGTATATTTACCTATAATTATAAACACATACATGTTTAATCAGAGTCATCTATAATCATAATTCTTCCAGGGTACCCTATTTTTATTTTCTAAATATATATTCAGCCAGGGCTCCCTAAAAGCATATATGCATATATATATATATTGTGACAAACCACTTCTTTTACAGGTAGGATTGTCACCGATCTTGCAGTAACCACAGCCTTCTAGGGTATACAAAGTCCAGGACACCTTCAGCTCAGTTTTCCTTTTTTATTCAGTTTGAAAGCAGGTACTTTAAATAATAACAAAACAAACAAAATCCCTTGCTCTTACTTGAGCTCTTCCTAGACAGTACTTGCTATCTGCAATTGGGTGGCTTTCCCACTTACCAATTTCCCAAACAAAAGCAATGTCTTTGCAATAAGCGCAGCCTCTCCTAGCTGTCTTTTCCTCTCCCCCTTGGAGCAGGCTGCTCTCTTCTTTTAAAGGCCTGTCTGCTAATTGAGTAGCTACAGGTGAGTGCCAATTAGCTAACTCTTAAAACCCAGATCCAAGCTGTGGTCTGTTATACAGCAACTAGTGCTGTTGGAGCATTGGCCCCCCCTGCTCTCCAAATACTCCGCCCCAGGGACCCATACCATGTTTTGCAGAGCATCAGCTATGCATATTGCAAACTGTAACATCTCTCCCTGGGGCATTTAACTGAGAAATCCTCTGGTTGCTGTCTAGCAAATCAGGTCTGATGTATCTCCCATCAACCACTATTCCACCTTTATGCTCACAATATATATATATATATATATATATATATATATATACCGTATTTATCGGCGTATAACACGCACTTTTTCTCCCTGAAAATAGGGAGCAAATGATAGGTGCGTGCTATACGCCGATATTCCCTCCCCCTCCTCATCCTCAACCTCCCTCCTCATTCTAAACCCCCCTCCGCATTCTAACCCACCCCTCCTCATTCTAAACCCTCCCCCTCATTCTAAACCCTCCCCCTCCTCAACCTAAATCCCCCTCCTCAACCTAAACCCCTCCTAAATACCTTCCCCTCACTTACCTGTTTCTGCTCCGGCCTCTGCTCCGCTCCTTGACCCGGCGCTCATGTGACGTCTGTGGGTTTAGAATGAGGAGGGAGGTTGAGGAGGGGGGTTGAGGTTGAGGATAGGGGGGTTGAGGAGGGGGTTGAGGAAGGAGGATGAAGATGGGGGTTGAGGGGGTTTGAGGATAGGGGGGTTGAGGAGGGGGTTTGAGGAGGGAGGTTGAGTAGGGGGTTGAGAATAGGGGGGGTAGAGGAAGGAGGATGAGGGGTTTGGGGGGTTTGAGGATGGGGGGTTGAGGAGGGGGTTGAGGAAGGGGGGTTGTGGAGGGAGGATGAGGAGGGAGGTTGAGGATGAGGAGGGGGGTTGAGGAGGGGGGTTGAGGTTGAGGAGGGGGGTTGAGGATGAGGAGGGAGGTTGAGGATGAGGAGGGGGGTTGAGGAGGGGGTTTAAGGTTGAGGAGGGGGGTTGAGGATAGGGGGGTTGAGGAAGGAGGATGAGGATGGGGGGTGAGGAGGGGGTTTGAGGATGGGGGGTTGAGGAGGGGGTTTGAGGATGAGGGGGTGAGGAGGGAGTATGAGGAGGGAGGTTGAGGATGGGGGGGTTGAGGATGGGTGGGTTGAGGAGAGAGGATGAGGAGGGGGGTTGAAGATGAGAAGGGGCTGATGATGGAGAGGGAGGTTGAGGAGGGGGCTGAGGATGAGGAGGGAGGTTGAGGATGAGGAGGGAGGTTGAGGATGAGGAGGGAGGTTTAGGATGAGGAGGGGGGTTGAGGAGGGGGGTTGAGGTTGAGGAGAGGGGTTGAGGTTGATGAGGGGGGTTGAGGATAGGGGGGTTGAGGAAGGAGGATGAGGACGGAGGGGTTGAGGAGGGGGGTTGAGGTTGAGGAGGGGGGTTGAGGATAGGGGGGTTGAGGAAGGAGGATGAGGATGGGGGGTTGAGGAGGGGGGTTGAGGGAGTTTGAGGATGGGGGGGTTGAGGAGGGGGTTTGAGGAGGGAGGTTGAGGAGTTGGTTGAGGATGGGCGGGTTGAGGAGGGAGGATGAGGAGGGAGGTTGAGGATGAGGAGGGAGGTTGAGGATGAGGAGGGGGGTTGAGGATGAGGAGGGAGGTTGAGGAGGGGGGTTGAGGTTGAGGAGGGGGTTAAAGAAGGAGGATGAGGATGGGGGGGTGGAGGAGGGGGTTGAGGATGGGGGGTTTGAGGAGGGGGCTGAGAGGAGGGGAGAGGAAGGAGGTTGAGGTTGAGGATTTTGCTTCAAAGTTCTTTATTTGAAAAAAAAAAAATTCCCTGAAATTTCCTTCTTAAAATGAGGTGCGTGTTATACGCCGGTGCGTGTTATATGCCGATAAATACAGTATATATTTATATATATATATGCTGTTCACCCAGTGTCATCCATAATTATAATATAAACACATATATATTTAACAGCCTATTCAGTTACAAATACATAAATATTTAACCAGGATCAATTATAATTAATCAAATGTACACATATTCAGCAAGGGTCCCATATAATTAGCATAACAATATATAAATGTACACATAAATACATTAATAAATATGAATCCAGGAATACCTATATTATACATTATTAATAGCCATTCAGACAGAATCAAGTAAGCAACCTATCTCTAAGAAGAAATACTATTGAGGAGCTACTTCCCTTACCAAACAAAATTGTGCAAAAACATTATACTGTAAAAACGTACTTACTACTTCTGTTCAGCTGGTGCAGTTTCTGCCCTTACTCTACACTCTGCAGGAAAAGCAGGGGATGAGAAACTGTCCAGAGAGATCTCTATACTGCACTCTAGTTACAGTCTGTGAACTGCAGCATTTCATTTTTAAGCCCAAAAAAGATGTCTGCCTATTTTGCCTAATGGGTAATCTGCCATGGTTGTGATGTCAGTTTCAGTCAGTTTCAATTACTGAACAAAGCCTTCTAACCCCTCCCTGTTCCCTCCTCCCCACCCACTCCTTCCACTGACATCAAAACACACACCCTCCTGATCTAGCTCTCATCTTCAAAAATTCTGATATTTCTTCAAAAATGCTTTTATGTCCACAACTTACGCAGATGATAAAGTTGTTAGTTTACTACATACTTTGCAAACAAGTGCTTTATTTATTAAATTATAGTGATCCTTTAAATATGTCTGGCCCCCGGAGAAGTGGACGTGAAACGTGCGTGTTGGGCTCTTTTGATAAAGTCATGATCCAGTGTAGCGCTAGAGCACTGATAAACAGCGGTATAGCTGCCACGATTTGTGTACTGTTTATTCTGGCAAAAAAATGCAGGGTCATGACAGTGCAAACTACTTTTTATTTAATACTAGAGGATAAATAGCGGGTCCTAAAGAACCCGCTATAACAGATTACTGGGTGATTGTGCTTCATTTGTATGATGGTATGTCTGCGACCTGTTACTTACTATTAGTGATATAACAGTGTAGAGACTTGTTACTTGCTGCACTAGAGGAAAATTAGTGGGTCCTAAAGAAACCGCTATACCAGTTTATAGGGCAAGCGTTTCTGCTGCTATGTACCAACCCTCATATCAATTCAAGAATTATTCTTCTGATAATTCTGGCTAAATTTTTAACAATAGCGCTCTGATATTTAAGTGTAATCTACCTGCCCTAAAGACTATCTTACATTTTACTATCGAGTTTCCTCTAATCTGCTTATGCATAGTGCATGACACTTGGGAACAATAATCATAAAAAGGTGGCATTTGACCTGCACATAACCCTTTCTATTTAAACACTGGATCTTTGTCCATGATATGTGCAGATAAAGTATTTGATATTATTGGATGATAAGTTGTCATCAGTGTTATATTGTTTCTGCACAACATATACAGCTGGACACACATGTCTACAAGTTGAAGTTTTTAATGATAAATATTTTTTTTTTTAAATTGTATACCTATTTTCTTGTATTGCATGGCCAACCCATTTATTTCAATTGCTGATTCTGAAGGTATACTTTGCCCTCTCTCTTTTTCTGGATCCTTTAAATCTGCTTAAAGTTTCCAAACTTATTTTTCTGTATACAATGGTCCTTTCATGTGCGGTGCATTAAAATGTACAGCAATAAATGAGAGAAATAATTACTGTAATATATAATAAACATGTATTTTTCCAGAATATGAATACTGTTTTGTATAACTGCTCAACAAACTATTCACTGACCCAGCTGCTTCTTAAGGATTTATGTATCGAGTCAACAGTATTTAGCTGTGTAAACAGCCATCCAGTGTTTTGCACCCCATGCGCATCAGACTGCAATTTAAGGAGTGTTCTCAGGAGGAGTAAGGAATGAGTGATTCATATTTGATAACCACATATATCAAACTGTGAGCGGATCATTTATCTGAGTCTCCTGGCTGCCAACCTAGCACAAAATCATAAATGTAAAACATCTGTACGAGAGGTAGTGTAATAAAAAAAACATACCGCTCCAGGGATCATATTTTCATTATATTTCTGAAAAATCTGGTGCTGTTGTTTACTCTTGTGGTTTGTTGCTTACTACTTATCATTTTGTTTTGTTTTATATATATTTTATACTAGTTGACAATTAATCTTATCATCCTCAATGTAATTGTCGTATAACAGTTACATTTTATTTATTTTTTAAGAAGCCCCCAGAGTATTCTCAACTTCTTGAGCCTCCTCCTTTGTTTTTGTTTTCTCTCATGTAAGGTGCCGTGTTTCACAATTGTGTCCTAAGACCACGTCCACAGGTGCAATTGCTTCACATTACCAGTATAATGCTGTTAGCAAGCAGACAGTGGTGTGTATGCATGCAGATAATAGGAAGATGTGGTGTGTGGCTCTACAATGGTGTCCTGATGTCTAATGAAGAATTATAAGTGAAACCTTTAATTAACTGTACTATCATCTCTAACCCTATCATTAGAATGGCCATATTAATTATCTAACTTTAATTAAATCGTTCCACCTAATCTGTGCCTTTATTTTTATCTCTGATCTGCTTTTGGCTACACCTAGACCTAACCATAGCTGTCATTACGCTAACACAACTGCTATCCAGATGTGCCTCATGACATACTGTGAATAATTGATTTACATGTACATCCATATTCGAGTCCAAATGGATACTTATATGAATATTACAAATGCTTTTATTTTCCATTTTAAAAAGTAATTAATTCATTTTAATATCAAACATTTAAAGTTGATTATATACACTATTTAAAACAATTTTATGTTAGATAAAAGTGTAAAGAGGGATGCAATTAATACCTTTGCTTTTGATCAGTCGAAGGAGGATTATGGAGAAGGGATAGGGCAGGAGGATTTGTCATATCATTGAGCTTTAGAGTATCTGACACCACCCCTTTCTCCAACATATGATCAGAGCATAACTTGCATAACTGCAAGTGCTACTCATGCAACCATGTAAACACCCCCTCTCACAGGCACAAACATCACCAAAGTGTCATGGATGTCTCCATAGACCAGAAAAAATGATTATTTAATTTTCTAAATAAAAGTTATATTTACAACCTAATTATTTATTCTTATTTCCAATGTAAAACATTGGAGCTTTATAAATAAAGGTTAATTTTTGTCATCATACAGTGTCCAGTTAATAGACACCATTGCATTGAGTGATGGGGAAGATGTTCACATTCATCTTTTACACTGTATTTTGTCCAGTAGGGGAGTGTTGGTCCATCAACTGTATAAACTTGTTGCACATACCTGGGCCAATAATTGTCTGTTTAGTAGCTATGGGTAATAGGAAATGTATTGGATGTATTGGTATGGGCTGACAAGAATCCAGGGGCAATCAAAATATTGATTAACTATAGGACCAGTTCTATTCAGTTAACATTTGTGCTTTATTTTTGCTTTTTTTGTGGAGAGGCATATGCATAGTCAGAACTCAGCACATCATTGGGATTTCCATTGGGTCCATTGGGCCCATCCTTTAATTTATAAAACAGAGATGCTGCATCATCAGTGAAACCCCTTAAATAACCATGTTTTTACAGAAATTTTGTCTGCACCTTAAAAATCTGCCAATAATTACAGAAATTAAAGACATGTTGGGTATATAGATATGATACTACAGGGGACCTCAACAGAATTCCATGTGAAGAGTAGGGTCTTCATGGGGCATCAAAATATAGACATGCATTTTCTTGATAGTTGAAAAAGTCAACACAACATGAACAGCAAAACAAAAAAGCAGAATATGACACCAAAAAGGTCGTAATCAATGCTCAAGAGTGACTTGCAAGCTCAATGACTCAGTTGAATTAACGTTAAATACAGAGAAGGTCTTGCCCATCGAGTGAGTCAAATTCAGGAGACAGGCCAAGGATTATTAATTCCACTTGTTATATCTATGTTTTACAGCAGTAAATTGATTTATTGGAAAGCAAGGCATACAAATATTTATTAATCTGTAAGTGGTCCAGAACACTTACACTGTAGTTGAGTTGGAAATGTTGATTAGGAACCACTTCTGCCATCATCCCACAAAAATCTGGCAAATAAACACATGCAATTCCAGAAAGGACATTAGACTGTGGACCTAAGTACATGAGACAGCTTAACTGTGGTATCTGTCTTACAAATACCCACATTTATCAAATGGCTCATGAATACTATCATTGCCTATTGGTTATTAGTTACTAATGAGTGGGATATTTGACAGATATTTGGCTTACGTAATTAAATACCTGTTACTGCAATATGGCAAACTCATATTCCCTGTTACCATTGAATGCCTTTGCCTTGGTGGGGTGTAAAAGATAAAACACTAGTAGTAAACTATGCAGACCCCTATGTTATAGATATTAACCCCTTAACTACAATGTGGATCTATACAGATCCCCATTGTATAACTATTAACTCCTTAACTACCAAGAGGATCTAATAGGACAAATCAGATTGTTCAGATTGATGGACCTAATCATTCTGAACAATCTGATTGGTCCTATTAGATTTAAAATTGAGCAGGTTGATATCTGAAAACCCATTCTGATTGGTTGAAATATGATGGACATCTATTTCAGCCAATCAGAATGCTGAAAAAAGTACTATTTAAGCAGCAGAAAGCGTGGCAATGGCCATTTACGGAGGCAAAGCTCCTCCTAGGAGGATCTTCATTAGCTTATTAGACAGAATTTTTTTAAGGGCTGTTTCTTGTCCCAGAAGATGAGGGTAAGGGCTTCAATTGACTGAAGAGGACAGGAATTATAGTCCAGGGCAAATGAGTGAGGACCAGGTCATAGATGATCATCGCTGGATGATCATTTTGGCAGGTGAGTATTATTAATTTAATTTTAATTGACAGGTTTAATTTTTTTTGTATTGTGTCATTTTATTCATTTATATGTGATTTTTTTTTTTTACTGTTATTATTGTTTATTTTTATGTAATATTATATTATTTTTGGTAATTTAGGTTTAGTTCTTTTTGTAATTAATTAGGTTTCGTTACTTTGGCTTTTTTATTTTTTTTGTAACTTAAGGGGGGTTAATGTGTTTTTTTAATGAAGTGTTTAGTGTTTTTTTCTTATCATTCAGGGGTTAACTCTAGGTAACCATGGGGGTCTATATTGACCTCCATGGCTGTCAGGGGTTTATTTAGACACCATAGGGGTCCATTAAGTGACCTCCGTGCTATCAGTGGTTTATTCCTTGTGCTACACAAGACTAAGTATCGAGTGTGAGTGGGGAAAGGGCAGCAGCAAATGCATTTTTATGCCTTTGCTGGTGCTCTTTTGTACTCGTAATAATTTTAGCGAAAATCAGGAATATTGCGATCTGCGAATCATAAGTAATTTTGAGAAAGCTGCAACTGAATATCGATTTAGTGCAAAAGCAACTCATAATATTTATGTTATGTGAATATCAATGGAGAAGCAGGTAAAATATTGTGAGTAGGGGTTACTCGCAGGCATTGCAAATAGCTTACTCGCAATCATGTTGAGAGGGGGGAATAGAATAGCTAGGGAAAGTTTCTGGGCATGGTTTAGTGGTTTAATTTTTCAAAATAGGGAATTTCCATCTGTAGCACCTGTCCTATGTATTAATATTATCTTTTATTTGTAACGTGCCAACATATTCCGTAGCGATATACATGGGTTAAGTTCCAGGTAAAGACTAATTCAGTATTAACACATTGCAAAGAGTGAAGAGCACCGACTTTGAGCTTAGACTCGAGTGTCCATAGAGCACGCCACAAGGCACCATGAACGATTGAAAACTCACAAACTTACAATCTAAAATATGTATACCTGACACATACTGTATATATACATAAACACACATACAATAAGGCTTATTTCTATGGTAATCTTAGGATGGGGACATAGCTATTGAAAATGAGTAGTAGTAACTATGGAGTGGGGGTGCACAAACCTGAAAGGGCCAGGATTAGCATAAAACAAAATATGCCCCAGGATAAAAATGTAAATTTTAACTTTATTTAACAGAAACCTTTTAAGAAAATAATTTTCCTCACTTGCACAAGCATATTAAGAGCACAAGCCGAGTAAATGATAAAGATCTGTTTATATTATAATCATAACCAATCTTTGTACTGTCAAAGGATATTGGCAGATGGAATAATGAATTCTAGTTGTGTGTAGACAGACCTTTTATTTAAAGTGCCAAAGTAAAGAAAATAAACGAGCCACTAGAATGTGTGGTGTACCTGCTAGGAGGTCTACAGAATTACAGCTTCTACCGGCAATTTGTATTTATTGTGTGCTTTCAAGCCGTGATCCGTGCACAAAAGTCTTAAGAAAAACACAGGAAATACAAGCACTTTATCATAATTTCAATGTGTGAATGAATGCACGTCTCATTTATATTGTACATGGTATTTTATTTATTGAATGTAGCAGATTGCAACTTCCATAATAGTTCAGATTCAGACATGTAGACAGCACAGGATTAGCAGCAGAATTCTGGCACTTAAGAGTGCAAATGGGCATCAATATAAAGCCCTGTGGCAGTTACATTATTTCTATTTAGTACTATAGTTTTTTGGTTTACAAAACCTGAGACAAAAAGCTTTATTACTAGTAATTTCTAGGACCAGTTCGAAAAAGAAAAAGAAATTGCTACTGTTTATAATATACTAGAATATTGCCCGTCAAAAAATGACGGCAATGAAATTGTAAGTGAGCTCAGGGTGTTTGGTGTATATAATGTGGCTGATGTAGCGTCGTTCGTTTTCTGTCGTGCGAGTTTTTCGTAATATTAGTTTTCTATGTCATGCAAGATTTTCGGAATATCCGTAGCTGTTTTGCGTGTTTATGGTAGTGTTTCGCGTGTTTAGAGACCTTTAGCCTCGTTTTCGTTTTGTTCGGCGGCCATTTTTTTTCTCGCTTAGAGAATTTTTTAGTGTCTAAACTGCTTTAATTTCATGTAAATTAAGGTGTAACTTTAGTTTTCGAGGTCCTGGATGCTCCCTCTTGCTGTAGGTAAGCTTTTTATATATTTGTTGTGTGTATTTGTTGGATTTTTGATGTTTTCATGTGCGCGTGTTGCAGCCGTTTTTTGCGAGGTCGTAATGTGTCGTAAGTTGTCACGTATATTGTTTGCGTTACGACATAAAGTTTGCGAGGGTCACAGTTGCTGGCAAGGAGCGCCGAAGGCGCTCCTTGCCAGCAACTGTGACCCTCGCTTTGCGAGGGCAGCGACTCGCTACACGATCCCGCAAGCATGAGCAACGGCTCGTATGCTCACAACTATATATGTGATAAAAATTTTGGTAATAAAATTGTGCCATATATTGGCACATGGGGACATTGATATTAAAATGAAACTGATTTTCCAAAGTCTCAGCTTGGTGTCATTGGAATCAATATACTGTATAAAGCAAAACAATTAGGGACTTTAGCATGTAGGATATTTTCACAAGATCCCAATGATATGAATGTTGCTGTAGTTGCCCTCATAGTCCCATCTGTTTTTTTCCCTTTGTATATGGGGTGATCAAGGCCTATATTCATTCATTTTCTACTATTGATACCACTATTAGAAAAGGGCAAGTTTATTGCCTATATTATTGAGTGATATTGTACATTTACTGTACCTAATTGTGGGGTGTAATATCAATAGAAAATATACTACTAGTCCAATCTTTGATGTAAAAAGTGAGATAAGCGGACAAAATGTAATGATTGGAGATTATACCACATTTACAGAAAGGTTGGTATAAAAGTGGAACTATCTTTAAGTGAAAGTGATCAGGACAAACAGTAAAGACATTCTGTAGTAGTACCTCGGTTATGCACATGGTTCTCCTAAGGACTTATTAAACCAAGCTTTTTATATAGATATAAGTTGCAGACTAAATAAACCGTTTGACTCTTATCTGCCATTGACATCAATATTTTACACTGGAGCATTAATAAGAATGTTACATACAATTCACAATTTATACTTCTGGTTGCTTGAGAGTTACATATAAAAGAGGCCGAGATGAGCTGCACATCTGTTAAGTATATTTGTCAGTGAGGGCTGTTCTAGCAGCAGCAGCTTTCACTCCTCACTTACACACAGGTACGTTCGGGTGGGCGGTCCGGTGCTGACCCCGAGGAATGTAACGCCAACACTGCCCTGGCTCAGCCACTCATGCCTGTCTGCTTCCAGGTAACATTGCATTGCAGATACATTCAGTGGATGTAATCTAGCAGCCTGTAAGCATTTTGTGGCATGACAACCTGGCTCCTGGCATTTGTTGAGTCCTGTAAATTGTAAAGTACAATATTCAATTTTAACCGAGAGTCTGCTTATATCTTCAGGCTTTTAAAGAAAGATTACTAAACACAGTTTCTATGAAAAAAAATAAAGCCACCCGATTTTCAGTAGAGGTGTAATGGTGAGTAAAGCAGAGAAATCCTTTAATGATGACAAGGATGAGTAGCTCTCAGCCTCGATGGGTTGAGAAAATAATTTAAAGCATTTCTACATTGGATTAAAACATGTTTCACAAGTAGAGGTCAGATAAAAACACATTAACAATCATTGCCGAAGTTATTATAAATGTGAGTAGCTGTATGGGCGTCTTCCAAAAATAATTGTTGATGATAGATCTGTTTATTATTCATGTTTCAAAGACTTCCTCCCGTTCGTGTGTAATATTATTGTAGCCTTCTTCCAATTCATTTGACTACAAGTGTTGTAGAAATATAATTCCTTGTATTGGGGCTAAAATCAGTCAGGTTAACTTGGCTGGACCAATAGTTCTTAGTGCCAGAGATTAAACGCAGCTTTGCCTCCTCCTCTTCTTCTCCTCAATATTCAATATAGAAAAACAGAGACATCTATCATTGCTTTTTATATTTAAATAATGAGCCTTGAAAATGTATTTTGTATAATGATAACTAAATATGAAGCTCTCAACATTTTATTTTTATTTGCCATGAATTTAATTTTAAATACATAACACATTTGGTATTTGTAGACAAATACATATTGGAATGGGGTTCTAAGAGACCAAAATGGTAGGTGAAAGGAAATCAAAAGTAAGGAAGAAGTCGAGAACAAAAGGGAAGGATGAGAAGCAAAAATGGCAAGTGTAGGGGCCTCATTCTATTAGCGGCCGCAGCCGTTGCGGGGCCGCAAGGACCGGCCGCAAGCTATTCTGCTATTCTATTCCCTTACGGCCGGAGGCTCCGGCAGGCTTGCGGCCGGTGCCTTGCTATCTCTTGCGGCCGCTCGCGCAGGAGGAAAGCCTTTGATCTAAAACGGCCGCAAGAGATTTGCAATTCAATTGCTCCGGGAAACCTCTCTGCAAGGCTAAAAACGAGCCGCAGCTTACTTGCAGGAAAGAGGTCCCGCTAGCACCAATTAAGCACCTAAAATAGCTCAAATAAAACCATCCTGCACTTTGAGAAGACTATAAAGGGATTTTAGGTGTTAGAAAAAATAGCACATAATTATCCTGTACCCAAAAACCCGTAAAATATTTTATTTTTAATATCCGTAAAATATCCATGTAAAAAGTCCAGAGTGCTTGGAGCACCTCAGACACGCCCACGCCGCAGCCGGAAAATAAACAGTTAATTTGAACTCGGGTTTGGGCAGATGTGCAAGCTTGAGAGTGGGTTCCTTTTAATCCTCATGTCCCCCAATATGATCCCTAGCATTTACAGAGCTGTACAGTGCAGGCTTGAATTTATTTTTGACTTTTTATATTTCACAGATTACGGCCGGTTCCAAGATATGCGGCCGGCCGTAAAAGGAGATCCTTGCGGGGCCGTATAATAGAATCGCGAGTTAACTGAACCCCCGCAAGGAATCGCAGCCTTACGGCCGATTTACGGCCGATAATAGAATGAGGCCCTTGGAGAGGAAGATATGGAGAATACAAGGAGTGGGGAACAGAAGAGAGGAGATAAAAATAAGAAGTAATATATAAACCACTTCTGTACAGAGTTCCTAAGGACTCTTAAAACTCCATGAGGAGGGAAGTAAGAACCAGGATGGTGAGCTGGTGGTAAGTTAAGACATTTGGAAAGATCTTACCCCTTTCTTGCATCTAATATCTGCCTCCAGTTATAACTGCCACATGCACGTTATAACTGCCACATTCCAGATGTGCAGAAAGACCAACACTTCCTGTGCATGCAAAGACTCTTCCCACTTCAGAAAAGTGATCCAAAACCAAAATGTCAGATCCCAGCAGATAATTGTACATATATAGAAGGTTTTAAATTCTACAAACATGTTGCCTATTTTCAAGTGTAGTTCTTTTAAACAGTAAATAAAAAAATAATATGACCAGAGTGGTTCTTTAAGCTATTTTATAAGGGAGCTGTACAGGAATGGAGCTACCAGTGATGCAGGTGGTCAATGCACCAGGGGCCTCCTTGGGTGGGGGGGGCCCAATGCTGTGTAATTTTTATTTTTTGCATTTCATTTTTGTCTGAAGTCTAGGGCCCCCGCCACCCTGGTCCAACCCACCATGGCCCCTACTGGGCCTCCTTGGCCAAAACAACCCCCCACGGATGGAAATTGGTCTGTACTGTCTATTTAAAATAATTTCTACTAAAGCTCCAAGAGATGGCAGTGTGGCACACTTCAACATGCTTGGGATGTGAATCAGGGAAGAGGTGAGAGAGCAAAGTATAGGGGAATGGGTTCTGCGACGTGGAGCAAAGGAGATAGGGATGGGTGCTATGTGAGCTGGGTGCTGAGAGGGGTTGGGTGCTGTGTGAGGATGGATGCTGACAAGGACTGTGTGCTATTTAGGGACGGATGCTAGGAGGGGTGGGTGCTGTGTGGAAGTTGATGTTGAGAAGGATTGTCTGCTCTCTCTCTCTTATTTATATATTTATATATTCTGCACCAACATCCCCACCCTGTAGAGGATGTCAGAGAGTGGAGTATGAGTGTCTTGGGGAGCCCAATTTGTTTTCACCAGGGGTTTCCATTTCTAGCTCTGCTACTGGAGCTCTACTTATAAATAAACCTGGCTTTGTTATAATCAGCTGGTATACTTGTTTTCCTGGTGTTTGCACTGCTAGGGCTATGATACAGCAATATGTTTAGTGTAGTTCTGTGGGTGAGAACTGGAACACAGATTCTGACATTTACCTCCTTCTTCACAGAAGCTTTCCTTATGTGAATAAGGGATTTAGTCACACATTTTGATACTAGTTATGAATGAGTTTATTGCAGAGTATAGTGTACTAAAGCCCACAGACAACTGTGCAGCAGATTCTGGTATTGCTGTAAATGCCAGTGAGACATCTTTTATTGAAGCAGAAATGTATTACAAACCCATGAAAAATCCCTTATCTAGAATATTTTCTCTTTTAAGAGACTTGTTAATGGATAAGAATATCAAAAGCAAAAATAAAGTTTACATTTCCTATTAT
The DNA here is from genome assembly GCA_027410445.1 of Discoglossus pictus. Lineage (NCBI taxonomy): Eukaryota > Metazoa > Chordata > Amphibia > Anura > Alytidae > Discoglossus > Discoglossus pictus. The sequence continues at coordinate 396,970,010 of CM050165.1, forward strand.
ATGCATTGATCCTGTGCTGGTGATGAACATTACTTTGTCTAGCTCAGAAAGAGGAAGGGTCGTGGATCAGATACATTTACATTTCTTTTATTCAAAGCACTTGTACTAAGGAGTTTGAGCTTTCAGTGGAAGTAATTAAAATGTTATCAGCATGCAAGGTCCTCTCCTTGGTTGAAAAGCAGGTTAACAAAAAAGTAATGGCTTCCCAAACTACATGAGCAGCAAACTGAAAGTGTAACTTCCTCTAACTGTATATTGCCATGTCATATATATCACATATATAGTTGTGGATCTTGCGATGTTGGTGACGTTTGCGATGTTGGTCATGCAGTTGCGCCCCTCGCGAAGAGAGGGATGCAACCGTGAACCTTGCAAAGCGAGACTCACCAGATGCGCAGTACTTAGGCTGCAATGAGCGCCTTCGGTGGCGCAGTACTTAGGCGAAGCGATGCTCGCCAGCGGCTCAGAAGTGTTCAAGCGCGTAACTCTAAAAACCCACCAAAAACAAAAAAAGCATGTACAAAAAAATTATAACACACTCACACACAAAACGAAGGGAGGCACAAGAAGCCTGGGAGTGAGGTTGCAAGCAAATAATACCCAGATTTGGCATTTTGTTTTAAGCACGCAGGACTTAGGCCGTTATGCGCGCCGAAGGCACTCAGTCTGAGCCACGTAATGAGGGCCAAATGCGCTCACCACAGGCCTCCCAATGAGCACCAAAGGTGCTCAGAGTAGCAAAAGCCTCACATTGTGTGGCAAAAAGTATTGACAGCCTTTCAATTTTATTCCCGTCTTTTTTGACGGGCAAGTTCCTAGTATTTAATAAGAGCTCCCCTGTCTAAGACTCCTTTCCATAACAGTACCCCTGCCCAAGACCATAGCTGCTCCCTCCCAATTTTGCAGCATTGCTGATATCTGAGAGAAGTTTTAAGCTTATAATGTTAGACTAACCCCTGAACTAACCCTAACCCTCACCCTAACCCTCACCCTAACAGTTTACCTAAGCCTTGACTCTATGATATGGCACTGGAATATCGGTAGCGCCATCTAGCGGATGCTCACCGTTGCTGCCTTGTGCTGCGCTACCATATGGCCATTAGCTTTCCTGAGCCAAAAATGTGTCAAAACCATCATTGCTAATTTACCCCAATCAGGAACAATGCCCAGGATTTGTATTACCCACAAAGCTTTGCTATGTACACTGTGTACATGTGTGTACATTGTGGAGTACATTGTACTGTGCCAAAAACGTTGAATATGCACTGTGAACTTTTTATTACGCAGTATTATGGACATTTTGTGAAGGTAAAGCCTTAAGCACAAAACACAATGAATAAATTGTTAGTCTTAAATAAGAAACAAGGAAATCAGCTATGAATCACGCTTGTAAAAATGTGCATTGATACAAGTTCTTGTTACTGAAAGTGATTAATCTGCATCAGGTGCAAGAACACAATTATCAGGTTCCTTATTCTTCGGAAGAAATCTGTGAATTGTGTTTGATAACGATAGTTGTGATTTCTTGTACTGATAAAACATCAACATTACTGACATTTAAAACCTGTTGTAAGTGACAAAATATAGAAACGCATATACATATTTTCTAGAAATTATGAGCCTCATTCAATTGAGTCATCAGGAGATCTGGGTTTCGGAAATCAAGGCTGTTAGTTATCTTGCTATTCAATTGGCGTCTTTTTGCGTTACGGGCTCCAACCTCCGATTCACTCCGTTGGTTCACATCGCAATTTAATGACCCTCCAAGCCTTTGATATTTCACGGCCGCAAAAGTTGCGAATGCTAAAATCGCAAATCTCTGTTCAATTGCTCCAATTCCCCTTCGCAAAGCAAGACGTCAAGCCCGCAAATGGCAAAAGTCGAACCACAAGTCACAGGTACCAAGGAAGACTCGCAAAGGGCTTAATGACATGTCCGGAGCACTGTAAATGCACATACACACACACTACTGTACTTTATATAAAAGGGAAAGTGATGTTAGGTCTTAGAATTAATAGCACAACATTCTCAAGCCCGCAAATCGGCCAAAAAAATATTTTATTTTATGTTTATTTTCCGTGTTATATTGATCCTGACAATCAATGTGTTAATTCATATAATGGAACTCGCATGTAATAGAAAATTATATTTACGGCTTTACCAATGTTGTAATATTTCAGGAATGTGGATCTGATCATAACTCGTAATTGAAGCACGTAGGTCTTTGAAATCAAACCTCCATGTTTCAGTGACGTTATGATAACAATCTCTGTTTCCATTGGCTGTTTCTAACTCGGGAGTTATGGCCTTGCTTAATTGGTCATGTTCAAGCTCGCAGATGCTACATACGATATCATGGTTTACGATGAGCGCTATCGGGTCGGGACTTGCAGACTCGGCCCATTGAATAGCACCATAAGTTGCGGATGCTGCGGCCCACATACATACAGCTTATACCCCATAACTTGCGGCCTCAGAATTGAATGAGGATCTATATATGGGATATCTCTTTATCTACTGTTTATGAAAAGATTAGAAAAAAGGATCAACACATGTGATTAGTTCTTAAGTTTACAAGCCCATTGTGCAATGACAAAATATGTATATATATGTGTTTAAAAGCTCTAAGAGGATAATTAAGCAGGAAAAAGTCATAAATACATTGTGATCAGGCGGCATCCAAGTTAGTGTCTGAGAGGGACTTTTTGCAATTCTGGAAAACCTTGCTTCCATCTACTAGCACCCTATATCTGGGCCTATGAGGGGAAAGTGTGCAATCAGTCAGATCAAATTATCTAATAAAGCCTCCTGACCTCTCCCTAATAGGCCGTCTCCCTTCACTGATAAAAATCACACTCTCATGATCCAGCTCTCAGAAGATAACAAAGACAAATGTATTCCTCTACTCATGAACGGTGTACGGACACTTAATCCCGCGACATTTAATCCCGCGACAGATAATCCCATTGACACTTAATCCCCCGATTCTTCATCCCGCTTTACTTTTCGAGCGAAATTCTTGTCTATTTACGTTCCACTGTTTACCTGTCATACATTTAACTTTTTAAATTTATAGTTCTCTATTTTACTTTACATTTAACCTGCAGATTTCTGATTACCTTTTCGTGAATTGCGTAAAATACATTTGTTTTATTTTTTCTTATTTCTTTCTTCTCCGCGGGAGGGATTAAGTGTCGGTGGATTAAGTGTCAATGGGATTATCTGTCGGGGGATTAAGTGTTGCAGGATTAAGTGTCACCAAACCTCATGAACAGAGTATTCAAAAATTCCCCAACATATGTTTTTATGTCCATGGCTTACTTAGCTGCTAATGTACTTTACAAGTGACATTGTTCTTGAACTACAGTGGTCCTTTTTTACCTCTACCTCTTCATCATCCCAATTGTATTCATAATGGTATCGTATTGAGACAAACTCACACAGGCAGAAATACGGTACACAATCCCAGACAGAAGAAGTCCATGGCAGAGACCACAGGTGAGTGAGTGAATGAGTGAGTGAGTGAGTGCATGAGAGTGTATATACTGTATGTATGCATGAGAGGCAGAAGGAGGTGAGCAGCAGAAAGACAGCTGGGGAGACAAAGTTAACAGACAGAAAAAGAAAATGATCTCCTTTCAGGACAATTTAACACCCTACTTCACCTTTCAAAAGTTCAATTTATTCCTAATTGGATCCCCACTCCCACTTTTGCCCCTTTCATTTTACACGCACATATATCATAGAAATTGATATAGAGGGTGGAAAAAACAAAATATCTTCTTCTAGATTGCTACCTTGTTGTGGTGAAGGGGCTTGTTTACCTCAATGAAGCCTTGAGTTAAACCATGTAGGGTCACCCAAGATGGGCAGGTCATAGCACAGAGGTCACACAAATCATGGTCCCCTGGAGAAGGAGTTGGCAACCCACTCGAGCATCTTTACCAAGAAAACCTTATGTGTATAGATTTATGGAGAGTCAAATACATCTGAACAGCAACAAACATAAATATACTTTATATGTTCAATCAAGGGTACCCTTGCTTAAGTACCACTGAAGCTACTTTTTTGGTATTCATACAAAAGATCTCCCACCTTACCAGCATAGAGTCAATTCAGACCGCATTCAAACACACATATAAGGATCCCAAACCCTCCAACACCTACACCATGAGCTCCACAGCCAATGAGGATACAATTCTCCCATCTTAAATCTCCATGAACATAATTTGAAGACTGTGACTCATAGGCCAGTGACCATCTCCAAGAAAATATACGTTTTTGGGACCACTGCTTTACGATAAAATATAGTAATGCGATTTTTTTTTTTGCTGTTTAAAAAATACAATGTTTTTAACTCTTTTATGTTCTCCATTATTAATCCAGGCTGTAATAACATTTCCTACATCTGTACATTGATTTTTGGAAAGGGATTACAATACCTCAGTCTTTGAGAGGTTTTTATTGGCATCCACTTAGCTAAAATATGATGATTTCAGTTTTAATGTGTACATCAATAAACTCTTATTGCTGCTGCTCCCTAAATTGCTCACAGATGCTAAGAGATGCTCCAACTGACCCTCCTAATGTTAAATTAAGAGTGGAAGTACAATTTGTGGAACTGCAGTCGGGAACTACACCCATCATCCAAAATCTGTCAGATCCATGGATGATTTAACAAAAGTTATGTTACTATAAACATAATATAGATTATGTTTCCAAGCACAAAAGGGTCGCCAACTGTGTGTAACAACAGAGGAAATGACAAAGATAATCCATTATAATTATGTATATACTTTTTATTGTATTTATAATGTGATTATGCACTTGGAGTTAGCCAATGCTTCCAATAAGAGTTCAAAGGTCGTTTAGGCAGTTTTCATCCGTATAGGCTCTTTCTAGAGCTGATTCCTCAATACATTGCTACCAATTATGATGGCACTTTATAAGTTAATAATAATTATAATATAATCAACTTTTCAATTTCTATCAGTTAAAAAAGAAGTTGATTTTTTTTAGAATTATATCACTGAAAATAGTTATTACTTAATCGTTAGTTGCTTTTCCAAACTGTAGAGCATACTTCTTTACACATTTCAGGGATTATAAGGAAATATGCACATAATTATGGTAATGATGCAACTGCAGGGAATATTCAGCCTCACTCGGCCTACTGTATTTTATTATAATGGAATCAGCCATTGTTATATCTGCTGAACTGCATTTTCAAGAAGAAGAGGAGCATGTATAAATAAATATAAATATCTCTCTCTCTCTATATATATATATATACATCTATATATATATATACATATATATATATATTTGTACATAAATATATATTAATATATACCATATTGGTCCGAATATAAGCCGCACCTTTTTTCCGATTTTTGAGCTTTCTAGTTACGGGTGCTGCTTATATTCGCCACCGTAAAAAAAAATCAGTGCCGATTTGCAAACTTTGCTTGTTAGGTGTGCGGCTTCTATTCACGAACGCAAAATTACTGCCGATTTGCGAGATTGCAAGTTAAGGGTGCCGATTTTCGTGCTTGAGACTGCGGTATTGAATAGCGATATACGGTTTTAGTGATTCTAACATCCTGTAAGGCCTGTAACCTTCCAAAAAAAGCTACAGTGCTAATTAGAAAGCCTGTTTCTTGCAATGGCTGATCACTTTGAGAGTCTTTTTCTCTCCAATTTTATGGTGCGGTTTATATTTGAGTACTATCTTTTTTCTATTGTTTCGCCTTGAACTTTACGGGTGCGGCTTATATTCGGACCAATACGGTATATGTTAATAAGCTAAAGTATAGCTAGTATTTTTATATTCTTAGATGGAGTGGCATATATGAAATATGTCAGAAAATTCAAGGTAGACAACAATTGCTGTCACTCCTCTGGTTAGTGAATACAGTGCAGGACTCTCTGGTGTTCTATGATTAACCACATCTCCAGCACCCCCCAAACAGAATATATCTCAGTGTATATAGTAAGGCTTCCAAAATCTGCGTAATTGCCCAAAGCGGACACTGCATTATCTGCAGCTGCTGAAATTAATGTAGCAATTCCAGGAGGGCTGTTCTGAATTAACACCCAGGTTTTTTAATCCTGCTGCACAGCCGGCCTTATCTTAGCATCCCTCCTGTTTCATCCTTGCCGGTCTTATGTTAGCTAATTGCCAGCTTTGACATCCTGCGACAAAATACTGTTTTGTGGAAGTTCATATTTTCTTGCTCCCTGAAACCGTCAGTGTCCTGCTGTTGCTGCATAATCTACATGTGGCTACTTCTAGTCCGCCATCACCAAGTCCTTATTCAGCTCTGTTCAACTCCTGTGATTTAGCCTTGGAGTTTATCTATTGGTCTCCAGTCCTGATCAGTAGTAATACTCCTGAAAAAAACACTACAAGCTTTTTATAAAGGCCTGAACATCTACTGGTTCCTGGTTCCCATCTTGGTTACAGCAGTCGGTGGACCCCATCTTGTTCTCTTAGGAGTGGCAAAGCATATGCATCTTCCACAGATAGATAGATAGATAGATAGATAGATAGATAGATAGATAGATAGATAGATAGAGGGAAAATATTAACTTTCACTAAAATAACTACATTTTTTTTCTTGAAGAATCATTTGGTTTTATAAAGGGCTTTCTAAGGAAAAGTTAGGTAGGACTTCATATAGAAACCTTTATCGTGCATTTAAACAATTAATTACTATTTTACACTCATGCCCCCAGACTGTATATGCTCAGGATCTCTACACCCCCTGAATAAAGTATTGTGGCTGGTGTGGAGCCACACAGAAGGAAATACCAACTTCCTAGATGCCATCAACTACCAAAAAGCAACTCTGGCATGCCAATTTAGATAGTATTCCCCCAGTGGCTCCTCTACAGCCATAATACTTCTTCAGGTGGTGGAGAGATCTAGAGATTATCCAGCACAGGCCATAATTGAAAAAGTAATGAATTAATTGTTTAAATGCACAGTAAAAACATTTTCTTATTATCGAGTCCGACCTAACTATAATTTAGCCCTTCATAATACTACTAAAGGGGTCTTTTAATTAATAATACTGCAAAATTCACAATATGAACTGAATGGACGGGTTTCTGTGGGCGAGTATAGATTTAGGGCCTTATTAAATTAGCCCTCGTAGTTCCCTCGGTCCTTGCAAAAGACAAGTTTTGCTGTTTGCAAGGACCGGATCCCCAATACATCCCTCGCAGCCTGCTTCGAGAGATGACACCGAAAAATGGCAGAGTATAGGCTCCGAGAGAGCTACTTAGTAGCACGCTGCCATAAATCTATGAGGTGAATCTCGCACCTCGGAAGAATCCCTATGGGCACAAAAAAGTGCAAGCCAGGGTTTTTAAAGCCTATACGTGCTGCCTCGGAGCAGCCCGACACCGCCAAGTGATGATCCCCACCTCTCTCTAAACACATCCCCATGCTACAAGGGTCCCTATAGGGCCCCCTTTGCCGACTCCCCACATTAACCCCTTGCCGAGGAGGCCCAGTTCAGGTCCCCTGCGGCAAATGATGCAGTGGAGGAGCCTGCAGGATCATCTCGCAGGCTGTCACTCCTCATGTACATTTTCTCTGTGTTGACACGGATGGCCGTGCTGCGTAGCTCATACGTTGCTCGCAGCAGGGGTAATTTAATAGCGTCGTAACTTTTCAAACTTTGCAGCACGTAGGGTTTAAGTAGAAACCTCATATCTACGAGGCTGGAATTTTGGTTTTTATGAGCTATTTCCCGTTGTTTTTCTGCCGCTCTTAGTTCTTATCTCCCGCCAAAATCTACATCTCCATGAAATTGTCATTCTCTGCCTCCCAAGAAAAGAACATCATACACATTAAAGTGTTTGTGTTATCTTATCAGGTAACACACAGTATGGAGTCTCATAACCAGCGTGGCGCCTCTCTGTTACACAGAGTGTAACTAAAACAGACCAAAGTGTCTTGTTGTGATATAATTGGTATAGCTAAAGGTCAAGAATGACTGTAAACTAGAGATTTTGTTTAATTTCTGAATTGGGATGTCATGCACAAATTTCTTTGATTTGTAAATTATTTCGTAAGAATAAAACAAAAAGAATAAATAGCACAGAAATTGGTTAATATAGGAAATATATGTACTAAAACCGCCAGAATAAAATGGATGGCATTCAGTAGAAAGGAATAACACCGGCTTCATATTAATAAAAAAAAGTCCCATTATACCACAAATGTATACATTTTAATAAACATGAAATGAAATATCAGCATAAAATACAGTGATTTTTTGTATTTTATTTTATTTTCTATTTAGACACACACCACTGTTTTCTATATTGTTGTCTGTGAACCCCAAAAATATTTATCTCTGAAAGGCTGAAAAATGATTAAACAAGTATCTTTAGAACTTACAACCTTTTCTTTTTTATAGAGCAGCAATTTAGTCAGGGATTTTTTGTGGGGGGTGCCATATTGTGAGGCACGTAGGTGGCCCCAGGCTCCCTGGGGCTCGCTGGGAGTGCCTCTTGAGCTGTGGTGCCTGGGGCGCGCTCTATTGGTGGGGGCGCATCATGTGGACCGGCCGTGGGGCGGAGAAAGGGCGTAGTTGGGCGCGGAAGGCGCCATCTTGAGGAGCGCCAGGAACCCTGTTAACTTGGACAGGGAGCGCCAGAAAGTCAATAAATGATTGTCCAGTTTGTGTCGCTTCAGAACAAGGTATTTGAGGATAAGTACGCAAGTTTGTTTTTTCTGCTGAATGGAGTACACTTGACAGTTTTTGGTTAAGAGCTGATGATGTTCAAGTTCAGAGGGGGAGTACAGATCGGGGGGGGGGGGGGGTTGCAGCTGCGTGAGACATCTTTTGGCCAGGAAGTAAAGAAGGGGGTCCTTTCCCCCCTTACCACAGGGGCGTGGTAAAGGACAGGATTGGTGACCTGGGCATGTGATCAGGGTGTGAGGTCGCTACCACTGGTTGGGCTCCTTATAAAATGAAAATAATATATGCTGTGGCCTATTGTACTCCCAAACCTGGTATCCAGTGTCATTATTTATAGTTATAAGATAAGTGGGGGTTAATTAGTCAATGATGAGCACCAATAGGATCTCACTAGGTCATCATGGATTTCTTCCCTACACACAGGCCTGGTAGGCAAATTTCTTAAACTACAATGTATATTTATATTTAAACAAAAAGAGAAGAAATTATTATTACCCATTACTGTAACACTATATCTGACATTGATGTGATTTATACTACTGCCATTATCTGTTCTCCTAAATTCAGCTGAATATGCGATAAGCACCTGGCACAGAACACCAAATTTCCATATAACTTTACCAATTATTTATGCATATATTCAAAAACATTTAAAGAACACAATGATGAGAAATTACAGGAGTAATACAGAGGGAGAACGAGGCAGAGTAGAGCAAGTGGAAGTCATAGCTTGGCATTAGGAGCCTGGGGTGGTTTGTTGTTTCTATAATATGCCTCTGATTCAGGCTCATATGGTACAATGTGGGACACATAAAATACCGTACCCTGCATGGTCACAGGGCCGTCATCCTACAGAGGGTACTGTTAAAATTACCACTGTCGTCATATTTTCAAAATGTACTATTCTGTAGAACTACACTCGAAAATATGTAACATATGTTAAGAATGTCTCTAATTAATTACCTTTTATTTGCAATTATGTTATAGTCTAATATTTTGTTTTTAGCAATGGCGGGAGGAGGCTTTGAATACACATGAACATAGGTGTAGGAGCCAAAAAAAAATCTGGGGGGGGGGGGGTAATTCACCTCTAGTCCCAGTCCAGGAAGCAGGGGCGGGTCTACTGCCGGTGCACCACAAAAACTTGTTTAATGCCCCTGCCCCAATATAATGTATATATATGTATATATATATATATATATATATATATATATATATATATATATATATATATATATATATATACAGTATATATATACTGTATATGCTGGATTGATTCAATTGTCACCAAAGAAGCATTATAGCTATATGATATACTGCAACTTCCAACTGAATGTTTCTTTTCATATTGACACATTCTTGTTACATTGCTACTAATCTTACAGCTACACTTACTGTAAAGTAGCAAGGAGTACAAGTGTTTAGCACCAAACACATGGTCCACAACACAAGCTGAGATTTTGCTCCACGCTGATGATGGCCTGTAAGCTTGAAACAGCTTTACATGGATAGGATTCTCAGTTTGTGCATAATCCAACCTTGGTTTTGCATAAAAGCTATGTAATGCAGCAGGCATAAGCTTAAAGGAAGCCATGGTTTATGGATTGAAGAGCGAGGCATTTGTGGGCACATTTGCATGTCCCTGCTCAGCTTCCCATAATGCAGGGACAAACTAAGTAATAACTGTTTTTCTCAGAATTCTGAACTGGAAGCAGGTTTTTTAACTTGCTTTAGACAATCAAATGTGAATACAGATGTACTATTTATATACTTTATATACTTATATATATACACCTTTAGATTGTAAGTCTGTGAGTTTCAATCCTGCAAGGTGCTTTAGGGAAAGCGCTATGGACACCGGATTCCAAGCTCAAAGACAGGGCGCTCCATTCATTGCAATGTGTGAATCTTGAACTTGTCATTGCCTGTAACGTAACTTCTGTATAACGATATGGAATATGTTGGCGCGTTACAAATAAACGATAATAATAATATATATATATATATAATTGGTCAAAACTTTCATGGGAAAGACATACTGCTCCAGTGGCAAAATACGTTTTTTTTCCCTATTCATTTAGCCTGGGGGGAATTTGTCCCCCCATCCCCCCAGTTCCTACACCCCTGCACATGAAGTAAATGTCTGCACAGTGCTAATTGGGTACATGCAGTTGTCACTACCCTCAACAGCACAAACAAGAAGCTTGATAGTCTACAAGGACATGCCCATCTAAGAAAGAAGCTGGCAAAATAATTATAATAATTATATATAACACTGCAAAATGTAAAGTGTGTGTTTATTTGTTTATTTTTTATTTGTTTGCCTATTATTATGTTTAGTAATTTACCAATGGTGCTAACACTCCCGCAACAGCTTATGGTAACCCATGATGCAGCTTCTCAGCTGTGTAATTTATTAAAGCACTTTCTCCCAGGTTATACCTAGCTCATCATGGCTCAGCAGGAGGTACAGTAAACATGGTGTAACCTGCATCTACTCTATATTTACTAAATACTCATCCTGCTTTTTACTACCCACAATGCTGATATTCATCATTGCGTGTTTCAACCCTGCGTTAGCAGTATATTTTAACAAAATAATATAACTAATATTCACTGTAAGTGTAACCATAAACTCTTTGGACCCCCATGGTATTCTAATCTATAACCATAGGAGTCCTTATGGACTCCCATGGCACCTTAAATTTACCCATTACCATGGAGGTCCATTGTTATGGATGACATTTCCATAGGAGTCTGTAGGGACCTAATGTTAACGGGTTAAAGTAGGGTGCCATGGGAGTTTATAAGAACTCTCACGGTAATAGATTAGATGACCATGGAGGTCCAAAGGGACCCCCATGGTAGTGGTTAAATGTTTATACTTAGAGCTCCAGGGGGGGCTCCCTTGGTGTTAATGCGCCCACACCCAACAGTATAAGGAGTGTTGAGGAGAGGTCCCAGGGAATACCCAGGCTCATAGGGGTCAATGGCATTTGTTGTCGTTATATATCATTATTGACATATTGTCAACCCTTGCAGGTTTGCCAACCAAAATGGGCTTGCACTGATGGGCAGCATTGCTCATGCCCTACCCCTATAACACACATGCATTACTCCAATGTCAATATCTAAAGGTGTGGATGGGAGATGGATACCTAAATGCTGACCCAATTATAATATCAGTGATTTACTAAATTGCATGGAGACCTGAGAAGAGCGCTAATGCATGATGAGCCATGGTAGATCTCGGCTCATTATGTGTCCTATTAGTAAATTTCTCCATGTAGAAAATATTTGACCACACAGGCCCTTTAATGCAGTGCAGTATTTAAGCAGCAAGTACATACATTATTTGAAATATATAATGTATATCGGCTCTAGCCATGACTGCAACACTTTTACTAGGCCCGAAGATATGTGCTCAGGAAGGCCACATGGTGTCCCTCCAGAAGAGCCATAATTTAGTGCCGAAAAGGGTTTTTGAAGAGCTGTCAATGCTTGAGCCAAGCAATAGTCTTGATGTTTACATACTGTTTCTAGCACATATATTTGGTGCAGTATTTGTTCACTGTTTGTTTTCTCTCTCACTTGATAACTTGCAGTTGGAGAACACTGATTGACTGATATGTGCCAGACAGAGGTCAGGTGCATCAGGAGTTAGTTGTGTGCTGTGAATTATTTAACAATCTGATATTCCATCTGGAATCTAAAACAAAGTGCTTGATGAATATAAAGTGGGATATAGTTACATACAATGCGTGCAAAAAGTTTAGTAGCAATAAAAGGTAAGCCGTTTGAGAAGAGGTGAAAGACGCATTATGCATTACATTAATCATTTTCTTATCTCCATGTTCTAAATGTTTGTATTTTCCCCATAGTGTGTAGTGAGCATTAGTCCAGTGGGTTTCAACACAGCTTTTCATTGACAACAACAAGCCAGATTTTCAGGTGTGTTAGTCTAATGGCTAAGCCACAGATTTGCGCACTGTGATCAGGTAGATAAATCTACACATCCTGACCTATTACTTTGCCTTGAGGACAGGTTAGACAAACACTGTCTGGGTATATTTTTTTCCGATTCCATTCCTCAAGAAACATTTGCATGCCACATTTTAGAGTAGTCTAAGTTTGAGAAAAGATGAAGAAACAAGGACATCCTTGAATTCAGGCCTGTTATTGGTTTCTGGGAAGACTTTGTCAATAAACCGGAAACTATCAAATGGATAAATTAAGGCTTGGATTGAAATAAAGTCAACTACTGTTGAGCATCATTCCGTAAATCAGTTTATGTACAGTGGAAGCTCTATATTCATTAAATCTAATATTGGTCACATTTTTAGGAAAACAAAATGCTCCTCTATTCATCCAAAAAATCCAATATTAGTAATACAATAAAAAAAAAAAAAAACAGACAGAAACAGACAAAACTAGACAAGTTCTTTGATAAATCGAGTGCTGGTGAATCGTCGGGAAAGGGACAAAAAAGACATTGATCATCAGAATTGGAGTTACCTGATTATTTAATGGATGGTAACTAACTTTCTTATCAATATTTCCTTTCCTCCTCTTCAGCTTCTGCCATCATCGCTCCTCAGTTAACCTTTTTATTTATTCATGTATCAGATTCAGTGCTGGGAAAGGATTATTCCAATTTTAGTTCATGGAAAAAAAAAATTCTATATTCATCCGTCTGTCCATCAGGATTAATGGCGTATATAGAGGTTCCATGTTTCCACTGAATAAAATAAATATATATATATATATATATATATATATATATATATATATATATATATATATAAATAAATTTATATATCACATATATAGTTGTGAGCATATGAGCCGTTGCTCACGCTTGCGGGCTCGCGCAGCGAGCCTGCGGCCCTCGCAAAATTTACATTGTAACACAAACAAAATACGAGATACGTTACGACCCATTACGACATCGCAAAAAAACGCCCGCAACACGCGCACATCAAAACATGAAAAATACAACAAATACATACAACAAATACATAAAAAGCTTACTTACAGGAAGAGGGAGCATCCAGGATCTCGAAACTAAAGTTACACCTCAATTTAACTCAAATTAAAAGAGTTAAGACACTAAAAAATTCTCTAAGCGAGAGAAAAAATGGCCGCCGAAAAAAACGAGGCTACAGCAGTCTAAAGACACAAAACACCACCAAACACCTACGTATTTGCCGAAAAACACCTACGAGATTAGAAAACAAGGAAGCAACCCGCGCAACCCCAAAAACATTACAAACACAATAAATACAAACAACAAACACATAAAAAGGTTACTCACAGCAAGGGGGGGGGCACCGAGGACCTCTGCAAGTGAAGTTACACCTTCATTTAACCACAAATTTCAGAGTTTAGAGACCTGAAAATCACCTAAGCGAGAGAAAAACAAAGTGAAAACGAGGCTAAAGGTCCCTAAACACGCAAAACACTACCATAAACACGCAAAACACCACCAAACAGCTACGGATATTCCGAAAAAAGCCCACCAAACAGCTACGGATATTCAGAAAAACTCGCTCAACATAGAAAACTAATATTCCGAAAAACTCGCACGACATAGAAAACGAACGACGCTACATCAGCCACATTATATACACCAAACACCCTTAGCTCACTTACAATTTCATTGCCGTCATTATTTTACGGGCAATTCGCTAGTATATATTTATTTGTCAGTGGTGCAAAACAGGAGACTTAGGGCCAAATGTACGAAATTGTTCAAGTACTTGTGAGAGCTTCTCCATTCCTGTTATACTATGGGGTACAATGCACTAAGATTTGATCTCCAAGAGTTCTTCCTCATTTCTTTAGTGCATCTGACACTTTTCAGTGATCTGCTGTATTGAAGTCATGTTCTAAAGTATTTAAGGGTGTCTATTATCCCCTTAACCTAAAAAAGATAAGGATAATGTGTTTGAAATGTAAACATATCTCAGCATAAATCTTAGCATAGATAAGGCACTTCATACCAAAGTGCAAGCATAAACAAAAAAGTCTTGTGCCGCTATACCTGGAACACAAGAGTGTAACACATGGAAACTCAGACATCTTTTGAACTTAGACACTTAATATATACAGTATGTTTCTATTAATGTCCATTTAAAGGGTATTATACATAGTAATTAAAGTTGAAAAAATACTTTAGTCCATCAAGTACAACCTTTTTAGATCTCCTCTGATCTGCAACATGCGGATTCGTTGTTTATTTTTACGGTTCATTTGCTTTGAATTCTTATGATTATATTTCTAATGATTTGTAGCTTTGTTATTTAAATATAGTTATAGTATGTATAGTATATGTTATAGTCCTTATATTAATGATATTAAGACTCACAATCTGCACTCTTCAGACACAACCCCATAACTCCCTTTATTTTTTTTTACATGAACATAAAACAAAGTAGTTCTCTTTGTATCTGCCAAAATAAGGAAATAAAGATAGTTAGGGGCGGTCCCTGAAGCTGACAGACTGTCAGCCTGTTGTCTTAATCAAAATAAGTAATTCAAAAAGATGCTATCAATACATAAATAATAATGGTATAAATGAATAAAGAACATAAAAAGTGTCTAAATAAAATCATAATATGCTATAAATCTTTAAAAATAACAGGGCAGAAAGACACCTGGGTAAAGTGACAGAGCTATCAGTGGTTTTCACTGTGTTTTGCTAATTCTTGTATGATTCTGGTATAAATGTCCTAATTTATGCAGCCAGGTGACTTTAGTGAACTGTTCATGATGTTTGCCCCATATTTTGTAGCTCTTAGATTATCTAACAATCCCCTTAGATACAAAACCGCTCCAGGGCTTTGTCCAATAACAATGACTCCTGCAGTACCAATGTTGCGTGACCAGTTTATTGTCAGCAGTTCCTCCTCCTCTGAACACTACTAATTACCTAATTAGATTTTAAAGTGAAGGCTCAGATATGCAGGTGCAAACATTAGAAGAGCATAGGGGACTGTTATCAGTAGTCATTCATTTGTCTAGGTGGCTAAGAACAGGTGTGTGTTTGTAATGAGGGACAAGCCAAGCAATATTCATTTTGTGCACTTTGAACTTTGAACCTTTAATTCATGGTGGCTAACATCTAAACAGGATTACTGTTTGTGTGGTAAAATTGTGCCAGAAATTGAATTTAAATTATATGAAATCTAGCAGGTGACAAACAAACATAGCATTATTATATCATTCTAGAAAACTAGGATAGTGACAAAGACTTGTCTTGGATCATAATTACTGAGATAGATTTGTATGGAAACCATTGGTAAACGTTGCACGCATTTGGTTAAATTTGCAATGTTGCCTGGTGTTTCTAGTCATTTTCTGCCAAAAAGTATTATCTGGGTTGAAAAAAGGGAAGGATTATGGTAAATGTTTCAGCTTCAACAGAGTAAAAGCTTAAACAAGATATTGCATATACATTTTGGCAAATCACAATTCCAGCAAATGATATGCCTTCTCAAGATTAGATTAGATTTATCATTAAGCACATACCTTGGGACAGAGGCGTAGGAGCCAAAATTATTCTTGGGGATATAGCTCTTAGTATACATAGACTTCCAATACATACATACACACATTTAAAAATATGCCCCCCCCCCCCCCTTGTCCTACCAGGTTCTTACATCAATACCTAGGGCCAGTTCATCCATATGGCCACCCTTATAATTCATATTCTTTGTGCTATAAAACGTTTGCCCAGTGCAGTCTATCACAAGATTTAGAAACACAGATACATAGATTAGACAACAAAAAATAATACGATTTCCCATATACTTTCCCAGTGCACCAGGGTCGTAATCTGGAGGTAGCAGTGCTGAGCTAATTATTTAATTATTATTATTTTTTTGCATTTAATTTTATTTTCTCTAGTGTAGGGGCGACCCAACATGGCCCAACCAGCCATGGCCCCCTCTGAGCGCCCAACAGAAATTGGTCCATGGCTGCATAAAAAAGAACATTTCTAGAGAGGACCCGTAAGGGGGTTAAAGTCCAATCCGTAGCACTGTAAATGCAAATATAAACAAAAAACTGTATTTTCAATGAAAGGGAAAGTGATGTTAGGTATTAAAATTAATAGCACAACATTTTCAAGCTCGCAAACCTGCAATAAAATATAGTTTATTTTATGTTTCCCTGTTATATCGATCCCGGCAATCAATGTGTTAATACATGTAAAAGAACTTGCATATACTAGAATATCATATTTATTGATTTATTAATATTGCATTATTTCTGGAATGTGGGTCCAATCGAAACTCGGGCTTCAAACCCGTAAGGGATTGAAATCTAACCTCCATTTTTCAGTGACTCAAAGGTGACAATGTCATTTACCATTGGATCCGTCTAAACCCGTAACTACAGGTTTGACTAATTGATCCTGTTCACGGCCGCACATGCAACGTACGCAAGAATAGTTTATGGATTTTGGATGTCGGCCACATCTGTTGCGGGCTAGGCTAATTTTATCGCTTTGTAACTTCGCCGAATTTCAAGGCTCCAGTGAAAAATAATGTCAGAGCTAGTGATAATGGATAGATTTGCTAATCTACAGGCTGAAGTTTTCACATACAAACTCGGTGACTCTAAAATAGGTCAATACATATGGACTCAGAGGGATATACATTTTAATATTAACTTCACACACTCTCTGCAAATGTATAACCAGGTCAGGATTTACATCTGTGGTGCCCTAGGCAAAAATTCTTCAGGTGCACCCCAGAACACACACATAAAGTTTACAGTAATTAGTCTACAAAATGTTAATTGAGTGCTGTATTCCAGCTTAGAATATATATATATATATATTTATATATATATATATATATATATATATATATATATATATATATATATATATTATATATATCTATATATATATATATATATATATATATATATATATATTTATTTATCACAGTGCATTTTTAGTATATATGTTTATATACCTGAAACATACACAAATTGATTCACATCTTTTTAATGACATTGGGCAGTGTGTGGTGACAAAATGTTCTATAGATTTTAATGAGGTAGAGATTGGATAAGAAAGTAATGGCTTTAATATTAACTGAAGCTGCAGGGCATTTATTTACCGTGGAGTTAATACATAGTAAATCAATGCCCTAAGACTTCAATTAATACTATTGGTCGGTTACAGTACTTAAGATATTTTTTCTGCAAGCTAAAGCAAAGTTTTGAAAATTATTAAAGGACCACTGTATTAAAGTTTTTTTTAAGGCATATTTCCCAATGCCAAGGAATGAGAATGGAGCCTAGTATGTTAAAAAAATAAACTTACTTGTTTTTAATTTTTTTTTTTTTTTATTCCATGTGACTTTATCTGCAGCTCTGATCAAGCACTATATGTCCTTGTTTTCCACTGAGTCACTCTAAGAGGATGGTGGGCAGGCCAGCCACTTAAAGGTATATGTACGTTTCCCTGTTTATAACTTCTAGCATATACTGCTTATCTGAGAAACACACATTACATTGATTCATTCTATACACATACATACATTTATTTTATAAAAAATGGCTTACACACTTCCAGAGTTGCCTACATAAGCACCTGGTACTAACAAATAGAAAACCACATCCAAGTACAGTTTGTAACCGTATACTAACCTTTCAGCCAATAGCAGCACACTTTTTGTCTTTTTTCTACATGTGCCTTGGAAAGTAGACGTACTGGTCCAGTGGACATCAACAGAGCAGAAAGCAAGATTATGAAGGGCGCCACCTGATCACCTGTTGTTTACATTACCATCACATATATAGTTGTCGTACTGCAAGTTGTCATCATGCTTTGCGAGCCTCTCGCTTTGCAAGCCTGTAGGGCCGCAACTGTGAACCTTGCATAGCGAGGCGAGCCGTCCAGCTGAGGCATGCGGGACTTAGGCTGCAATGAGTGCCGAAGGCAAAGGTGCTCATTGCACTGCGAGCCGAAAAACGTAGCACTTTGCCGCTAACCTCGAGGAATGCAGTTTGCTAATTTAACGGCCAGTTAGTTCAAGCGTGTAACTCAAAAAAATGGAAAACATATAAAAATAATAATAAAATAAAAAAACACACTCACACACAGCACAATTGGCGAGCCAGGAAGCCTGGGAGTGAGATTGCAGGCGAATTTGAGCAACATTTGCCGTTTTTCATCAATCAAAAATCGGCAAAGCGAGAAAAAAATGACGGGCGAAAAACGTAAAAAATCTGAAACAGGATGAAAACGAGGCTGAGCAAAGCCAGGCACGCGGGACTTAGAAAATACACGACAGGAAAGACAGTAACACGAACAACGCCAAGCACGGGGGACTTTGGAAATAAAACCAAAGGCAGTCAGTGCGCGCCACACAAACATTCAGCAGACACACAGAGGAGAAACACACAGGGAAGGCACAGGGGGGAGATGGTGGAAAGCGACACATGGCATTCCCAAGCACAAAACTTGCAGGTTAATGAACCCTGCTTGCGGGGCTCGCGGTGAGTAGTGAAGGTAATCATAGGAAAGCAGGAAAGTTGAAGTACACAGGGGGAGAGGCACGCAATGTGGCAAACAGCAATGCCAGCCTTACAATTTTATATCCGTCATTTTTGATGGGCAATTTCCTAGTCACTAATATAGTTGTCGTACTGCGAGTTTGTGTGTAACGCTGGCAAAATTGAAAGTTGCGCATGCGAGGCTCGCATTGTGCGTCGAAGGAAGAGGGAGGGAGAGAGGAGAGAGAGGGAGAAGGAGAGGGAGGGAGAGAGAAGGAAGGAAGGAGTGGGAGAGTGAGAAGTAGAGGGAGAGAGAGAAAGGGACGGAGATAGAGAGAAGGAATGAGAGAGAAAGAGCATTGCAAACCTTGCATTGCGCAGCAAAAAGGGCGGGAGGGAGAGAGATGGAGAAGGAGAGAGAAAAGGAGAGGGAGGGAGAGAGGAGGGAAGAAGAGAGAAGGAAGGAGGGGGAGAGAGAGTGAGAAGGAGAGGAAGGGAGAGAGAAGGAGAGGGAGAGAGAAGGACGAAAGGAGAAAAAAGGAGGGAGAGAAGGAGGGAGTGAAGGAGTGAGAGAGAGAGAGAGAGAGAGGAAGTGGGAGAGAGATGGAGAGAGAGATAGAGAGAAGGAGGGAGAGAGAGAGAGAGAGAAGAAGGGAGGAAGAGATAGAAGGAGGGAGTGAGAGAGAAGGAGAGACAGACGGCGCAGAGAGAGTGAGCACAGAGAGAGGGAGAGGGTGCATAGAAAGAGAGACAGGGTAAACAGAGAGAAGACGCACAAACAGACAGAACACACAATATTTAATACAATATTATACCATTATTTGTGATGTACAAGTGACTAGTGTACTAATATTGGACAACTCCAACACTTCACTCTGTGATACAAATAGCCTTATAAGTATATATATATTTAGAATAGATTTTGTAAGTACAGGTGAGTCTATCAGTGGTTCTACAATTTTGTTCACTCACATATATCCTGTAACGTAACTCCTGCCCTGGTTTTGGACAGCATTATAGGCGGGTGTATCAGCCGTGTGCTGTGTGTTGGTGCTCTTAGCTCTGCCTATGGATTAATCCATGATATGAAGTTTTTGAAACCTTCCATGTCTTTGCCAGAAACACATTTAAAAGAAGCAATTGCAAATGCTTGGTTTATTAATAAGAGTTTATTTATATAGTTTTACAGCGTCACATATTGGTGCATCTTTAATTTTGCAGAGTGGGATTCAGAGCAGGTTAAAAACACAGATGATGAAACAGATGAAACAAATTCATTACATTTGGCAGCACAACCATGATGTCAAATGAGTATAAACCTACGCTGAAAATATGTGTATTTTGGCTCCGGATATTGTGTACTTGTTTTTCTCTGAGTATCCCTGCTATGCAATTAAAACGATGCCACAGTCGTTTATAGTTTTATGATGTCTAGGTGATAAATAGCTTTTTTTGTGCATCTTGAAAGTTCATTATTTAAATCTAAATGCACCGCTCTGCGCTATCTAACAAAATCTTAAACCAGTACTATCTCGGCTTAATGCAAACTTTTGTCTGACATCTTCTATAGCTTTCGCTAGCAGCTGCTAGATTCAATTTTTTTTGTCAGATCTGAGAAATGGGAAAATGAAATACTGCGTTTTGCATTATTATGAGGATTTTCAAAGCGGCAGAGGCTGTTTGTTACACAGTCATAAAGTTATTCTCATAATTTTAAATCTTCTGCCGCTACTTCTTTATGATTTTACAAAAGTATTGGTTCTAACATTAAGTGTAAAAGCAGTGCATACCTCTAAGAATGATTTAAATATGTGTGTATTCTATTATTACTTGTAATAGAACATCTGCTGCAACAGAACAGCCTGTGGCCCTCCAGGACTTCCAAATCGAGATAGAAATATCTCACTCATATTTTTTTCCCGTTGGTAAACAAATGTTAAAGCAATATGTGCTGTGGATTTTTTTTTTTTTTTCGGCGTTTAAATTGCCAAGACAAGGATACAAGATTTTTTAAAGTTGAATATGGTAAATCAACTCTCTCTGTTCATTATACCGCAGTCAAACAGCGAGAGAGTTCTTAAGACACCTCTCCGGTCTCTTTTGGAAGACGTGGACTATTTTTGGTTGATCCATTAAGAAGTATCACAGTTTGAAAAGAAATTATAAAAAAGAAGCTGAGGACATTTTAGCATCTGTTGATGTTTTTGGGATCTGAAATAAAGCGTTAGATCTGTCCCCGTTTTTTGCCTGCACCTGATATATTGTCAATGTAGGCTACACCTGCTGGGGCAGAAGATGTTGCGGGGTTTGTATTAATTCGGGAAACATCTGTATACTTGTTTAGAAGAAACACAGCATGCAATGCCTTGTTGTATACTTGTCTCAGAACCTAAATAATTTGACTACTATATTTTTAAAGCTTTGTACATTTTTGTTAAGTTTTCTCTACACTAAAATGTACTAATGAATTGCCCGTCAAAAAATGACGGCAATAAAATTGTAAGTGAGCTAATGCTGTTTGGTGTATAATAATAAAATAAGTAATAGATTAATAAATTAATATACTTTACCTATTTTGAAGTAGGAAGCATTCTGTTGAAGAGCTGACAATCTGTTTTGATGTTGCTGGAGCATTAGTGGTGTGGAGCTGCTGTGTAAGCGTGCTTAATGTGTGCAGTGTAATAGTGTGCGTGCGCGAGACCAAACCGTTAGCGTAGTCGTGTACTTCTGCATTGTATAAGTTATTGTTCTAAAATGGCGGCTAATGTGTGGTACACGGCTGTGGCGGAATATCCGTAGCTGTTTTGTGGTGTTTTGCGTGTTTCTGGTGGTGTTTTGAGTGTTTAGAGTCATGTAGCCTCGTTTTCGTTTTGTTCGGCGGCCATTTTTTCTCTCGCTTAGGTGTTTAAACTCCGAAATTTGTACTTAAATCGAGGTGTAACTTTACTTGCAGAGGTCCTGGGTGCACCACCTTGCTGTGGGTAGCCTTTTTATGTGTTTGTTGTGTGTATTTATTGTGTTTCTAATGTGTTTGGGGTCGCGCGGGTTGCGTCCTTGTTTTCTAATCTCGTATGTCTTTTTCGACAACTCCGTAGGTTTTTGGTGGTGTTTTGCGTCTTTAGACTGCTGTAGCCTCGGTTTCGTTTTTTTCCGGCGGACATTTTTTCTCTTGCTTAGAGAATTTTTCAATGTCTAAACTCTTTTATTTTGAGTTAAATTGAGGTGTAACTTAAGTTTTTGAAGTCCAGGGTGCCCCCCTTGCTGTAGGTAAGCTTTTTATGTATTTGTTGTGTGTATTTATTGTGTTTTTCATTTTTTCATGTGCGCGGGTTGCGGCCGATTTTTGCGAGGTGGTAATTGGTCGTAACGTGTCTCGTATTTTTTTGGCTCTATGCCAGCAACTGTGGCCCTCGCTGCGCGAGCCCGCAACCATTAGCAACAACTCGCATGCTCACAACTATATCTGTGATTTATTCAAAGACATATCCGTTACTGTATGGAGTAAATCAGTGGAGGATATTTGCACCAAGAATTTTCAATAGATCTTTTTTCGTTTAAACTCTATTTGGATATAGACCCCAGTTAATATAAACTTATTGCTATAAACCAATTATTTTCGTTATGAAAAGTATTAAATAAATTGATTCTACTGAGATCTACATCAGGACCTAAACAGAACCAAATCCAGATAGGCAAATAATTCCTAATAGAGAAGTACATGAAATAAAACAATGTTTTGATCCTCTTTTTGTGGTTTAGTCATTCAGTCGTGTTTGACTTTCCGTGACCCTATGGACTGCAGCATGCCAAACAACAATGCCAGACATCTATGGTTTTGTCTCTGGCTGTGCTTATCCATAAGGTTACTGGAGTGGACTGCAACTGTGTATGACCTCTTTGCTATGGCCTGCCCATCTTCTGTAACCCTACATGGTATAGCTCACAGCTTCATTGAGGTACACAAGCCCCTTCACCATTATACCGTAGCGATCCAGAAAGTGGATGTACTATTTACCCTATCACAATTATATATAAAGACACATTATACAACTTACAAAATATAAATAAATACTACTATCACAATTATATAAAAAGGCACATTATACAACTTACAAAGTATAAATAAATCCACCCTTTGCAGTAATGAAGATAGTCCACTTGAAATAGACAAAAGTATAAATTGAAACCAGCTTCTTCTGGTGCATACACTGTTTCCACTCCAAAAAAGATAGCAATAAAGCACAAGGAAAAAAATGAGAAAGCATAGAGCTGCAGATGGTGAAGTATAACTAATACAGTGTTAAATAGATATACTTCACCATATGTGGCTCGATGCACTCTCCTTCTTTTCTTTTATAATTGTTCTATTTATGCTTTACCTGGAAGAGAAGTCCTAACGCCATGATGCTTACTCTATGGTAGATCTCCAAGTGATGAAAGGGATATCTCAGACTCCGATCTTAATCATGATACACAAGGATTCAAACCTTATTGTCATGAGAGCAGCTTCCCAACTTGGTCCACATTTTATACGAAAGGTGTTGGTTAGAAAGTGTAGGCTCACATATGTTGTACTACTGTGTCGCAAAAGAAAAATAGGAAAGAAAGATTTTTATTGTAATTTACACCAACCCGCTTTCCTCACACATGCTCCGAGATATAAGTGCCCCTTTTACATATAACGCTCACTAAGGTTTCATGGATGCTTCCAAGTGCCAACCACATCTCTAAAAGATATGTTTTCTAATTAAACCTTGGCATAATAGTGTTTTCAATCTAATTAGCAAGCTTATATATAGACAGTTATATGTACACACACACACGCATGCACATACACACACATATAAAGAGTGAGGTAGCCGTGAGTGTTATATAGTGATACCTTTTTTATTGGACAAACATATTGATAATAATAGTGACAAGCTTTCGAGAGTTAACCTCTCTTTGATTCCGAAGCAATACTAAAGGGATGCACCAAAAAAATTGCTGTTCAGAGATTACAGTGCGGCACAGACAAGTACCATAAATAGTGTCATGTGAGTCTGAATATATATATATATATATATATATATATATATATACATATATTATAAGGTGTTTGTTATCATTCCTCATGGCAGCCATGTTGTATACTCACCAGCCTGTCAAGTACATAAAAGGAGTAACATTTTCTTAGAACAAGATTGTGAAAATAAATGAATGTGACTTTCCCTCACAAATCATGTCGAGTTTTAAATCTAGGGCGGACTTTTTGAACCCAATATCTTCAGAGACTTACACAGAAATCATGCAAAATATATGACCATGTGAATACAAGGTAACATGAGATGAATAAGAGATTAAACAGTTAAGTATTAAGTTTGGACAGTTCACACTGTTGCGTATACAGTTGTATGTTTGTTTGTAAACCTGAACTGAATTACTTTATTACTCCACATTTATCCCAATTAGCTCTTTGTGTGTTATGATGCTTCCAGTACTCCCCATGTGCCTTTTATTTATAGTCACAACCTGCAGTTAAAGCCAACAACATTGCACATTTTACTTTTTTCAATAAGAACCTCATGGTTCATCCAGCCAGTGCTATTACTCGGATTGATTCATCGATTGTTATATTTAAGATAGCACTGTACCTAAAAGGGGCACTTTAAACCCTATTGGCCATTCCAGGCAAACTTGTCTTGCAGAAAAGTTAGGGTAGATGTGTGGCAGATCCTCTCTCAGCCCATGGACAATCATGGGTGAAGTTTATTTTATTAAGAAGTGCTTAAAAACTCTGTTTTTTTCTGCCTAAAATCTTACAGATAGTACCTAATTGGTGTCTCATCTCTGCAGCTCATGAAGACAGTATACTTCTTAGCACAGTATCATAGCAACCAATCAGCGGCAACAGACGACATACACGAACAGGTAAAAATTGTATAATATTAGGCCGAAACAGAGCTTTTAAGCACCTCCTAATAAAATAGTATACATAAAAGTAAATATATGCATCACTATATTATATTCCTAGTGAAATCCCAAAACAGGTTTGATTAATACTTTTTCGTCAACTAATTGGGGAGCTTAAAATCAAAAATGGGGGATGAGACACAGGGAAGGGAGAGGAGGGGAGGAGAGACACGAATTACAAGGGCAATTTTAAGAGTAAAACATGTAACAGAAAAAAGAATGTAATGACAAAAAAATTTACATATTTTTTATATATGTAATGACAAAAATATTTACATAATTGTAAATATAAGGTTATTTAAAGTCAGAACCAAACCATAGGCAAATCAGACTATAATTTGAAGCCTATGAGTAAGCCACATAGGCGGCGAAACGATCTGCAGTCCCTAGTGAGATTTATTGATCCTTTAAAATGTGTAGATTGTAGCTATGAGGTCCACTGTGTAGAGCATCTATTATATCAATTGATTTGTGGATAGATGTTACAGCCTATAGCTTATAATAATATACCAAATGGAAGATCAATTACTCACTAGAGACCAAAGGGGTTTTTAACTATCGTTTTTAAACTGGGACAATATATACCATTAGAAAACCAGATAAAAGTGGATTATTCCTTCTAGATAATACCGGTTTTATTTCAGTCCTCAATTACCGAGTTCTGTTATTACTATGTATTAGCAGTTGAGAGGTTTAGGTATTTCTTAGGCTCCTGGCACAGGAATATTTTCTTTTTCCTGCTATTTATTAGATAGAAATATTAGCCAGATTTGGGGCAGGAGAAGCAGGCAATGCACCGCTTCCCACCATAATTTCCATGAACAGTGGAAGCAGACTGCTAGTCTGTATGGCACTTCACTAGATTTGATTATTATTGACAGCTTTGAAGTTCTAATGCTTTATACTACAGAATGTAGCTTTACAAATAAATGATGATAATGCTGTGGATTACTATTATCTAAACCAGTGGTTGTCAACTTGGACTTACAAGGTCCGCCAACAGTCCAGGATTTCAATCTCTCTCTGTATTCCTTTCTCTTTGCTTTAGCCACCTGATTTACTCAATTTCATTCCAATTGATTCGCCTGGTCTTATGCAGAGAGAGATTAAAATCCTGGACAGTTGGACTGGGTTGTCCACCACTGATGGTAAACTGTAAGTTGATATTGTACACAATCAGGCAACAGACAGAATCACCAGTACTCTTGTAACTTTTTACAGCATGTTAGCATTCATCATTAATAATAATACAATGTATTTTGCAGAGAATTCAGAACATTTAAATTTTTTGTGAATGTTTTGGAAATATTATGAAACTAGCAACTTGCCTTCGGCGCTCATTGCAAGGCTCTCCCTCTGTCTACTTCCTCCCTTGTGTCTCATTTCGCGCCTCCTCTCCCTCCCTTGTGTCTCCTTTCCCCCCTCCTCTCCCTCCCTTGTGTCTCCTTCCACCCCCCTGTGTTTTTACCCCCTCTCCCCCTGTGTCTTTCCCCCCCATCTCCCTGTGTCTCTTGCCCCCCTCTCCCTCCCCTGTGTCTCTTGAACTGTGTCTCTTCCCCCTATGTCTCTTCCCCCTCCCTCATGTCTGTTCCCCCTCCTCTCCCTCTCTTGTGTCTCCCCCCCTCCTCTCCCTCCCCTGTGTGTCTACCCCCCTCCTCTCCCAGCCCTGTGTGTCTCCCCCCTGCCCTGTGTCTCTTCCCCCTCCTCTCCCCTCCTGTGTCTCTCCCGCCTCCTCTCCCTCCCCTGTGTGTCTCCCCCCTTGTCCCCTGTGTCTCTTCCCCCTACCTCTTACTCCCCTGTGTCTCTTCCCCCCTCCTCTCACTCTCTTGTGTTTCTCTTCCCCCCTCCTCTCACTCCCCTGTGTCTCTTCCCCCTCCTCTCACTCCCCTGTGTCTCTCCCCCCTCCTCTGTGTCTCTCCCCCCTCTCATTCCCCTGTGTCTCTCCTCCCCTCCTCTCCCTCCCATGTGTGTCTCCCCCTCCCCTGTGTCTCTTCCCCCTCCTCTCACTCCCCTGTGTCTCTCCCCCCTCCTTTGTGTCTCCCCCCCTCTCATTCCCCTGTGTCTCTCCTCCCCTCCTCTCCCTACCCTGTGTGTCTCCCCCTCCCCTGTGTCTCTTCCCCCTCCTCTCCCTCCCCTGTGTCTCTCCCCCCTCCTCTGTGTCTCCCCCCTCTCCCCTGTGACTCCCCCCTCTCTTCTGTGTCTTCCCTCTCCTTCCCTGTGTGTCTCCCCTCCTCCTCCTCTCTCTCTCCTCCTTGGGCTCAGGACATGTGCTCCACCGCAAGGCCATGCGCGGCCCATTGCGCAAACGTAGTTGTCACACTGCGATTTGTCGCAAGCGTGACAACGAATCGCAGTTTGACAACTATTATATATACAGGAGAATTGATTCCTGGGGTCCACACATGTTCATTCTTTTTAATACAAGATGGAGCAAAACTGAAAACAAAGTAGACAGACCCAGGTAGTAATTAGCAGTTATTCTCAACCATTACCCTAATAACAGGTCCTGTTTGGCGGGTGGATCAAAAAGGTTGACAAATACACATTACCAACTTGATTGTATGTTTACTGGAAAAAAATAAATTTTTGTTACAGGACTACAGTAGTGGAACATTTATATGGTTTTAAATGTAACTATATTTAGTACTTCTATTTTGTATTTTTTAAGCCACACATTGTGAATTCCCTGTTATAATGACAATGTAAATGTATGGGAGTAGAACAATAATTTGCACACGATTTTGAATAAAGGGTATATTCTTGGTCCCCTAACATATTTCTCTTTGACAGAGCCATACACACTTATAAACTCAACCACAGCCTACATCATGTTGGTAAACACATTGAAACTGTTAAGTTACTTAATGAAAAAGCCACAGTACGATTTCCCAGGTACCTAATTTATCACAGTTCATGTCTAGAATTTACCAGACAACTTATAATCAAACCATCACGTATCTAATTCCAACCAGAAAGCAAGGTTAATGTTTTCATGTCCTAATATAAATGAAAACTGTAGGATTCCAATGTTTGTAGAAACAATTATACCTTTTAACCAGAAGGGGAAGAATGATTTGTTGTGGGATTTTGTGATAATTCTTGCTTACAGCAGTCATTACATCTTTGCTATGATTTTCAGTCTTGTTTATATTTAGTTGGTTCCCTAAAATGTATTCCCCTAAAAAATTATTTTATAGAAATATAGATTTGACAGAAGATATGAACAGAATGGCCCACATTGTCTGCCCATTTTATCTTTCTAAAAAAACTAAAAAGGTTTGGTTTAATTAAACCTCTGGGTAGCCTCATGGTTATCCCAGGCATAAGAAAATTCCTTAACTATTCTTGATTTCTATTAAAAGACTGTCTCACTTACCTATTGCCCTTTCTGTAAAGCAGTAGTCCAACACATTATTCTTATATGTTCTACCTTCTCTCCGAAACAGAATTATATATATATATATATATATATATATATATATATATATATATAAATAAAATCCTTTAATATATCCAAGAGTTCTTCAAATATGTGGTGTTCATTTTAATTCCAGAGTCTCCAACCAGTAACTCAAGAGTTTCCAGCTGCTACCCAATGGCTCGTCCTGTTGTGGTAGCAGGAAAGTGCTCCCATCCACCATATAAAAAATGACCAAGCAATGGTGGTTTGTTTAATTCAGACAAGCTCGAGAGCAAGGATAGTCGATAGGATCACATGAAGTTGAATAAATACCTATAGACAATTTCTTATGGGCTACAGTATGTACCTCTGGATCTTCGATATCCTTTGACAAGCTATCAGATCTCTTGGTGTCATCCTCTATATAACAATCCAAAGAATTATTACCAATGCTCTGTGACATGCAAATGATTATGCCATGCACATCTCAGATAGGCCCACCCAAGCATGTGTGGCAGAACAATATCTGGAAGAAGCGGTATCCCATACAGCAATAGTACAAGTTAACAATTTAAAAACTTCGCTAATTTTGGCACAGGTGTATATAAAAACTTGAAGTTTCAGCAAACAGGCTAAAACATATTCTTGCCCATTTCACATGAGTAATCACAAGAGTGTGTGAAATATGTAAGATTGCTCTTTCTGAAACAGTGTTTCTCTATGGTGCTAAAAAATATTTTTTTGACTGAAAATAATTCAAGATTTGTACCTGTGCATCCTTAACAAGTATGGATTCTGAGACGTGACTTTATTTTTAAGGATACGTTTAGGACTTGGTGCATTTATAAAAATGAATTGGCATGCTAGCCTCTTTAGTTTTATGTCTTAGTAGCTCACAATGATTTTTATTGATCCAAGGTAGCTCTGATTAAGGGAATAACTAGAGAACCAGGCCTATTTTGCTTCACATTTTTATTTGTGGTTCGCTTTGTTTATGAAGGCGTGTTAGCCGGGCTGGAAAAACAAAACATGTTGGGGATACGTAGAGAGAGAGATAACTTGCCCAAGATTACACACACAAAGAATGCAGTCCAGACAAGCATCCAGTACAAACAACATAACCACAATATTGCACCATCTCAGTCAGATATGTAATTAAATTACCAAAACTGGCATTGCTATGCTGGTGATTCAGTAGTCATTGAGTCATTGTAAACCCAAGTCGGGCCCAAAAATATATATAAAATATATTGTGTTAACATGTATGTACTTATAGTGCCTCTTACTGTACAGTGGCCTCCACCATATTAAATACAAACAAAACTGTATTTTGTCAATACATTCCCGCTGTCTCATTCAATTACACAATTACATTAACACTCAGAATACAGAGACACAGTACAAGAATAACAATAATTAATACTATATGGTTACATTATCAAGCCATGGTGGCAGCCATAGTCTAGTCTTTCTGTTCAGTTACTCTATGAAAATATGTTCTCATCAACTTTTCAACGATCTTATTTAATCATTTTATGCCTTGTAGCTACTTGTATGGCAATTCAGAATCCCTTACTACAATACTCAGAGGGTCATTCGTCCTGACTAACACCAGCGTTATTTCTTTTTATACCTCCTCTTTATGCCATCATCACATAACCTCTTGTTTCTGTTGCTACTTTAAATCCTCTGGTAATCTGCTTTCTCTATGGGATAAAATATTAGCATATTTAATATTTACAAGTGTATATTGACTCTTACATATATAGGGCCTCATTCTATTATCGGCCGTAAATCGGCCATAAGGCTGCGATTCCTTGCGGGGGTTCTGTTATCTCGCAATTCAATTATACGGCCCCGCAAGGATCTCCTCTTACGGCCGGCCGCATATCTTGGAACCGGCCATAAACTCCAAAATTTTTAAAGTCAAATATAAATTGAAGACTGCACTGTACAGCTCTGTAAATGCTAGGGATCATATTGGGGGACATGAGGATTAATAGTAACCCACTCTCAAGCTTGCACATCAGCCCAAATCCGAGTTTAAATTAACTGTTTATTTTCCGGCCGCAGCGTGGGCAGGTCTGAGGTGCTACAAGCCCTATGGACTTTTTACATGTATATTTGACACATATTTAAAAAATATATATTTTACGGATTTAAGTATAGGGGAAATTTGTGCTATTTTTGCTAACACCTAAAATCACTTTATAGTCTTCTCAAAGTGCAGGATGGCTTTATTTGGGCTATATTTCGTGCTTAATTGGTGCTAGCGGGACCTCTTTCCTGCAAGTAAGCTGCGGCTCGCTTTTAGCCTTGCAGAGAGGGTTCCCGGAGCAATTGAATTGCAAATAGGATTTTCTTACGGCCGATTTCAAAGAGACAGCAAGGCGCCGGCCGCAAGCCTGCCGGAACCCCCGGCCGGAGGGGAATAGAATAGCCGAATAGCTTGCGGCCGGTCCTTGCGGCCCCGCAACGGCTGCGGCCGATAATAGAATGAGGCCCATATTCACTGCACTAAATTGTATGGTAAATAATCACTTTTCAAAAAGTAATTATGTTTTATGCAAGTGTTTTAACAATAACATTACTTAAATTAATTACTTTTAAATACCATAGTTAACTTTGAATGACTAAATATGTATTCATACAAAACTAAACAATTTATGAGATTACTCTGTTTCAATTAATTAGCCTAAATATCTACATCCTAAACCTCTTTTTCCCTAATAATTACTAATTTAAATTCAATAATTGAAAAAATGCTTTTAAAAATACCCAAACACATAACCAAAAACTGGCAAAATCTCTGGATCAGCTGTTGAGCCCCTGGGCAATAGAGTCTGCATTTTATGGATCCATTTAGTTTCTTCTTTACAATAGCCAATAAACCTTGGTCTTGCTTTTATACTTGTTAAGAAACCATATGATTTTTGAATCCTTCGATTAATACTTCTACTTCTACATTGTGAGATATTTTCAGCAAGACCCTCACCTCCTTTGTAAGTATGTACTGAACAATTATTATCATGTTTTCATCTTGGTAAAATGGTACCTGAGAGTGCAGCTTCATGGAATATGTTGGCATATTATAAATCATATACATTTTATTAATACATTTAAAAAATTGTAAAGTACAATATCATATAATAGCAGTTATGAAACTCTAGCGGATTGAGGCCCAATAAGGTCACTAAAACACCACAAAAAATGCATCGGCGACAGGTCTACAAAGTGGCTTTGCATATATATATATATATATATATATATATATATATAGAGAGAGAGAGAGAGAGAGAGAGAGAGAGAGAATTACAGTATTTTGTGATACTTTTTGACAGACGTCTTATTTATATTGACAAGCTTTCGAGAGGTTTGCCCTCTCTTTATCAAGTCTGAAGCAATTAGGATTATTGTCAAATTAAGACAAACATGTTTCACATATAAATTAGATGTAATAAATAGTGAGTCTAATTATGAATAAATTATGGGAATTATGGGAATATTGTAATAATTGAAATGTGAGTTGTTGTGTATTAGAATTGTATATAGACTTAAGAATGATAAAATGTATTATAAAATGAAATTTTGGCTTAAATATAACAATTTTGCATATTAGAAATTGCCACCCAAATATAAAAGTCATTTTGGAGTTTTTCCATTACCTTTTTCAAAGTAAAGGGATATTAAACATATACAGCCTTATTAAATTGCAATTCGGTAAATTTCAAAGGGCTCTATATAAGCACAGAGCATATTTTATTTACAGAAGTTTTTAGTTAGTGAAGACCTTGCTTTTTGATAGAAGATCACTAACTAAAAACTTCTGTAAAAAAAATATGCTATGTGCTTAAATATAGCCCTTTTAAATTTACCGAATCGCAATTTAATAAGGCTGATAATGTAGATCACATAAGCAGTTCTTTTGAGGTTTAGGTCAGCTGTCCCCAAAACTCATTATTACCTGAGACTCGTTAACAGTCAACAGTCATTATACGTGATCTGAAAAATTCCTGAATGGGAATGTATACACCCATTCACAGGTGACCACTTCATCATAGATGACACCTTGGTTAGTACTCTCACTGGAAAGGCCAAGACTTAATTGACGAGGAGGTCATCTTCCTTGTGATCCTGAAACAGAGCTCATCTGATCCGAGGGCTGCAACTGAGAATAACACCTCTGTTTGAGGTAATTTGGCATGCAGGTGCAGTTAAAATACAAGAGCCTGGGGGGGGCGGGGGGGGGGGACTGGAAGTCCTGTGCATAATAAGACACCGCTGACCTAAGCTTCAAGCTCCATATGGACTACATCAGAATGTCAGCTAGATTATAGTACAAAACAAGAAGATATTTTAATGAGTACTCCCAAAGACTAACAGCCTTATTAAATTGCGTTTCGGCCAATTGAATAGGGCTCTATATAAGCACAGAGCATATTTTTTTACAGAAGTTTTTAGTTAGTGAAGACCTTGCTTTTGGATAGAAGATCACTAACTAAAAACGTTTGTAAAAAAATATGCTCTGTGCTTATATAGAGCCCAATTCAATTGGTCGAATCGCAATTTAATAAGGCTGTGAGTGTTTTGGAATCACAAAGTATTAAAATATGCCATGTATTTATATATACTTAGAAATCATAATGAAAACTAAAGAGTTTGCTTCTATTATAATAGAATAATTCATGAAATAGCTTTTACATCCAAAATATAGGTATTTCCCCAGTAACTTCTAATGTAAACTGATTATAAATGGCATGGATAGATACCTAAAGGCCCATTGCACAATGAAAACAAAAATATAAACTTAAAGAATGTAAGCAGGAATAATAAGCAGCAAAAAGCATAATAAGCATAATTAAGCAGGAAAAAAGTTATACAGCTAGTTTTTAAATAGTAAAAAAATATGTTGATGCTTCTGCAGGACCCTGGATAGATCCATGGTATGTTGTGGGAAGTTGTGTGTTAAATCGGTGCTTACATTTTTGAAGAGATATGGTTGCATTATATGATGCAAGGTGTCTGCTTCTGGGCCAACGAGGGGTGGTGTCAATTTCAATAGTATATAATTATCTTAACAAAGTCTCTCTGTTCTCTCACCCCGCCCCCCATCATCCAACTCTCAAAAAGTGATGTACAAAGACAAAATTGATTAATTTTTATTCTGTCCATGTTAAATTTTGCTAATAAAGTTTAAAAGTTCTATTCCCTCAGTTTTTGTCTTGCTTGATATAAACATTAAGAAATATTTTTTTGTGAAAAGAACATTAAGTAAAATCTGTTTAAAATTAATTGACACTAACAGGAAATACACAGAGCATACTTAATGGACACTAAAGTCACCATATGTGCTCTTTGCCATTAGATTGAAAGGGGAAAAGGATGTGGATTTTTTTTCTCCTTTTTCAAGTTAATACCGATGTCATGGACTTATGATCATTAGAAGTCAGTGGATATCAGTGCGTTGCCTCTGCCCTAAATCATTCATGATCCTTGTACCGCATTGTGGTAATGAATATTAATCAGAGTCAGACAATGTATATGTGATATGTATCTACAGTACATATCTGTGTATAATATGTGTAATATATCTGTATAATATATAGAATTATACGCAGTTCCATCTTAATGCATGGGCACACTGGGCAGTTGCCCGGGGGCTCCAAGAGCATAGGGGCCCATAGGCTTGCCAACTTTTCTGTATATTATACTGCGAGATTTATATTACACTGGGAGATTTATTCAGAACCTGCAAACCTTTTTTTATTAAAATGTTTAGCTGGACTTATCACCTCGGTATCGGCTGTTATGTGCACATGCGATCTTGCTGGTGCGAATACATATGTTGACTTTGATGAAAACACTGTACATGTACTTATTGTACGTAAACAAGACAAATTCAACATACAATTTATTTATTAGAGTTATTCTAATGTTTTTAACAGTCCGTGTCAGTTGCCTCCCTCTGCTATCTGGAAAGGAGTTCAATGAAGTTTGAAGGCAATGACGCAATAGTGGCTTTGTTTCGGTTTTCTTTGACTCTGTTCTACACCCTTTGAGGCAAAAATGTTTTTGTATATTTTCCACAAGTCTCTATGAATTCCACAAGTTACTATGAATCTTAGTCGCTTGATTTCCATTAAAAAATTGAAACTCACAGCCCATGCACACAAACATATATAACACATTTCATCATTCAAGAAGGTACAAATAAATATAACCTTCATTTTATTGATAATTTCCATTTTTATTCCTGTGAGGTATGGTACCAGAGCATTGCTTTGCCTTGGGGCCGATAATGCTGTTGACGGCCCTGATTATATGTGTGTCTGTAAATAACAAATGAGTGGTATGAAATGAATATATCTAACATAGAATATTAGCGTTAGAGCCCAATTCAATTGCAAGCCCGCATCACGCGGGAGAGAGGCCATATATCTGCGGGCGTGCTGCGGGCTACCGTTCGTCTCCGATTCCAAAGCAATTCAATTGAAGGAGCACGCAAGTTACAGACCAAAAGACGACTCTGTAAACCATCCACTCGTCCGTAGCTGTTCAGGGCGGGAACATGATCAATTAAGCAAGCCTGTAACCTCCCATTTCGAAACAGCCAAAAGAAAATGAGACTGCCGTTATTACGGCAGTAAAACATGGAGGTTACATGTCAATCAATTAGGTTCGGGGGTCTGATATGGGATGGGACTCGCAAACCCTCAAAAGACAAAATAATAAAAATGAATGCCAATACTGTTGTAGTCCATGTGGGTGGCCTGATATGTATTAACTCATTGATTCCCAAGATCGATATAACCCTCAAATGAAACATAAAAATACATTTATTTTACTGCCGATTTGCGAGCTTGAGACTGTTGTGCAATTAATTCTAATGTCTGTCATCGCTTTCCCCGTTATTTATAGTGCAGTATTGATTTTTTATTTGTATTTACAGTGCTGCAAACAGGGGTTAAACCCCCTTGCGGGTCCTCTCTAGCACTCTTCTACATTTGCTGTTTACGAGTGTGAAAACATTTGCGGGTTTGGAGAATTGGAGCAATTGAATAGCAATTTGGGATTTTAGCAATCATAATTCTTGCGTAAGTGAAAGATGAAAGGCTTTGGGCGGCTGTAAGTTATGGGTTTAACCATCGCAAAGTTTTCAAGGCCGTAACCTATAACCCATTTGGAGCCCTCAAAAAAACACCAATTGAATAGCAAATGAACTTACAGCCTCACTTACGGGCTCCAGTAACTTATGATTGCTCAATTGAATCAGGCTCATAGTCTCTAAATCTTACCACCTTTACAGATTCTTCTGGGAGAGATCCAGGGTCTACACAAGCAATAGCTAAAAATACTAATATGTAAATTAGTTGTTAAACAAATAAACAGATCTCCCACAAGTAATTCAAGCTTCTATTGTTGTTATCATTATTATTATCATTATTAATAATAATAAATATAATAATAATCATCTGAATCACATGCTAACAATTTACCTAGCACTATATCCATTGGGTAGGAGAAAGTAAAATGGGTACAGTAAATTATATAGTATATAGAAAATGCACTAGAAAGAACAATCATACATTAGACCAGTGGTGGCCAACTCTGTTCTACAAGGGCCGATAACAGTACAGGTGAGTTACTTTGTTTTATACATTTTAATTGATCCACCTGAACTCAAGGAGAAAGATATTGACATCCTGGTCTGTTGGCCTGTTCACCCACCACTGCATTAAACAAATTGAGACAAAGCAATAGACATTATTTTATAACTAGCGACTTGCCTGTCAAAAATGATGGCAATACAATTTGAAGCCTGGCAATGGTGTTTGTCACACATTGCGGGCCTCTCCCCCCTCTACTTTACAGGCCTTGCGACGAGTGCCTTTTGCGAGCCTCTCCACCCCGCTACCTCTCCCACCCTCTACTCTCCCACCCTCTCCTGCACGCTCGTGCACGTGCGCCACCAAATCAGGGAGCAGGGAGGGCCGTGGGGGTGATGGGGCGCGATGAGCGCCTACGGCGCTTATTGCGAGCATCATTGGGCCTGGCAGGGGGGTTGTGAAATGGCGAGTTGTCGTCAGTTACGGCCCTTGCATTGCGAGGGCCGCAAAGCATGACAACAACTCGCAGTTTGACAACTATTATATGTGATACAAATCAAAAATCTAATCTCAGGAATTTTGGATTATTACTATGATTTACTCTATATTGCAATGTTTATATGACTTTTCAGTTATAATGACCTGTGTATATTAGACTTACAAGGGTACCAAGTGAGGCTTCCTCTCATTTTGCAATTTCTTTCATGAAACCTACTACTGTCATTAGAGAATATAATAGTTAAAATTTAAAGAATATACATATGTATTTAAAACATCGTAAAACCATTTCAAATGAGAATACTATAAGTGTGATACGTCAGTGGTCTGATAACATTCAGCCATTTGATGCCTCACTAGTGTGTTCTTAATTTAAATGTGTTTTTTTACTTTTATGAAATGCCATAAAAATGATATCCTAAAATGAATTGATGGGTTGAATTGGGATATATTGCTTTGCAATGTGTGCTCCCCGGGCTAGGCTGTAGGACTGATCATATTTAGGAAGAAATTCTTGAATTATTATGAGAGCTAAAGGGAAAATAGGTCAACTGTCCAAATAGCACAGTCCAATGAATTTCATATTTAGTTTAAAAAACAATCAATTGATATCCAATTATTGTTGTAAACAGACAAATATATAGAAATTACCAAACTAATTAATACATTAATATATACTCTGTTAATATAAATTGTTATATTTAATAAAGTGTAAGATGTTTTAGAATGCTAAGATATATCATATCAAAATGGAAATTGTCCATTGCAACAACATTACAGTATTATTCTACATTGCGAAATAAAGATTTCTAAGACAAATCAGAAGATTCAACAGACTGATATTTAAATTAGTACATTTTCAATTAAACATTCAAATTCATAAAAGTACAGAATATACATCTATAGACTCAAATAGGTGCCATACACAATGCAAGTAAAAGGTGATGTATTGAAGCCAACACTGTTTGTCGCATCATTATTAAAGGGACATGGACAGTTTCTAGATTTCACTAGGAATATAATATACCTATGTATCTATTTACATTTTCGTACTTTATTTTATTATGAGGTGCTTAAAAACAGTTTTTACTGCCTAAAATTATACAATTTGTACCTGTTTGGATCTGCTCATGCAGCTCCTAGAGTGCAGTGTTTCAAATTATCCAATCAGTGACCTCTCTCAAGCGGCATGTTGAAGAATTTTGCCTCTGATTGGTTACTATGACACACTGCGCATTTTGTATACACACTGTCTTCATGAGCTGCAGAGGGGAAAACCAGTTAGGAATCATTTAGAGCTTTTAAGGTATATTATATTCCTAATGAAATCCAGAAACCTTCCATGTCCCTTTAAACATACAGTGTATATTACAGTATGTCTAATGGCACCTGTCCTGGAGAACTGGAACATTCTGTATAGACCACTTTCTTATATAAAAAGTATTGTAATAAAAACTATTTTTAGTTGTAAGATTTAAAGGGCCCATATAATGTTCTAGCAAGAGGAGCGAGATATTTTAATTATGTATTGACCATTAATACAATTTCTATTTAATAGATTATAATGGCAATAGTCTATATATTCATTTTCAAGGATTAGAATATCTGTCTCCTCCCTGATAGGGTCAATAAAGGGAAGGTGCTGGCTGATAGACAGGTCTAATTAGATTTGTAAAGTGAATAAGCAGTTACTTTCGCAAGGCTAAAATCACAAATCGCTATTCAATTGCTCAATTTCCCCAAGCCCGCAAATTTTTTCACACCCATAAACGGCAAATAAAGGAGAAAATCCTACGAGAGCTAGAGAGGACCCGCACGGGGTTAAACACCTATTCGTAGCACTGTAAATGCAAATAAAAAATCACTACTGCACTGTAAATAACGGGGAAAGGGATGACAGACATTATAATTAATTGCACAACAGTCTCAAGCTCGCAAATCGGCAGGAAATTACATTTATTTTTATGTTTCATTTCAGGGTATCAATGAGTTAATACATATCAGGCCACCCATATGGACTAGGACAGTATTGGCATTCATTTGCGAGTCTGATCTCATATCGGACTCCTGAACCTAATTGAATGACATGAAACCTCCATGTTTTACTACCGTAATAATGGCTGTCTCATTTGCTATTGGCTAATTCGAAAAGGGAGATTAAGGGCTAGCTTAATTGATCATGTTCCAGGCCTGAACTGCTACGAACCGGTACATGGTTTACAGTTGTGGCTTTGGGCCCGTAACTTGCAGGCTTGTGCAATCAAATAGCATCGCAATTAGAAACGGACGGGAGGCCGCAACAAACTAGCAGACATATGGCAGTCTGCAATCGAGTTGCGGGCTTCGTGCGCAAGGGGAAACCGTTTGTTTAGCTGTGTAGTTCCGCATTTTGTATTGGTAATGTTATTAGTTTGCAGTTAGTGTTGTAAAATGGCTGCTATTGTGTATGTGTTAGGCGGGTGTGGAGCATTTAGCATCCTTCCTAATAGTGTATGTAGTAGCTCGTAAGGTTCTGTGTAAAAGGCGTATGTGCTTGGCGGTGTTTTGCATGCCTAGGGGTTGTTTGGGTTTTTTTGGCGGCCATTTTTTCTCTCGCTTATGGGATTTTCGAGTGGCGAAAGTCTTTAAATTGTCTTTAAATTGGCGTATAACCTCATTCCTGGCTCTCCCCCCTTGTGTGTGTGTATTTTTCTTTTGTATTTTAGTTTGTATTTTGTGTGTTTTTCGTGTTTTTCGCTGTGCGTGGTGCTGCAGCTAAGTTCGTATTTTTTGCAGCTTGTATTTTTGTTGCGGTTTCCTTTTGTAAGTGTTACGGGACGTAATTTTTTATAGGTGATTTTTTCAAAGTGCTACGGGTCTCGCACTGTGAATTGTGTATTTGAGTTTTGTGTTAATGTGTAGTTCCGCAGGTTGTAGGTATGATGCGCAAGTCGTACGGGGTCATAGGGATGAGCGCCTACGCGCTCATCTCCACCAGCGCAAGGAGCGCCTTTGGCGCTTTTGCCTAGCCGCAACCGCTTCGTGAACCCACAGTTTTAAAGTTGCGTTACCTTTGGCGCTCCCTGCCTAAGTCGTACGGGGTCGTAGGGATGAGCACCTATGGCGTTCATCTCCACCAGCGCAAGGAGCGCCTTTGGCACTCCTTGCATGGCCACAACCGCTTTGTGAGCCCACAGTTTTAACATTCGCTTACCAATGGATTTTGGGAAGGTCGAGCTGCTGAGAACTATATATTTGATTGTATTACATATTTTTAGGTATTCTATAGTATGGAGGATCCGGGGAATACAAAATACAAACTTTACAAAATTATTAAATATTAATTTTATAAGATTTGTGTGGGTCTGGGATTTGCATCTTGGACCTTTAGAGCACCACTTGTGGAAGAGGCTTATCCTGTGATCATAGTTACATAGGGCCTCATTCTATTATCGGCCGTAAATCGGCCGTAAGGCTGCGATTCCTTGCGGGGGTTCTGTTACCTCGCAATTCTATTATACGGCCTCGCAAGGATCTCCCCTTACGGCCGGCCGCATATCTTGGAACCGGCCGTAAGCTCCAAAATTTTTAAAGTCAAAAATAAATTCAAGATAGCACTGTGCAGCTCTGTAAATGCTAGGGATCATATTGGGGGACATGAGGATTAATAGTAACCCCCTCTCAAGCTTGCACATCAGCCCAAATCCGAGTTTACATTAACTGTTTATTTTCCGGCCGCAGCGTGGCCAGGTCTGAGGTGCTCCAAGCACTCTGGACATTTTACATGCATATTTGACATATATAATAAAAACATTTTTTTACGGATTTGAGTATAGGGGAATGTTGTGCTGTTTTTGCTAACACCTACAATCACTTTATAGTCTCCTCAAAGCGCAGGATGGCTTTATTTGGGCTATTTTATGTGCTTAATTGGTGCTAGCGGGACCTTTTTGCTGCAAGTAAGCTGCGGCTCGCTTTTAGCCTTGCAGACAGGGTTCCCGGAGCAATAGAATAGCAACCGGGCTTTTCTTGCGGCCGAAACTCTTGCGGCCGTTTTAGATCAAAGGCTTTCCTCCGGCGCGTGCGGCCGCAAGAGATGGCAAGGCGCCGGCCG
Source organism: Discoglossus pictus (assembly GCA_027410445.1). Lineage (NCBI taxonomy): Eukaryota > Metazoa > Chordata > Amphibia > Anura > Alytidae > Discoglossus > Discoglossus pictus. Next base: position 397,010,789 of record CM050165.1, read on the forward strand.
CAAGCCTGCCGGAATCCCCGGCCGGAGGGGAATAGAATAGCAGAATAGCTTGCGGCCGGTCCTTTGCAGCTGCTGCTTGGCTTTGAGCACTGTTACCTAGGTGGTTGTCCACAAGCACTCCCAAATCCCTTTCTATATCTGATACCCCTAGATTTGCTCCATTAAGATTATAAATTGCATGGCTATTTTCCTTCCCAGATGCATAACTTTACATTTATTCATATTAAATCTCATCTGCCATTTAGATGCCCATTCCTCAATTTTGTGTAAATCCCTTTGGAGGGAAAGCACATCATTATTATTTGATTTAATTATCTTTCACAACTTCGTGTTATCAGCAAAAATGGAGACACCACACTCCAATCCCACCTCTAAGTCATTAATAATTATGTTAAAAAGGAGAGGACCTAATACTGAACCCTGAGGAACCCCACTTACCACATTAGTCCAATCGGATTATGTTCCATTTACAACAACCCTTTGCGTCCTGTCTTTTAGCCAGCTCTCAATCCATGAGCAGATATATACTGCAATTCCTGTAGCTCTTAGTTTGCACAATAGTCTCCCATGTGGCACTGTATCAAAAGCCTTTTCAAAATCCAAAAAGACCACATCCACTGAGTTGCCTTGATCCAGGTTCCTACTAACCTCCTCATAGAAACTAATTAGATTTGTTTGACATGACCTATCCCTCATAAATCCATGTTGACTCCTACTTATAATCCTTTTTAAATAGACATATTCTTGTATATTATCCCTTATTACCCCTTCTAAAAACTTCCCCACTACAGAAGTGAGGCTCACTAGTCTATAATTCCCCGGATTTGCTCTTGCTCTCTTTTTAAATATAGGTATCACATCTGCTTTTCTCCAGTCATCTGGTAGAGACCCTGTGTTAAGTGAATCTTGAAAAATTAAATATAATGGTTTGGCTATTACAGAACCCAGTTCCCTCAGTACCCGTGGATGTAGTCCATCAGGACCGGGGCTTTATTAACATTTATATTTTTCCAACAGCTTTTGGAGTACTTCCTGTGTTAACCAATTATTTGGCAAAGGTAGTGTAGCCCCATTATGTTGCAGGGTCCCAACCACTGGTACCTCCCTTGTGTATACCGTAGAAAATAATCTATTTAGCTCATCTGCCTTTTCATGGTCACTAATTTTCAGATGGCCTGTGTCACATTGTAATGTTCCTATAGCTTCCTTCCTCACCTTCTTCCCATTCATTTACTTAAAAAATATTTTAGGGTTAGTCTTACTCTCTTTTGCAATTAATTTTCAATTTTCTATTTTAGCCAGTCTAATAGCCCTTTTGCAAGCCTTGTTGATTTCCTTGTACTCCCGTAAAGCAGTCTCTGTCCCCTCTTGTTTGTACAGTATAATTTAAATGCCTGTTTTTTACTCCGTATCTTGATCTTTAAATCATTGTTAAGCCACATTGGATGGGATTTACTCCTTTTACTTTTATTCCCACACGGTATATGCCGATGTGTATGTATATTTAGTAAGGATTTAAAAGTTGTAAATTTATGTTCAGTGTTTTTACCTATCAGTTCTCTGTCCCAGTCTATACTTTGGATTGCTGCCCTTCAGCCATTAAAATCTGCCCTTTAAAAATTAAGAGTTTTTGTTGGCCCCTTAAAATTTAGTTTTTTTAATTCAATCTCAAATGAGACTGTGTTGTGATCACTGTTTCCCAAAGGTTGCCCTATTCCAACATTTGATACTATATCAATATTATTTGTGATAACTAAATCCAAGATGGCCTTACTTCTAGTAGGCTCTTGTATAACCTGGGCCAGATAATGATCCCTGAGTGTACTCAAGAACCTGCTCCCCTTAGCTGAACTGCTGGTCTCATTTATCCAGTTTATATTCTTTTGGAATGTGCTGCTCCGCTATTTAACTCTACCCACAAACATTCAACTCTATCACTAGGTCCACCATAAATATCTTCTCTGACTATAGGCTTAAATTCAGGCTTAATATACAGACAAATCCCTACTCCTTTTTTACCATTGCCTCTATCTTTCCTAAATAGGTTATTACCATGCAGATTAACAGTCCAGTCATTAGATTCATCCCACCAAGTTTCGGTAATGCCTATTAAATCCCATTTTTCATAATTGCTAATAATTCTAACTCTCCAATTTTTCCAGACACACTTCTGGCATTAGCAAGCATACACCTTATGTTATAAGTCTGTAGTTCTGAAGTGCCTGCCACTATACTTGAGTTACTTAGTTCTACCTCCCCATTGACTATACTACCCCTCTCCCTATACTTTCTACCCCATTATATTTTTCCAGTCCCTTCCCCCCACCTACTAGTTTAAAATCTCCTCCAGCATTTCTACCATCCTATCCACTAGCACAAAAGCTTCCTCATCATTAAGGTGCAATTTATCCCTGCTGTAGAGATTGTACCGAAGTGAGAAGTCAGCCCAGTGCTCTAAAAACCCAAACCCCTCCTTAGTGCACCACATCTTTAGCCACGCATTAACCTCCCTAAGCTCCTTCTGCCTCCCTGGGGTAGCATGTGGCACTGGTAGTATCTCAGAAAATACTACATTGGAGGTCCTTGCCTTCTGCTTATTACCTAGTTCTCTAAAATCATTCTTTAGGACACTCCATCTTCCACTTACTTTGTCATTGGTACCAATATGTACCAAGCCCACCGGTTCATTTCCAGCCCCTCCCAATAATGTGTCTACCCGATCCACAACATGACGAACCCGAGCACCCGGGAGACAGCAAACTGTTCGATTGCTGGGATCTGGGTGACAAATCACCCTGTCTATCTTCCTAATAATAGAGTCCTCTACCACCAAAACCTGTCTGTTGCTCTGCCTATTCTGCCCTCCCACTCCTCCAGTAGAACTGTTCTCCCGGCTGTTAGAGGGAACAGCTCTATCTGGCATTGCCATTCCTGAATGGACATCCCCAACAGTTTTACTCAATCTGGCAAATCTGTTGGTGTTTGCAAACTCAGAACTGTCCTGCCTCCTCCTGTTCCCCCTGATCCCCCTTCTAACTGTAACCCAGCTACCTCCCTGGACAGCTCCACCCTCCATGCTAGGCCCAGCTAAACTGTGCTCCGAGAGCACCACCCCACTTTCCAGTGGAGCAATATCACTAAGTTCTGCAATTCTCCTCTCCAGGTATCCAATTTGAGCTTCCAGAGAGGCAACATGCTCACACCTCTCACAGAGGTATGGACCTTGGATCATCTGTTCCAGTATTGCATACATATGACAGGATGTACACTGAATGAGGTTGCCACTGGGCTGACTCATAATTATTATTATTGTCTACAAAATTTCAGTGGGAAAAATAAAGAATTTAAAATAATATATTTGTATAACATTTTCCTCCTTTGCACTATAAATCTGCCCTCCCTTTTCTTTGAAGTCCCTCCTTTTATTTAAACTCCTACACTTTTACTAGAATTGCACTTGATACAATTTTTTTCGCAAGCTCACAAGTTTGCCCCTTCTCCTGTTTATACTTCTGCCTTATCACCTGGACACAATTAGTGCACACTGCAATTTATCAGCCTTTACTTGCAAGGAAAATCCACTTGCAAACAGCCCCAAAACAGCTCACGAGCCTTTAATATTAGTTTAACAGTCAAGCCACACCCCTCTCACCTGGGCACAATTAGTGCACTCTGCAATTTATCAGACTTTACTTGTAAAGGAAAATCCACTTGCAAACAGACCCAAAACCAGCTCACAAACCTTTTATACTAGTTTAACCATCAAGCCACACCCCTCTCACCTGGGCACAATTAGTGCACTCTGCAATTTATCAGCCTTTACTTGTAAAGGAATAGCCACTTGCAATCAGTTGCACTTCTATTTATTACTATTTTTTAAGTGACATGAAAGCAATTTTTTATCTACCACAAAAGAGCATGTGTTAAGTATTACAAAATTAGCTTTTCTTAACAGGAAATGCCTCTTTGTGCACAGAACATACCAACAAGGATGGCTGGTGCATAGGGGCAAATGGGCAACTGCCCTCTCAAAATTAATGCACTGACATATTCCCCTCATCACTTACTTAATTGTATAATTTATATAATAAAAAAATAAACAAATGATTTATCATGTTCAATATTCTGTTGCTTTTTTTTAATAGCTGCTGCTGTCAATTTACCTCTGTGCTGCAGTTAAACACACTGACTTATCACATCTAGCCCCCTACTGGTGACTTGTTTAGTACCTGTCACAGTCCCCCCGGAAGTGAATACATTGGTGCAATCTCAATAAAGTTTATTGAAAAAAAAAACTACCAGCTCACAGTGCATGTAGATAGAGAGGACTGCGTGTAAAGCTTCAGTTTTCTCAATACTCTGGTGGTCTTATTGTTTCTGACTACCCTGCTTCACACACCAAGTTTGTGACCTGTATGTCACACCCCGGCCCATTCCAGACAGAAGCAGCTGCAGAGCTCTGTGTCTTGCTGTTGTTGTTCTGTTTTTCAGTTGTGTCTGACTCTCAGTGACCACATGGATGCAGCACACCAGGTACATCTGTCTGTGTTTCTGGTTGTGCTTATCCATATGGTTTTCATGGCAAAGATTCTGGAGTGGGTTGCCAGTTCCTACTCCAGTGAACTGCATTTTGTCTGACCTCTCTAAAATGACTTGCCCATCTTGGGTGACCTTTCATGACATAGCTCACAGCTTCACTGAGGTAACAAGCCCCTTCACCATGACCAGGTACCGATCCAGAAGGGGTCCTGTGATTTACTCTCTATGTCCATATGTATTTATAAGGAGAGGGTATACTTACTTTTGAGGGAGATCTCTTATTGTATGTAAAAGATATATATAATGTATATATATATATATATATATATATATATATATATATATATATATGTGTGTGCGTGTGAAGGAGCAGAATTACAAATATATGCTAATTAACCACTCAAACATGTTTTTTTGCAACTTAATAGTTATTATGTAAAGGCAGCCTATAAACTGAATAAATACATTTTTTTAAATATTTTTTCCAAACACATAGATTTATTCAAATGTATTTTTTTAAGATAATAATGTTTAAAACGGAGGGAGAAACAAAACAGTACTGATTCATGCAGAACCAACTTGCCTTTGCAACTTTATTGTTCTGTTTTGTTGTTGGTGAATTATCACCCTGTCCTTCTGTAGGTGCAAGATGTTCCTCCCACGTGTTGTTTAAATAATCTGTTTGCTCAATTATTTATTTATGCAGTTTTACTCTCTCAGTATATTTGCTGCTATCATAGTATCTGCTTGTATATTTATTGGCTCAGTCGTAAAATACCTGACCTAGGCTCAGAGTGATAGATAGAAAGGCATGGAGATGGGGGGGGGGGGGGGGGGTATTAAGGGGGGTAGGACAGGAGTAGAAGGAGAGATGTATAGGGAGGAAGAGAGAGAGATAGAAGAAGAGGCATATAATCTATATCTCTAACTTTCTATCTCCCTCTCTCTCTATCCCTTCCTCTCTCTCTCTCTCTCTCTCTCTCTCTATCCCTCTCTATAACTCTCTATCCACCTCTCTCACTATCCCCCACACTCTCTATCTCTATCCCTGTCTTTCTCTATGGGATCACTTTTGTGGGTGGAGACTGTGCCACTAGGCAGGGTCTATACACCTTGTGGCAGCAGGTTGTGTAGGGGAGCGGTTTATACTGTTGGGTGGAGTCAATGTAAGGGGAGGGGCCAGGTCTCTGTTTTCTGCCCCACCAAGTTGGAAAGTCACCAGCCCCCACTGCATACCAATGTATATAGATCTAAATTTCATTCATCTATGACTTAATTATGTGTGCAATTATAAATTTTAAGTAGTGTATTCTGCTCTATGATCTTTCTTAAAAAAAGAAACACTGTGACAAATGATCAAATACCCTCTTTCAGACACAATAAATAAACAAAATGGTGTCAAATATAATGGAATCCAATTACCTAACAAACCCTCCTCTCCTCCCCCATCTCTCATAAATACAAAACATCCCTCATGCCCCAGTAACTGATGAAACAAAGACACAATATTATCATCTATACATAAACAGTCTTCAAAATGTGTGATTTTCCATAAAACTGTTGTTAATATTGTTAGTTTATTACATTCTTCACAAACATGTGCAGCTTCTCTAGAACTACAGTGGTTCTTTAATGACGGAACATACAGATTGTTATGCCCGGAATGTTGCAATACAAAAAAGGAAAAGTAAGAATTACTGCAGAAGGTGGAAAGTTGTCAAATCCTGTTTTCAGGTTTTTCTTCTGAATTTGATTGTTACAATGATGTACAAACTATTCCACAATCAGGAAAACTCCTTGGTTACGCAAAGGGGATGAGTGTTCTGTCTCCTGCTGCACATTCCTTGGGTCAGTGTGGTTTGGAAAGCAACTATTCCTCCTACTTCAGATTTCTCCAAGTGACGGAGCCTTGTGTATGTTTCAAGAAAAGCCTCAGGTAATGTAAATGGAAATTGTAACCGGCAGCAGTGCACCTGGTGTTATTGCATTACCCCATAGATGAAGGTGAGAGAGTTATATTTGTATCTTCTAGAACACACCCTATTCATACTGTTCCCTTGTAGGTGTGGTGTGTGTCAGATCAGTATCATATACATGGGTGATCCATGTGAAATGAAATCAATACACGTGAAAATCAAGGTAGCAAGAGCTATATGCAATACTGGGTTTCTTTTATTTATACTGTACTAGCGAATTGCCCGTCAAAAAATGACGGCAATGAAATTGTAAGGTAGCTAATGCTGTTTGTTGTATAATAATGAAATATGTAATACATTAATAAATGAATATACTGTACCTATTTTGAAGCATTGTGATGAAGAGCTGGCAATCTGTGTTGATGTTGCTGCAGCATTAGTGGTGTGGAGCTGCTGTGTAAGCGTGATGAACGTGTGCACTGTGTGGTATGAATATCCGTAGGTGGTTTGTGGCGTTTTGCGAGTTTCTTGTGGTGTTTTGCGAGTTTAGAGTGCTGTAGCCTCGTTTTGTTCGGCGGCCATTTTTTCTGTCGCTTAGATTTTTTTTTAGTCTCAAAACTCTTTTATTTCGAGTAAAATCGAGGTCTAAGTTGCATTTTTGAGGTCCTGGGTGCTCCCTCTTGGTGTAGGCAAGGTTTTTATGTATGTGCTGTGTGTATGTATTGTGTTTTAAATGTTTGTATGTCGGCGTGTTGCGTCCGATGTTTGCGAGGTCGTAATGTGTGGTAACGTGTTTCGTAGGTTGTTTGCGTTCCTCGTAAAATTTAGCGAGTGTCGTAATTTGTGTGTCGTGTTTTTTGAGTAGCGACGTGAAGTTTGCGAGGGTTTGAGGCCCTTGCCCAGTGACCTCGCCAGCAACTGAGGCCCTCGCTTCGCGAGGGGCCTCAGTTGCTGGCATGGAGCGCCTTCGGCGCTCCATGCCAGCAACTGAGGCCCTTGCCCAGTGACCTCGCCAGCAACTGAGTCCCTCGCTTTGCGAGGGGCCTCAGTTGCTGGCATGGAGCGCCTTCGGCGCTCCATGCCAGCAACTGAGGCCCTTGCCAAGTGACCTCGCCAGCAACTGAGGCCCTCGCTTCGCGAGGGGCCTCAGTTGCTGGCATGGAGCGCCTTCGGCGCTCCATGCCAGCAACTGAGGCCCTTGCCCAGTGACCTCGCTACGCGAGGGCCGCAGCTCGCTGTGCGAGCCACGGCCCTCGCTTCGCGAGGGCCGCGGGCTCGCTATGCGAGCCTGCAAGCGTGAGCAACGACCCGTACGCTCACAACTATATATGTGATGAAAAAGGTCACACCACCCTGAAACCATGCAGGATTCGGCCTGGTGCGTACTTGGATTGGAGACCAACTAGGAATAGCCGTATGATGTGGCCAACTGGAGAAGGAACTGGCAACCCACTCCAGTATCTCTACCATGAATACCAAGTAGATCAGACTGAGCGATGCAAACACACCCTCTGTTTCAGCAAAGACAAATTACATTTATGACATTATTTTTCAGCTATTTTAGCACTTTACAAGTTGTTAAAAGTACAGAAAATATTATTGAATATAGTACAAGTATAAAAAAGTTAGATAAATAAGAGTTTTCAATATAGTATAATATACAATTATAGGTTATAACAAGCAGTGTATCTATTGTTTCTTATATAGTAAGTCCTTGAGTTAAATGGATTTTAACTTACACTGTTTAATAATTACACTGATTCAGAATATTGTAACAGTACTTCTAAATAAATCAGGCTTTAAAGGCAAATTATGCAAAAACGGGGCCTCAAACTGAATAGTACAATCTGAAAGTATTATGTTATCATTTATGCCCTGTGCATTAATATGTCATTAAAGGTATATGGAAGTTTCATAGATTATGAGAATTAGGAGGATCAGTAGTGTATGAAAACATTTTTTGCATGAAAAAATCCCAAAATAAGTATTAATTAACTTACTTTAATGTTTACAAAATTTCTTCAGTTTCAGGCAGTTGATTTTGAGAAAGAAACGCCCCTGAAAATCAAAGCTAAATTAGTATACAATTTATAATTATTTCTGTTTCCCTCTCACTGGCTGAGCCAAAGCTGCTAGGTAGGTAGCCATGATACTCACAGCTGATTCGCTAGGGCACAACTCTGTCAGCTCATTGGCTAGGACGCTCTGCCTACATAGGTGCATTGGGGGTGGAGCTCACACAAGAGATTTCAAATGTACTTTGAATTACACATATACAGAATTCCTCAATAAAATGATTTGATATGAGACGCCCAGTCAGACAAACTTATATACATAACATCCCACAAATGTCCATACACTTTTAAATACATTAGCTGAGCATTATTCAGCTAACACTGTTTACAACTTACACTGTCAACTTTAACACCAATTAACAATGCTGTTAGTTGTGGATCAAATACTGTACTTTTATGCGGCAGGGGAATCTGGGAAATTTCTCTATGTAAGATGATCAAATGCAGCATCTGATCATGTTCCCGTGTAACAGTGTAAACTGCAGGGATATACGGAAATGTGTATCTGCTGTTAATGTTCAAGAATTACTGTCTGTTATGTCATCTGTAGCAGACCCTATTATTGTAGTCACAAATAATAATTTCTGGATTTCCTCATTATCAGCCATTTTGTTCCTGGGTTGTTACCTAAATGATTTAAACTCGTAGATCAGGAAAGTCTTTCTTAAATACTAATTCAAGCCTGACCTTGGCACGTAGTGTTTACACTATTTGGGAGATTTGACAAATAGTTTTGTTTTGGCATTAAACAACAATTAATTGAAAAATTAGTGTCAACTCATAGTAAACGCACAAACAGAACTCAGAGATTAACTCATTCGGTGCTCAATGGCATTATTTATTCAATATGAAGTTACATATGACCTTGTCATAAAGCTCTAATGAGGAGGATTCCCCTCTGATTTTCAAAGTACCGTATATACTCGAGTTTAAGCCGAGTTTTTCAGCCCTTTTTGAGGGCTAAAAAGGGCCCCCTCGGCTTAAGTCACTCTTACCCCGTGTCTCTCTAACCCCCCTGTGTCTCTCTACCCCTACCCCCGTGTCTCTCTAACCCCCTCCGTGTCTCTCTACTGCCCCGTGTCTCTCTAACCCCCCCGTGTCTCTCTACCCCCCGTTTCTCTTTCTCTACCCCCCGTGTCTCTTTCCCTCCCCCTCCTCATTCTCAACCCCCCCTTCTCATTCTCAACCCCCCTCATTCTAAACCCCCCCCCCCCCCCCCATTCTACCCCTCACTTACCTGCATCTGAAGCTCCTGCTCCGGCCTCCGCTCCTTCTGGCGTCATGACGTGGCGGCACCCGGTATATGCTAATGCCGTGACGTCACAGGCACGCCACGTCAAGACGCCGGAAGGAGTGGAGGACCAGGAGCTACGGATGCAGGTAAGTGAGGGGAAAGGGAGAGGGGGGGTTATTTAGAGGGGTAGAATGGGGGGGGGTTAGAATGAGGGGGGGTTGAGGATGAGGAGGGAGGTTGAGGAGGGAGATTGTGAAGGGGGTTGAGGATGGGGGGTTGAAGTTGAGGAGGGAGGTTGAGGAGGGGGTTGAGGATGGGGGGGACACAGAGGGCACAAGAGGGACACAGGGGGCAGCACATTTCCCACCCTCGGCTTATACTCGAGTCACTCATTTTACCCAGTATTTTGTGGTAAAATAGGTGCCTCGGCTTATACTCGGGTCGGCTTATACTCGAGTATATACGGGCAAGTTTTCTGGCATTAGATTTACTTTTTGCTAATAACAATATCCTGGAGCTTTATGTATATTTCTAGTTTATAGTTTATATTGGAACCTTTGTTGTGTCAATGTACTGTAAGATATGAGAGAAGGTCATTAGTGCAAAAAGTAAAATAAATTAATCGTGAAATAACAACCCATAGGTATAAAGGTACCTAGTGCAAAACAGTTGTACTATATGCAAGAAATATTGTTTTTATAGATATGATGTGGGTATCTTGCTAAATAATACATTGGCACATGGCAATAAAAGAGCCCTTTCGGCCATTTTATGTAAAGTTATTAATTATTATTATGTTTTTATAATTCCTCTGCTTACTTCTAGACAGCTGTCATGTTGGCCTCTCTGTCTTCTCCCATGCCAATGAACAGATTACCCATTAGGCCAACTAGACAGCTGCCTAGGGTCACTTCCCTGTGGCCACATTTTAAAAAAGATGGTTCCTGGCTTAAAACTAAAATGAAATGCTGCAGTTCATAGACTGGCTACTAGGGCGTAACCACCTAGAACAGGAGTGTCTAAACTCGGTCCTGGAGGACCGCACCCGGGCCTGGATTTGAATATATCCTTTCTCTGCACAAGTGAGTCAATCAGGATGACTGGAGAAGTTATTGGCTCACCTGTGCACAGCAGGGATATCATCAAATCCAGGCATGTGTGTGGCCCTCCAGGACCGAGTTTGGACACCCCTGACCTAGAACATGAGAGTTAAAACAGGAAAAGGAACTTACATTCACAAAAAAGGCAAAAATGTGTCTGTGCATATCTTGAGTACCCACTCGCAGGGGCTCCTCTATTTCACTGCCTAGGGGCTCCAAAAAGTTAGATCCGGCCCTGCTCATGCCTGTGAGGTAGGTGGTTAGCAAGTTGTGAAACTCCAGTGATTCTCCAAATTGCGTAATCTAAAGCAAAAATAGCACAGCTAGCCGTGTCATATTGGTCCACACAGTCACGTGGTGCTTTCTCTGGTGTGGTCATGCTATGTTTACAATATTAACTGCAACATGGAGAATTGCAGTTTTCTGCCTGCCAACCTCACACAGTGACACATTGAGGGATGGTGGGAGAGCCCAGTGATAGAAATCCATGGCATTATATAGTTGGGCTAAACGGTTTTCATACTGCTAGATGCAGTTTATGCTCTTATAGGGCTATGAGTTGTTTTAGCACAACAGTGTCCTTTTAATTATACATACCTGTAAGATGAATTGCACCCCTGATTCTGTAATATGTACAAACCCCACTCTCATGATCCAGCTCTCAGGAAGTGATGTAGCAAAGATAAATATAGAGTCCACTATTCATAAACAGAGCAAGAGTCTAGGGTAGTTGGCACTATTAATTTAGTAGGACAGTATATTTGGCCATTATTTATTATTATTTCATAAATGTAGGATAGCACAGTATAGTTAAGGTACTTTGTCATGTTCATTAATACATCTATGCAGTGTACATGCTTAGGGTATAACACAAAAATACGCTTTTAAATTCATAATATGAATCTGATGGCTCTTTATGTTATTTTTTTTTACTTTTTGCAGTTCTATTTCATTAAAAGCATACTGCAAATAGGGCGGTTCAGTGTCCATTGAAGAGTGGGCTGAAGCAGTGGTAACGTCACTGACATAATGATGCAAAAGCACAGTGTGCAATATCACTTCCTAATAACCAAGAAACAAATTTGGCACTATATTGCTGTGGTGTTTTTTGCTGTTAATATTAATATTATTATTATTATTATTATTATTATTATTATTATCTTTTATTTGTAACTCGCCAAGATAGCCTGTAGCACTATAAAGGTACAGTATATATAATAATACTGTCTAATATGTGTGTATGCATGTATTTGTTGGATTATTGAATTATATGAGATTGGGTACTTTTATTATAGGGCAAATGGTGCACAAAAAATATTTCTATTTTGGGGCAAGCACAATGTAAGGTAACATGAAGTAACTGGGAAGGAACTAACTACAACTGTTCAGTCAGCTGCACATACACCTCCAAATAATTCAAATAGGCAAAGATGGAAACTTTTAATTGATGGACAGCAAACCATGTTAATTATTTTAACTAATTAAATTTATTTGGAACATGACTTTGTACGTACTCATAGTAGATACTATATATATATATATATTGTGTAGTGATGCAGAAAGTAATATCTTTAAATATCTGTATAATAAACCTAGATGCACACTATTTAATATGTTCAATAAAATGGCATATTGATTACAACACATACTTACTTGCACTCTTAAAAGCGCCCATAATCTGACACAGACAACTGCACTAGTTGATGTTACTGTAGACATTTTGGACAGTCATTGAGTGGCAGGTGAGGTATTGGATGATAATGCCCTGTGTTTAGAAGTTGGCTACATTCTGGATTTCCTTGGAGGCATAATAAATGTGTAGAGGAGGTTGAACTGGAGCTTGAGTTTGGTGCTTAGTGTACAGTTGATATTACCTCACTGCAGGACATATGGAGCCCAATAAAGTGAGGGTATGTAGCTGGCCCCATGAGATTTGAGATTTGTGGTGGGCACTTATTATTATTTTTTTTTTTAAATATGGTGGTCCTTTAAGTTAAATAATAATGATATCACTTTTGCCGTCAATCTGACTGTGGCAGTATGATATATATCATTATTATTCGTAAGCAGACTGAAAATAATATAAATAATATAAATAATTTTCACACAAAAACAATTCCATCATAGTCTAAAGTGACGTGTGAGTGAATGACTTGTTTTTTTGTTTTTTTTTCTCTTTCCATGTTATAAATCTGTAAGCGGTACAATTTTACTGTTTGTATATTCATGTTTTTTTTTTTGTTATGTGATGTATTATTTGTTTGTAAAAAAATGTGTGAGTGTATGATTTTATCCAGGTGCTGTTAGCTTGAACTTTTAATTTTAGCTCAAAAGACTTTCAGTTGCACAAAACTATGTTCCAGTAAATACCAAAAACATATGTGGGACCCATGGAGACTCACCTTGGAAGCCTATCTTTGAGCAAACATTACCAACCTTTGAAGTTGTCATACTGGGCAAACTGGGAAATGTATGGCCACAATGGCGTTTAATAACATATCACTAAATTGAGCGTTTGGTTTAACTAGAAACTCTTCCACGACTAATTAAATGTGGGATATATTGCTTAATTCCTAGAAGAACAGACTGAGGACTACTTGGTGTTTAGACAAGAATCCTCAGTGCCACATAAAATGCTACTTGCTTTAGTGTTTTTTTTTTTTTTAAGTGTTCAGATCATCCATTTTATTATTTTAATGGTTGAGATTGGTTGCACTTGGTGAGCATTTTGTTATCTCTCTACCCCATTTCATCCCATTTCTCCTTCTTACCAGTATTAGTAGGAACTTTCCAACCGAGCACCATAGAAATATGAAATGTTTTTGCATCAGTTTTGATAGCCAACAAGTTTGATATTTTCCATCTCTGTCCACGCAGAAGTGCTGCTTCTTGGAATATGAGGAGCGGTGATAGCTGCAACCAGGTATAAATAGCACATGTGATGGGTCAAACATGGAAGAGTTAGATGAAATCAGACAGAGAGACACATCTGGTCGCCAAGCCACTACTCCTCCAGAACTATATTGCATAATAGGGAACTAACTTGTTATCAACTGTTATATGGCATAAAGTCCTATCACAGTTACCTATTACATATATTTGTAAAACAGAATGCTAATTAATATTAGAGATTAGAGACCATACTCAAAACACGTCTTCTCACTCAAGTCATCTCAAATGCCTTTGCTAGGCCATCAATGTCCCCACCTATTTCTTATCTGATACTTCACTCTGCCAATCCCCTCACTAGCTTCCTATATGAACTTGAATAAAGTTCAGAATATTAATCCTCACTTACAAAAAAAAAAACAGCACCTTCCTACGTATAGATCTGATCTACTAATATCCCCCTAACTGCCCCTCCACGTATCATCATTTCCTATCAAACTCTAGTCCCATGCTGTTTAACCCTCCTACTCTGAGAACCCTACCAACATGTTCCTTAATGTCAACTATCAAAGCAAGACTTCAAACACAACCTGTGAATTGATCCTGCATCCTCATCAGACCAACAACAATCAAACGCCTCCCATTTTGTCTCTAACACTCATAATATGCTCTTAAATTGTAAGCTCTTCTGACAGCAGTGCCCTTAAAGCCCTCCGTACCACTATGAATACTTTTGCCATGTTTGCTTTTTTATGCATTATAATCCTTATAATTAGTTGTACAGAATTTGTACAAGTAATATCTTATATCTCTTTCCTTACAGGTCTGACATTACTGTATTTTTTCCATGTAATAAAGGACAAGTGGGAAATATTGGCCAAATGATCAAATCTGTTGACTTCCAGGATACACAGAATGGACCAGGGACTGCAGATGAGCAGTGCTTGCCAATGCAAATCTCCAGCACAGCCTTTATTCTAACAAAGAGATAAGTGTACGCAGTGTGGGAAGTGACAATTAAGTAGGATCCATTTGAGCACAGATGTGAGCACACTGCACAGCTGGTAAATTCTTGAGCGTTATTTGCATATGGGAGAGCCCCAGCTTTCTGGCACTGCTCTTTTGCATGGGTGCATTTGCTCAAGGGATCTCTATCACTAAAGACAGCATTTTGGTTTTGGATTAAACATTGTTTCATGCTTGGTTTAACATCAGCGTAAAAATTAACATTTCGGGAATTGTGTCTGCCATTTTAACAGACTTTTCCCTGAAATATAAAAAAAAATTGGCACCTGAATCTATTAAAATATATATAAGCAGCATGAATGAACCCAACTTGCTTGCTATGTCAATATTTGATTACTCATTTGGTAAGTAATTAGTGATTGTAGGTATTGCTATTACATATTTGATAGATGTATATTTACAATGAAGGGATAGCCCCTGGATTTCTACTGCAGGTGCATGATGGATGGCTGTGTTCACACTTCTGCTTTCTGGCTCTTGGGTTTCCCAACAGGGAGTGATTCCCCTTGTGGGGATGTCTTTTTAGTGAAATCAGGAGGCGTCGGAAACCCAGAGACTAACCATTAGCATAATGTAAAATGCCGGGACCTCCCTGTATAATATCTGTAATTTTCCCCTTAAACAATAAGTTTAGGGAACCCCCAAAAGGGGGAACCCCCTTTGTCACAGTTTCTCCTGGTGACAAGACATGGGATTTGGGAGTTATTTTGGACAACCACCTAGGTAACAGTTCTCAATGCCAAGCAGCATCTGCAAAGGCAAATAAAATATTAGGAAATGTATAGAAGCAAGGGAAGCAAATATAATTCTGCCACTATACAAATCCCTAGTACGTCCTGCTTGTTTCTCAGACTCGCCTCCTCATTTACTCCACATTATGTCTCTGACAACATTAACATCTCACTTTCCGTGCTGCCCCCTGCTCCCACGAGGTCCTCTCCTTCTTTCAATCACTATTTCATTCATGTTCTAAAGCTCATAAGCAGAAATGCTTCTGCAAGTCCTACTCTCATCTCCTCTCCTTGCTTATTTTGCTGGTTGCTATTGCTATATCTCCTAATCCTGACCCTCACTCAGTCCCACCTCTTATCTGCCATGCTCAGCCCCAGGGCTGCTAACTCTGTCCATACTAAAATGTTCCCTATCTTTTTTTCCCCAGGTTTCTGCCTCTTCCACTCCCTTTAGATTGTAAGTAGCGAGTTTCCAATCTTGTAGGGTGCTTTGGAAAAAAAGCACTTCCTACAAAGATTCTAAACTCAAAACAGGGCCCTCCATTTTCTTCAGTTGTTAATATTATATTTCTCCCTGTTCTCTTCCACTGTACAGCGCAAAGGAATATGTTGGAGCGTTACAAATAAAAGTTAATGTCTCTGTCATGTCTCTCTCCACCCTCCTTTTCCATATATCCACTGATTTCCATCCTTTTTCACCTCCACCATTTCATTCTCACCACCACCCGCTCACACTTACTCATTCACCTCCACACTCTCTCCATATGCGATACCATAGTCTGGTTTCCAAGTGCATTGCACAAGCTAGGTTACACTAATGCTTAATTTGATGCTAAAAGTAAATAAAATTTGCACTAAAGCAACACAGAAACAGATATAAAAATTAATATATCTGAACCACCTTTATCTTGACAGTGAATGAAGAAGAAGTGTACACAAGGACTCATTCAGGGCCTGTTAACTTGGGATAAAAAGCACAAGGCTGTTGCAGTCCAGACCTCCATAAGGCTCACTGCCCATTTGTTTTCCGTTAACAAGTCAGGACAGAGAAAACCATCCAACCCCTGTCTCATTCTAATGTATTTTTCAACAATATAGATATTTTTTTGTACAAACAAACCTTAAGGATTGGTTCCTAATCCTTAATACTGGATTCTGGTTTCTACCTACCCCTCATGGTAATCCTGCATTATATCATGCATTTAATTATCTCACTGACAAAAATATAGCAGGAATTCACTAAGCAACTCATTATCATTCAAAATGTACTCATCATTCAATGAAAATGTAAGAGTCAATGAGTTACAACCAACTATGGGGGGAATTTGCTCAGCATCTCAAGTGCATCTCATGCATCCCTTGACTGAGACTACAGCCCTTATTACCTTAGAATGAGAAATGACTGGCTGTGGTCTCAAGCAAGGGGTGCACTTGAGATGCTTAGCAAATTTGAAAGAGTATGTTTTAAAAATGACAGGTTTTTGAAAGATAAATAGTGACCCAAAGTCTTGGATACTACCAATAAGTATACGCACCTGTCCTGCTACTTTCTAACTCTATTTTAGCACACTAGGGCCTCCATTCATCTGCTTGAAAATTGCAACAGTTACAGATCAATTCAATTGATCAAGCCCGCAGCTACATGGCCGAAAGCCGAAACCGTAAACCATGCACCCGTAAGTAGCATTTCAGGCCATGGTCCTGATCAATTAAGAAAGGCCGTAACTACTGATTTAGAAACGGCCAATAGTAAATGAGATCTTCATCATGATGTCAGTAAAACATGGAGGTTAAACGTCAATCAATTAGCGTTTAGAAGTCTGATATGCGATCAGACTCGCAATCCAGCAATGTACAAAGTAATAAAAATGAATGATGATCCTGTTCTAGTCCATGTGAGTGGCCTATGTATTAACTCCTTGATTACCGAGATTGATATAACACGTAAATTTAATACATTTTTATCGCAGCTTTGCAATCTTGAGTCCGTTGTGCAATTCATTCTAATGTCTATCATCGCTTTCCCCATCTTTTAAAGTGTAATATTGATTTTGTATTTGCATTTACATTGCTACGATCACATTTATGTGTATGAAAGATCAAACGCTTAGATGGGTTGGAGTCACAATTTTGACAACCGCAGGGATTTTGAGCTTCTAACCTGCAAACCAATTGCGGGTAGCTAAAAGACGCCGGCGGCGTGGGCGTGTCTGAGGTGCTCCAAGCACTCTGGACTTTTTACATGTATATTTTACGTATATTAATGAATAGCAAATTATTTTACGGGCTCTTGTAACTACAATTTGCTTAACTGAATGGAGGCCTAGGAGTTTTTATTCTCAATGTCTAACCCATAGTTCTCCCTCTTTGACAGGAACCCATTCCAGGAGGGGAATTTAAAATGAGTCACTACTAAATTAGATCACAAATGTAAACATTATAGCGATACTAGATACATTGATACTTTTAAAGGGGCATGGCATAACAGTGTCATGTCCTAGTATGTCCTGACCACAACCTGAACACTAAACATTATATAAACAATCCTAGTAGGCCTGAATACTCACAGATTAGGGGCATATTCAATTACAAGCCCACAACTTGATTGCAGACAGCCGAATGTCTGAGGGTGTGTTGCAGGCTCCCGTTGTTCTCTGGTTGCTGTGCAATTGCTCAAGGCCGCAAGTTACGAACCCCAAGCCAAAACCGTAAACCATGCACTGGTTCATAGAAGTTCAGGGCGGGAACATGATCAATTAAGCAAGCCCGTAAACTCCCATTTTGAGCCAATAGAAAATTAGACCGTCATTATTACAGCAGTAAAACATGGATGTTACGTGTCAATCAATTAGGTTCGGGGTCCGTTATGAGATCAGACTCGCAAATCACAAAATAAAAAATTATGAAAATGATAGCTAATACTGTTCTAGTCCATATGGGTGGCCTGATATGTATTAACTCATTGATACCTAAGATCGATTTAACCACGAAATGAAACATAAAAATAAATCTTATATACTACCGATTTGCGGGCTTGAGATTGTTATGTAAATAATTGTAATGTCTGTCATCGCTTTCCCCGTTATTTACAGTGCAGAATTGTTTTTGTTATTTGCATTTACAGTGCTACGAATATGTGTTTAACCCCCTTGCGGGTCCTCTTTAGCACTCATAGGATTTTATCCTTCTTTTTGCCATTTACGGGTGTTAAAACATTTGCGGGCTTGGGGAAATTGAGCAATTGAATAGCAAATTGCGATTTTAGCCATCGTAACTCTTGCAAAAGTGAATGATCAAAGGCTTCGGGAGGCAAGTAAGTTATGGATTTAACCATCACAATTTTTTCAAGGCCATAACTCCTAACCCGTTTGGAGCTTGCAAAAAGACACCAATGGAATAGCAAATTAACTTGTGACCTCACTTACGGGCTACAGTAACAGGCGAAAGCTCAATTGAATCGGGCTCTATGCTCTTTGGTGATCCGGGGTACCAGATCAGAGCCTGAGGCCTAACATTACACAGGTTATTATGGTTTAAATATAAAATATTCCATGATAGAAAAAATAGTCCATGACTTCAGAGGCTGTGACAGTTCGGTCTGGCGCCATTCAGGCCATTGCTGGTGGGGCTCAGGGGAGTCTCACCCAGCCCCCCAAAGTTAGTCATGATACTCCCATATACCTTTAATTAGCCTATTATCTGGTTGCTTTTTTCAAATAATGTACTTGTTTCTGTTTTAAACTATTTCCAGCTCATAGGATGCTTTAAACATAAACAGCCTTATTAAATTGCCATTCGGCCAATTGAATAGGGCTCTATATAAGCACAGAGCATACATTTTTTACAGATTTTTTTAGTAAGTGAAGACCTTGCTTTTGGATAGAAGTTCACTAACTAAAAACTTCAGTAAAAAAATATGCTCTGTGCTTATATAGAGCCCTATTCAATTGGCCAAATCACAATTTAATAAGGCTGTATATCCCTGAAAATGAAATTATTATTTTTTTTCCAATTGATTACTCTGTTTGGGAAGGTGTTGTAGCCCTATGTGGCTAATTACAGGTAGCTTCTACAACAGGGACCAGCAGGCTATGGCTCAAATTCATCTTCATGATATCAATCATCGTTAGCTATCAATTCAAATGAATGTTTGCTTCTTTAATTAATTAGAGGTAAAATCCTAAAAGTAATTATAGAGGTTAAGAAAACATCTAGAATGATGAAATTGGAAGATGACCTAGGAAAACAATGCAATTGTGATATTTGGGATAAAGCCTTTAACATGTCTACCAAAATGTTAAATGGTTCTAACCTGAGAGAAATGGATTTTAAGGTAGTACAGACGTGGCACTTGGTTCCTCATATTTTATCTAAGTTTGGTAATGATAAAGATAAAGGGATATGTTGGAGATGTGAATCACAGAATGGTACATTTGAACATATGTGGTGGAAATGTAAAGTTCAAAAATTTTGGGAATCCTGTATTAAAAATTTGCAAAAGGTTCTTAAATGTAAAATAGAACTTGGTCCGGAATTAGTACTATTTCATATTTTCCCAGAGAACATTATTTACAAAGTGCAATATATATTTGGTTCATACATTAGCAGTAGCTAACTGGCTAATATCCCTCAATTGGGAAAAAAACATCTTCCAGATTGGGGTGAAAAAAAATACATAATTTCTAGCAATAGAAAAATGTAAAAAGATTGTATTGGAAATAACCCCAAACTTTTATCCAAAAATTGCTTCAACTGGAATCCCTATGGGATAAGTGTCCAGAGATGACAAATTAAAACGAGCTTTATGAACCTTGAACTATAAAAATTTTTTATAAAGTGTATAATTTCTATGTTTTTGTGGAAATGATTGTTGTATGAATATGTCTTGTATGTGTAAAAATAAAATACAAAAATAGAGGTAAAATAGGTATCTATCTGAACATCACTATATTAAAAACCCATGCTATGCAGATATCTCCCTCTTCATTATGAATTAAAATTAATTTAAGTATTTATGTATGTCAAAATATGTTTACTCATAATTTCAACAGAAGAAATAATTAAAATGATCATATTTCATTTATTTTATAGGATTCCTGATGGGTTTTTATTTGCAATTTACTTTATAATTCTACATATTTAATTACTGATATATTGTGAGTGATGCTATAAATTATTTCTCTATATAAGCAATCCTAAATTACATTAGTGTTTAGAAATCAGAAACATTTCTCTTGCAGAGTTATATAAATCTACTTTGCTTTTTAACTAATATAAAACACATATATATATTTTTACCATACTAAACTACTGATTTTATACATTTTAAAACAAGATGTAGTCCCTATTTTAGTTAATTTTTCTTATTAATGTTTTTTTTTAGGCAAATTTCACATTAATCATTTTTTTCATCTGCAAGCATTGCTACCTGAAACTGTAAGTAGACCATATACACTGCATATAAAATAGTCATCCAAATAAGGAAATCTCATCTGCTGAAAGCCCCCCTTCTCCCCAGATAGACCCTCCTTTTGGAACCTCCTACTGGTAGAACGCAAGATCATCGGCTTCTGCCCCTCCAATGGTCCCACAGACACCACCACCACTACTTCACAAACACAGTTATTCTGTGTCGGACACAAGGATCAGTGTCAACTTCAATATGTTCCAATGTACATATGGCCTGTTTTATCCCATAGGCTCACAGAAATGTGAAACCAAACAACCATTTTAACTGTGTGAAATAAGCATGTCACCCTTATAATACCAATTTTGATACAATTAGGATATAAATACAATGACCTTTGTCTATTGGTTTAATAACATCATTGACAAACACTATTGCCCTTCTTCGTCTTGCCAGAGCTATGCATCAGTGTGAATTAGGTAAATTAGTTTATTTGAATATTAACAGTAAAATCAATTGTACATAGGTGTGGGCAATTCAATCTCCTATCCTTTTTTTTTCTAGGACCATATACATACTATTACAGAGCTGTGTCATACTATATCATATGTTTCTTAATCACATTAAATTAGTGTAATGAATTTTAATGACATAATCCTCTATTTAAGTGAGCAGATGAAGATATATGATGTCTGTGCTATACATTATTATAGTCTATTTTAGCAAGTAATGACAGAAGAGATTATACTTTCTCAATTTCCTTTTTTTTTTGGTCTACTGACCAGTTATGATTGTCAGGAAAATGCTATGCATTTTTATTCAGCCTCCTGGCCCCTTGGGATCTCCTTGTACCACACAAATGATATTAATGCATGTTCTTCAGAAGTTCATGAATGTGTTATTTGAATATAATAAACAGTGTCCAAATATTTGTACATTAATCAATGTGTCAGTGTGGTTTTCATGGTTACTGATTTGGGACATAAACATACATATAAAAATGCATCACATTAGACTATAATCTTAAACTTTTATAATGGTTATACCTTTGTATACCTCTCATGTGTTAAGGCATACTGGTTGTGAATGCATCATGGATTGAGTAATTATCTGAAATATCATTGAATGGAGGTCATTGGTAATAGAATTATGGTAATAGAATAAAATGTTTAAAGGAACCCTGATTTAGGTTCTAATGACACATACAAAAAAATCCTTTTTTGTTTAAAATTATATATTTTTTAACTAAATGACATAATAAAGTTATAACAATTTTTTAATCACCTAGTTGTAAAAGTTTCTCTTTATTGAAATTGAGCAGAGACTACCCTCCATTAGCAATGTGAGGGAAAGTGCTGGTTGAACAGTTGCTCTATCCTCTATCCTCTCTGTATAATCAAATTGATTTTAAATATAATTTATTTATATATATATTATTTATAATATATATATATATACATGGACAACAGTGATGCCAGGGAATAAACAAAACAGGCTTACACACAATTATTGTAAAAAAGGCAAATCTAATGGAAGATGACGGAGAAAGAGATATCGGACCTCGTGCTGGCAATGAGGAATACATTGAGATGGATGTCGATTTTGACTAACAATAGGTGAGGAATACATAGTAAATCACTAGGTATGTGTGTAAATATGACAGTCCAGGTAGGTTCCAATTCAAAATACATCAGATTGTTAGAGATACATGTTGGATAGATCATTAACTAGAAAATATGAAACATCACTTCAGAAACATCTTAATAGTACAGGAATATATATAGAAACGGAAGTAAACGTGCATGACTGGACAAGTAGCTCACAATATAGAATTGTTCAAGGACCAGTATATGCTACATAAAAACTATATTACCATAGTATGCAGCAGTTCACATCACAATAATACAACAGCACAGCTGTCTAAGCCTCCTACTGCCTTTGACCAACCTCGTGAGCTGCTGTTCCTGATCCTCAACAGACTCCTCGTGCTGGTAGGACTTCCAACCTCCTGGGGCTGCTGCTGTTCAGCCTCCTGGGACTGCTGCCTCTTGGCCTGGGAACCAGGCCGGCTCTCATAAAGGTGACTGCGCAAGTCCTGAAATGCCTCACTTGCCAGCTGCTACTGGATCTCCTCAAAAGCTACATTCATATCAATGATCACTGACCCTAGACATTTCTGTCCCTCTCCAACTAACACTTTGTCTATTTCCTGGTCTTCTACAATAATCTCATGCACGGGCTGTTCTTAGTTATTTATGGCCTCTTGTGGTTCACCTCCTGTATGGATTCCCTAGCATCCTCTGCTTACTTCCACAACCGTGGTGCCTATCACGCATCATTATCCAGTGTCTTTCAAATCTGAGTGTCAAATTTTTATTTTTTTTGTCAATTTTTGTAGTAGCCTTTAAGGCCACCAGATAACATTCTCAATGAGGGCAATGACTGTTGGGGTTTTGAGTGTGGATGTGCTTTTTATATACGCCGTGCATTATACCACCTGATTTTTTGTATGTGGCTTTAATGATTTCTGTTAACCTCTTGTGGGTTGTAATGACTTACCATTGCAGTTTATATATGTGATGATTAAATATATTCACAATAGATATTGTTCAATTAGAGCTTCTCAGAGGCATTTTTATATGACTTTATGGATGGCTTAAGGCATCCAGAGGCTTTTTGCAAATTACAATAATTCGGAGAGGCTTTCTATGTATACTTAGGGCCTCATTCTATTATTGGCCGTAAATCGGCCGTAAATCGGCCGTAAGGCTGCGATTCCTTGCGGGGGTTCAGTTAACTCGCGATTCTATTATACGGCCCCGCAAGGATCTCCCCTTACGGCCGGCCGCATATCTTGAAACCGGCCGTAAGCTCTGAAATATAAAAACGCAAAAATAAATTCAAGCCTGTAAATGCTAGGGATTATATTGGGGGACATGAGGATTAATAGTAACCCCCTCTCAAGCTTGCACATCAGCCCAAACCCGAGTTCAAATTAACTGTTTATTTTCCGGCTGCGGCGTGGGCGTGTCTGAGGTGCTCCAAGCACTCTGGACTTTTTACATGTATATTTTACGTATATTAAAAAAATATTATTTTACGGATTTGAGTATAGGGTAATTATGTGCTATTTTTTCTAAAATCACTTTATAGTCTTCTCAAAGTGCAGGATGGCTTTATTTGAGCTATTTTATGTGCTTAATTGGTGCTAGCGGGACCTGTTTGCTGCAAGTAAGCTGCGGCTCGCTTTTAGCCTTGCAGACAGGGTTCCCGGAGCAATAGAATCGCAACCAGTCTTTTCTTACGGCCGATTTCCTTGCGGCCGTTTTAGATCAAAGGCTTTCCTCCAGCGCTATCGGCCGCAAGAGATAGCAAAGTGCCGGCCGCAAGCCTGCCGGAGTCCCCGGCCGGAGGGGAATAGAATAGCCGGAAAGCTTGCGGCCGGTCCTTGCGGCCCCGCAGCGGCTGCGGCCGATAATAGAATGAGGCCCTATGAATTTACCATGTTAGTCTGATGTCTTGAAGAACCTTTGCTTCCACCATCTCGTTGAGAACAATATCATGTTTCCACAAGACAGTTTTCAATGGACAAACTAATTTCATTATTCCGAATTTGATATATAAATCATTAAACTTCATACATTTTGGAATCAAGTTACAATTCTTAGAAAGAATCTTTACTGTTGAAGGTCGGAGATATAATACTACATTAACAATAGATTTTTACAAACAATATTTTGCTTACATTTTTATTAGAGGTTAAATATATGGATTATGTAACTATGTATGCTCCATTCTTAATTTGACTATTACTGCTAATACAGTATGTAATGGGTCACACATTTTAAAATTGATAGAATATATTTTATCATATGATAAATTGTGATCAGGATGTGGGTGGGTTAGTGTGATATTGAAACTTGTGGGCTACGGGACTAGACGCACATATACATTCCGATATGTCACCACAACAAACAGTTTAGCATGCCTCATTGTATATGAGTAATCTTGCGGGGTGGGATCATAATGATGTACCATACACAAGAAATACCGCTAATGGAAAAAAACATGATCTAAAGTTTCGAAAAGACCCTCTAAATTTTAAAACAATATCAACATATTGTGAACACTCAACTAACCCCGCCTTGATGAAGAATGAGCATGCTTTAAAAATGAATATGCTGCACTCAACATTGTTAATGGCTAACATGGTGTCACATTTTCATGTTAATTTGAGTAATCTATGAAAGTATGAAATAAAGATTTTATAGAATGTTGGGTACTTCACCATAAAATATTAACAAATCAAGGCAGGTTATATTTTTACTAGTCAAGGGTCTGTAACTCTACATTTTTCTTTATCTATTAGTGAATTAACAATTAATGTATAGTAGATAATCTAGTATTTTATTTCGGATTAAGAGTTACCCCAACATTAATAAAGAGCTCCTCAAGTTCATGTTATTTGAAAAATCACAACATATATAAGCAAAAATTACAATTCTAAAATGACTACCACTGATGTAAGGCATACCATGATGACATAAAATATTATCCTTTCAGATTGGTTAAAAAGTTCATAATTTATCGTTTATGGTCCCTCAAAAGATAAAAGTAGAAATTCACTGCTATAGACAAATAGTAATTATACACTGTGAATATGAGGTTAGTTAAAACTGGTGACACTTTTGGAAGGAGCAGAGCTACTGAACTCCAAAGGTTTCTTCTTTGTGTAAGTTATCATTCTTCTTTAATCAGACTGCAAAAATACCAATTTACGGTTTTAGAGTAGAAGGGCACTATAAAGATCTGCAATGCATGATAAATTGCATTATAGACTTGGCACTTGTAAATAGCTAAACAATAGCCAATATTAAATTGTCCAAATTGTAGTTACTGTAGCTCGTAATGTAGCTCACAAAAGTTGCTGCCATTGGCCTATTTTAGCTACTCGCAATCGATCTGCGGGTTACAGGCTAAAAATCTCTACAGTTATCAAAATTATAACTCTGACCCAGCTAAGCCTTTGATCTGTCAAGACCACAATCGCTAAAATCACAAATTGCTATTAAATTGCTACAATTCCTTAAGCCTGCAATTGTTTTCACGCCGAAATGGCAAATGTAGCCTACAAGTACTAGAGAGGACTGGCAAGGGGGTTAAACACCTGTTTGTAGCACTGTAAAAGCAAATTTAAAAAAAACTCCACTTTAAAAGGCGGGGAAAGCGATGTAAGACATTAGAATTAATTGCACAACAGTCTCAAGCTCACAAATCTGCAATCCAAATTTTTTTTTTTTATGTGTAATTTCAATGTTATATTGATCCCGGCAATCAATGGGGTAATACATATCATTGAACTCGCATGGACTAGAATAGTATAGATTTACAGATTTTTTTTATATTGCAACATTTCTGGATTGCGAGCCCGATCGCAAATCGGGCTTCTAAACACTAACTGATTTTGGTTTAACCTCCATGTTTTACTGACGTAATGATGATGGTCTCATTTACTATTGGCTGTTACTAAATCGGTAGTTACGACCTTGCTTAATTGATCATGATCATGCCCGGAAATGCTACTTACGAGTGCATGGTTTAGGGTTTAGGCTTTCGAAGTAGGCCCTGTACATTGACATAAACTGACTGTGTGGTTCATAACAAAATGTGGCAATAGTTGGGAGTACCTGATCATCTCATCCATCTGTAATTGCGGGCCTGTTCAGTTTTTTTGCTCTGTAACTGCTGGTCTTGATTGTGTAATTTGTCTTGAATGTATGCTTCTTCTTTTATATATATATTTTTCTGCTTATTTTTTTTTGTTTCCATTTTTTTCAATTTCCTAAATTGTATAACACAACATCAAAATATGAAAAACAAAAAATATTTTTTCTAAAATTTATTATTTTTTGATCATGTTTTTTACCTAAATGAGGCTCCTGCATCACTAGTGGTCTGTAGATCATGGTTTGAAACGCCTGCTGTAGAAATGTAAAGAAACCCTTTTTCTTCTTCAAACTTGGTAAATAGCATCATCTCCTACTTCAAGTCATTTGTCATGTAAGATCACAGAGAAACTTTGATGTATACTGTATATCTAATATGCAGAAACTGTAAATGATTTATCACATATATAAACATATTTTTAGAATAAATATATTGATATAAACTACTTTAAAATTAATATAAACGTAATACAAACTACTTTTAAATCTATTGATATAAAACGACTTTGTAATGCAGAAAATTAAGTTAATAAGTAAAATAAGCATGAATCAGCCACCTAAATAAAATATATAGATCCTACCTGGCTATTTGTTTTATATAGTTGACAGTCAAATTAAAGCAGTACAGCATGTTCCCCACAAATACTTTCAATGTATAAAGTCCAAGCTTGCTTCTTTGGTATTCCCGGCAATGTATTTTCACTAATATGAATAACATGGCACTCAGTAGGCAACATGGTTATGACATATGTCACCATGAAAATCTATATTTACTGATAAATGGTTTTATATTTATAGCTGCCATCGTTGCCCACCTTTTTCCTTATTGTCTTTTCCTTTTATTTATTTCTATTTATGTTATCTCTTTACTTCCTGTATTTTACTTCTTTTTTTCTGATCTGCTATATAGCACTATATAGTAAACTAATTAGACCAAGATGTCCTGTGTTATGCCTGCTGTGTCTTGGTCACATAATATGTTGTATGTGTTCGTATATGCATTAAAATAAAAAAAAGAAAACTACAATTACTCGTAGGTCAGTTTAGGTTTCTTATTGCCCTAGGCCGGGCCATTTTAAATATTTCAGGCTATCCTTATTATTTTTGTCTTGCTTCTGTTTCTTCCCTGCTCTTTTCTGTTTTTATTTTACAATCTTCTGTTCTCTTTTTTTAGTATAGGCTATATATGGATAGGTGTAAAATGTTCATGCATAGCAGATTGCCTGCTGCCACTTCAAATATGCCTCCCTAGGCCTACTTATCTTATACATCTTTGTTAAGGGATAACTGTTGTACAGTGAAAATGTTGCTGTGTAATATATAACAAAATAGAAAGCAAAACAAAAGCATGAAGGCATGGGCTTATTTTATCTTTCAGTGGGAGAGAAGGGAAAAGAGAGAGCTAGAGGGTAGGGGGTCTGTATTATCATTACTCCTCTTGGTATATGGCACCAAACCCAGTCCTCCACACATCAGGAGAAGACAACCGCAAGGTAAACTACAAGCACTGCTCCTTCAGAAATGTAAACAGATGAAACAAAAAAGCCTCTCACACAAGCTCCCTTCACCAAAGTATCATGGATGTCCCAGTGACTAGTAGCAGCATTAAAATATATTTTTTAATCAGATATTTATATATATATATATATATATATATATATATATATATATATATATATATATATATATATAACATTTTCATTATAGAAAAAAAAGACTCATAAATTAACAAATTCTATCTATCTGGCCACAATGGTTAACCTCCCATTATGGATCTCACCTCCAAGCAATAGGAGTAAAAAAAAAAAATTATACATAAAAAAAACTAATAATAAAAAAAAATAAAAAAATATATATATATATATATATATATATATATATATAAACAGTAAATCATCTAAACATAGACAGGAGTTACCAATATGCATAACTCTGATGCTTCTGTTTGATATGAATTTGCCTATAAGTCAGGAAGAGAAAAGAACATATATGAACTATAATGCAGGAAAAAATAGGATATTAAATATAATGTAAAAATTGATTTGGGAGCTTTATCAGAGCATACTAAAAACTTCAAATGCCGCAAAATGCCAAAACAACTAGGGAGTACCCCCTCTATTTAAATGGGCACACATTTGTAAATCTCCCATATTAATACTGTAGTAGGAAAATTAGGCAAAGGAAGAAGCCAAGATGTGCGGGTATACCTACTTATAAAAAAAATGTAAGCTATTATTGTGTAGAAACAGAGAAACAGCAGTTCCAATTATCCCACATAGGAGAATGGCCTCCAAACAAAATGGTAGTATAAACCTAGGTAAATAATCGATTTAGAGATCAGAGATGACCCAGTTTTTATATTATTTCGTTCAATACAGGTTTTTTATGCACCCAAGGAATCTTAATATTTATTGCTTACTATTATAAAGGATGGTAAGAATCACTGTTTCATTAAAATATTTTTATTCAGGGCACAAAAAAATCACAAGACATATAGCTTTATACTCATGTAAAAAATATTGAATTAATATAATTAAGGGTCATGATGACATAAATAATAGTAGAATTTATTCAAAGATCCATTTATAAGTTGTAACAATGCATTAGACCTGTACTTTGTAGGATGTATAAGAAGCTTTGGTCCGTCTAAACTTAAAGGTGTTAAAATAAAACTACAATAAAAATAGCTACTATCTGTGCTATTGTTTCCTGCCTAATTATGCTCTTCGTCAGATTACATTTGTAATTACATTTGTAACTACACCCATCACTGAATTATCCCAGTTTTGCCCATTTGGCATTGTACTACGTAGTCTATTTCCTCCTCATATTATGCATATTTGTGCAATGTTGATGCTCATGTGTTGTCTTGAATACACGGGCTAACTTCCACTGTCTTCCCATGTGCCAGGGAGATTGCCACACTACCCTTCCTCACCTACAGCTCTCTCCAGCAATCAAAACAACCCAGCCCTAAAATCTGACTCATAGAAAAGCAAGGAACTTGCGAAAGACATGGAAATAAGGGATTGTGTGAATAGAAGAGATATAACCAGTGCTGTGTGTGAGCAGTTCACCACAAGAAAACAACCTCAAACTTAAGAAACTACTTGGCACTAAGAAAAGAGCGTGGTATATTGTGTTACCTTAATTCCAGCTGCTTTTTTTTTTTGTTTTGTTGTGTCTTTCAAAATCTAAGGAACCAGATAATTAATTTTCACAAGGCTCTAAAACTATCTTTAATAAAATATTATGTGGCTTTGTAATGCTGTCTGGATAAACAAAGCATCACAGCAGAGGCCCCAATTGTAGAAGGATACCATACATATATGAATATTTGCAATTGGAAATTATTAAAATGTAATTGTTAAAACTTAAATTTACTAGAGTTTGGCTGTCACTCAGCTTTAGAGATCCTCAGACTGGACTTCTTATTGTACCAATTTGGGTTATTATGGGATTAATGGCACATCTCTACATGGAGATACACAGCATATTACTGTCTGATTGCTAGCTGTCTGAAGCCCTCCTTACAGCTGTGGCATTAGGTCACACCTTAGGAAGATGTTACTTCTTGAGAGATAGAGCAGGAAAGGAGGAGGCTGAAAAAGGGTATACCCTTGGTATTCTACACTGGTATATTCCACTGCACATTTAACTATATAATATGTAACATATGTATTTTTCCTGGTCTGTTCAGAATGTGGCTGTAGCCATGACATTAAAATACTTTTGCTACTAGGGGGATACTGGTAGGAAAAGCTATGGAAAGTCTGCATAAGCTATTAAAAAGTAAATATATATAATTATGAACAAAGGTCAGCATAGTTAGACCTATGGTATTTCCAGTAGTAACATACAGATATGAGAGCTGCACCATAATGAAGTCTGAGCGCCATAGAATTGATACCTTTGAATTGTGGTGTTGGTGAAAACTGTTTAAAGTCACTTGGACTACAAGGAGATCCAAAAAATCAATACTACAAGAAATCAAGACAAACTGTTCACTGGAAGTTATGATCATGAGACTGAAGCGCAAATATTTTGTCCATATCATAAGAAGACAGAATTCCCTAGAGAAAACTCTGATGCTGGAAAAATTGAAGGCACATGAAGAAGGGGGAGGCAAAGATTGAGATGGATAGATGAGGTCAATGAAGCAATGAACATGAGCTTGACTGAGCTCAGAGGGACAGTGGCTGACAGATGTGCCTGCATGCTGAGGTCCATAGAGTCACTGAGAGTCAGACACGACTAAACGACTAAACAACACTGAATATATATATTGGTGTGCAGGTAAATAGAGAGGGATAACAAAGAAAAAAAACTCTGTGACACTGACCTGGCAGATTGGCCTGCTAGGGTAATTTTGCTGCCTCAGGCCTGTGCCTTTTGCCCTATGCTCTATACACTCCATTACCAATTGCTTCTTCTTTAAGGGGAAAAAAACACATAATTTTAT
This sequence comes from Discoglossus pictus, assembly GCA_027410445.1. Lineage (NCBI taxonomy): Eukaryota > Metazoa > Chordata > Amphibia > Anura > Alytidae > Discoglossus > Discoglossus pictus. The sequence goes on from CM050165.1 coordinate 397,041,894, forward strand.
AAATGATTTAATCCAGTAATGCCCTTTTTTCAGAAAGCAGAAGCTGTTATGACTCCAGAAGCACAGGCTTCTTTTAACTCCACTGCCATGATCTCATAGCCCAGCTGGAAATTAAAATGTACAAAGTGCACACCATTTATCAGTTTGGAATTTATAGCTGCGTGTAGCTTGTGGCACAATCAAAATCTCAGTCAGCAATACCCCACACAAAAAGAGACTTTATTTTATAAAATGACTTTCATTTATTATTATATGTCATGGTAAACTTAAAGGGACACTGTACTCATAGACACTGCTCTGCACCATAATGTAGAGCACTCAGTATCAAGTAGAAAAGTGTGGGAACTTGTATGGGCATTTCACTCTTTTCATTATCTTATAATTGGTTTTAAATGCATCAGTGTCAGGATTTATTGCATTTATGGGAATTAGATCTCAGGTTGTGAATGGATCACACATTACAACCGTCCCCTAAATGATTATATAGTCTCTTCATTGCAGTAACACATTTCAGTTACAATGTCTTTGGACTCTAACACAATAAGGTTACACATGTAAGAGGGCCATATTCAATTCCAAGCACAGCAGAATATCTGCGCGTGAGTTGGGGGATCCCGTTCGTCTCCGATTGCCTTGCTATTCAGTTGCTCAAGACGGCAAGTTACGGGCCCCACGCCTAAACAGTAAACCATGCACTAATTCAGAGCAGTTCTGGGCGGGAACCTGATCAATTAAGCAAGCCCATAATCGACCATTTTGAATCAACCAATATAAAATGAGACTGTCATTATTACAGCAGTAAAACATGGAGGTTACATGTCAATCAATTAGGTTCGGGGGTCCGATATGCGATCAGACTTGCAAACCCGCAAAATAAAGAATTATGAAAATGATTGCCAATACTGTTCTAGTCCATGTTGATGTCCTGATATGTATTAACCCCGATATGACACATAAAAATACATTTAATTTCCTGACGATTGGTGGGCTTGAGACTGTTGTGCAATTACTTCTAATGTCTGTCATCACTTTCCCCGTTATTTACAGTGCATTATTTATGTTTTATTTGCATTTGCAATGCTACGAATGGGTGTTTAACCCCCTTGCGGGTCCTCTCTAGCACTCGTAGGATTTTCTCCTTCATTTGCCAATTACGGGTGTGAAAACATTTTGCGGGCTTGGGGCAATTGAGCAATTGAATTGCGATTTGTGGTTTTAGCCTTGCAAAAGTGAAAGTTTAACCATGGCCATTTTTTCAAGCTCGGATGCTGTTCAGAACCTGCAAAAAGACCCCCAAATAGCTTGCAACCTCACTTACGGGCCATCGGATCTCCAGAAAGCTCAATTGATTGGGGCTCAGAGTGTATATATGGAGAAGGTATAGGAAGAGAGCAGTTGTCTCAGGTCAGGAAGGAGAAGACGACTTGGTTAGTTCATATTATACGGCCAGACATGCAATGCAGCTGAGCTGGGCCCACACACATCTGTGGCAGGATGAATGAGGTAAACAGTAGACACCAAATAACAGTGATGTGGGCAAGAAAAACAAAATTATTATGTTAGCTGATTTAAAAATGTGAAATGTATTTACTTTGGCAAAAATGAATTCAGCAAATTGTAACCTGAGAATATCATAAATAGCTAATTTAAGACATAAGGTCACAAACTCAAAATAAATATGTGCACAGTTCTTTTAATGAATTATGTACCATACATATATAAAAATAACGGTAATATATTTTAAACAAATATTTCATTAAAGCACCACTGAAAGGGATTTTCATCTTAATACTAAGCAGCATGCAAACAACACAACTATTTGTTATTATAAAAAGAAAAGCAAAAAGTTGTATTAAATATTTACTTTTAAAATGTGTAGGAGCTTCTCTCCAATAATTGTTAAAAGCTTGTACTATTTTAATGCACTGGACCAACCATTGCCAGAATGTTGTAATGGTAATGACTATTTGTGTATATAAAAATGGTCCACACTTATTTGATGGCTCCTTAGATTATGGCCACAACTCCCACCCTTTTGCTTTCTTTTTTTTTATACTCTCCATTGTGCAGATCTGCTATGAAGACATTTACATTTGAATGAAGTTTTTATGTTCGTAAAATCAATAAACAAATTAAAAGTTATATTTTACATTCTAAAACAATTGTGGTAATTATAAAGTTTATAATATCACTATTATACTAACTTCAACAAATGTACGCCTCTCCAGAAACAGTACTACAATGAATACCTTTTCAGTGAGCAATATGTACCGTATGATTTGACCACATCAGCCTCCTACTAGCGCAGAGGTTACATTTTCTTTGAAGGTGACGGTAACATCGGTGGGAAATTTTAGAAGGTTATTAATGTTGCTTTCCTACCTATGTATCGTCTATTTAACTTAGTTTTTTAAACTGATCTTCTCTGACTATTTAGTCATTTATTTATGTATTTATTTTTGCAGTTCATTTTAACTGACTTTACCGAAGTAAAAGAAAGTGAGTTAATAAGCATGCAAGCGTTCACTTGGTGGGCATACTCCGAGAGAGATGCACGTAATAATGGAAATAATCTCGAAAGGTGCCTATGCTAATACATAAAAAAAAAAGTAGACTAGAAGTGCTGGTGATTTATTTTTTTCTAGATACATCAGTAGCATTGGCATTATATTAAAAATATCACAAAATATATTTTGTACTTATTGTTACTAATAAAAAATATAAGTTTTGGTTTAGATTATTATTTGTCCTCTTGTCAGGTCTCCTAATATAGAGCTATTAGTTGTGCTACAAAATATCAACCTTTTTATTTTTATTTAAGTGTTGCTTTCCTGATATTTCCAAGTGTGCACAAGTATTAATGATTGCCAATACTGTCTTGGATGCAATGCAAAAAATGCAGGGGCGGAGCCACCAGTGGTGCAAGTGGTGCAATACACCAGGGCTCTCCTCTGGGGGGTCAGAGCTGTGTAATTTTGGGAGGGATTTTATTTTTCTGCATTTATTTTCTACTAAAGCTCAAAGAGATGACAGAGTGGAGTGGTTAGGCAAGCTGGTGATATGTATCAGGGAAGAGGTGAGAGAGAGCAAGGGCTGTATGACAGCAAAGTTCAAGGGGATAGATTTTGTGAGGTTGGTGCTGAGAGGGGATGGCTGTCTGTTGCAATGAACTGGGTCCTATGTAGGGATTAATGCTAACTAAGATGGGTGGGTGCTATGTGCAGGTGGATGTTGAGAGACACTGGCTGCTATAGACTACAAGTTAACTACCCACAAGAACCATTTGGGTTCTTGGATATCTCAGCAGCAGCAGCCTGATCAGCACTTCCAGGAGTCTCAGTAACTTTCCTATGGTTGTAACCAGGACAAGTTACTGAGACTCCTGGGAGTGCTGATTCCTGATGGGGAGACCCTGACTGATACAGAAGCCAGATATCAGGGTGCTGGTGACCAAATTTCCAAGAACCCAAACAGTCCTTGTGAGTAGTTATCCTGTAGTCCTGGGCAGTAATAGCCCCTACCCTTGAATCGTCACAACTGGTTGGCAGTGCTTGGATCTCGGTGCAAGGACCGGCAGCAATGATGGGATATGGTGATCTATGCAGTTTTGAAGTCCAGCACTTTCGACGGCTTGGCGGGGATGCAGAAACCGATCAGCGATTTTTCCAAATCCTGAAATTCAGGTCCAAGTCCAAGGAAGGCCATTAATGGATATATGGGATCATGGAGTCCTGCAGAGCAGAGGTGATCAGGGAGAAAAGCAGCATGATTACCAGTATGCTGGAGCGGCGAAGGCAACGGATTGCCACAGAAGAGGATAGGTGGACGGCCCTTCTAAATCAGCGGATGGCTTTCCTTGGGCTTCAGCCAGGTGAGAAGCTCGCAGAACGGCTTTAGGACCTGGTGTAGTTGGAGCTCGACTTAGAATATGAGTATGTTGACCTAATGCTTCCAACTCCTGCATCACAGGGGCCCTCCTTCAACAGGCTTGACTGGTGGAAGGGCTCCCGGAGGTGCTGCAGGGAGGTCCAAAGTGTGGCCTTGGAATCACAAAGCGCTGGGAAATCCTATGGAAATAGACCCAGGTACAGAAGAAGAAGAAAAGTTGCTCAAACCGTTGATCCATAAAGAAATGAAGTTGGAAAAAGAGTATGAGGAACTGCTTGAGGACGTGGGCCCAGGTGGGACCATGCTCAAGTACTTGAAGTTACCCCATGCTTCCATAGCTGAGCTAGCAGAGGATACATTGCAAGAGCAAATGGACTATTGGCTACACCCCTATCTAGTGGAAGAATTAAACCAGAAGGTACCTGGAGATCCAGGCCCTGGAAAGGGGTCTGTGACATAGATATTACTTTATAAATCAATGAAAACCTCAGTTTTGCATAATTTAAGTAAATTATAAAAATACTTCCCCATGCGCCCTCTCTGTTTTGCTAATGACCTTCTTCTTTCCTCCTCTCTTATCACCTCCTCTCACTTCTGTCTTCAGGACTTTTCTTGTGCTGCCCCTATTCTCAGGAACTCCTTGCCTCGCTTCAATAGACTATCCTCCAGCCTCAAGCCCTTCAAAACCTCACTAAATATGCATCTGTTTAAAGAAGCTTATCACCTTCATTCATAATTTGCATAACACATCTATCTCCCCCTGTACCACACCCACACCCTTTAGATTAGTTCATTTTGTGAGTTTTTAATCGCATAAGGTGCTTTGGGAAAGAACTTGGTATGCCAAATCCTAAGCTCAAATACAGGGCCTTATGTTATTTTGCACTGTTTTAAAACAGTTTTGCCATGTACTTAACCCATGTATGGCTCTTTGGAATATGTTGGCGTGTTACAAATAAAGGATAATAATAATATCATTAATCAGTATTGTTAGTTTTGCTTTGCTGAACTGCAATGTTGTATGCAAATTGTTATTTACCAGGCTAAGTAAACACATCCTGGTTTAGAAGTTTCAAGCTCATTTATTTACACAGTATATGCTAAGGGAGGACATGTAAGAGAGGGACTTAGAAAGGTCATATAATTGTGCATATGCCCCATTAGATAACAGAGGAATGGAGAGGTTCTCCAAGAGTTCTTCCTTAGTTTATCTGGCCTGTGACATAACATTTCCAGGAACAGTACAAGCAGGGATATTACATATATTCATGCATTGCATCAGTGTATACAAATGGAAAAAGCACTTTGCAGCATTCCCTGTATTAAAAAATAAAAAATGTTTTTAAATGTTTGGATTTGAATTTATGTAAATTGCCTTTTTTGTCTGATTTTTGTGAGATTGTTAAGAAAGAGTTGTGGCTAAATAAAAAAATGTATTTGGAAAAAATATATATATTTTTAAAAATATTAGCATGTTGCAGCCTATGTACTGCAGAAGAATGTCTTGTTTCATGTCTGATATATATTAAACTATTAAGTGGTGTGAGCAAGATATGCTTTCTTACCTAGTTTATATGCACAAACATGGGAATAAAAACAATCATTATTCATTTGTTTTGTTTGTTTAGTCATTTAGTTGTGCCCATCTCTCTGTGACCTTATGGACTGCAGCATACCATGAAAAAGATACTGGAGTGGGTTGCCAGTTCCTTCTCCAGTGGACCAAAATGTTTCTGATCTCTCTGCTATGACCTGCCCATCTTGGGTGACACTATATGTAATAGCCCACAGCTTCTTTGAGATAAACAAGACCCTTTACGTCAACAAGGTAGCGATCTTGAAGGGAATTCATTTCTTTACTAATGTGTAGAAACTTATGGGATGCTAAAGTTAAAAAGAAACGCTTTCTCTGCCATTAATTACTGATTATCCCCTGAGGATTTGGGTACATTGTCTTGAGTGTAGTTTTCAGTCCCAGGTGACTAAATTCAAGACAATGAACCCAACGCGTCAGGGACTAATCAGTGCTTAATTGGTAATAAACTATAATTAACAAAAGATATGAATGTCTGTTTGTGGGTGGATAAGAGAGGTTGATTGACAGCTTAAATTGGCAAAATTCAATGTTAGTTTACTTAGAAAAATGCATTTTTTAATAGCATGTCATTGATAAAGTACTTGCTATATCTGTCATTTTAAATTACACTATATTTGGCACCTCTAGTGTGTTATATTTAGACTCGTCATATGCCTGTCATAAATTATGAGACAATATATTTTTTCCCCACCCCCTTCCCCTGTATCTCTTTCCCCCCCTCTCCCTCCCCCTATTTATTTCCTCCGCCTTTCCCCCTCTGTCTCTTTCCTCCCCTAACCCCTCCCCTGTGTCTCTCCCCCCTCTCCTGTGTCTCTCCACCCCTCCCCTGTGTCTCTCCCCACTCTCCTGTGTCTCTCCCCCCTCTCCTGTGTCTCTCCACCCCTCCCCTGTGTCTCTTCCTCCCACTCTCTCCCCTGTATCTCTTCCCCCCTCCCCTGTATCTCTTTCCCCATGTCTCCACCCCTCTCCAGTGTGTCTACCCCCTGTGTCTCTGCCCCCTCCCCTATGTCTCTTCCCCCCACTCTCTCCCCTGTATCACTTCCCCCTTCCCTGTGTCTCTTTCCCCATATCTCTTCCCCCAGTCCCGTGTGTCTCCCCCTTGTATGTCTGCCCCCACCCCTATGTCTCTTTACCTCCTTCTCCCTCCCCTGTGTCTCTTTGCCCCCTTTCCTGTGTCTCTTTTTCCTCCCTCCCCTGTGTCTTTCCCCTCCCCCCTCCTCCCGAAGCCGCAGCTAAAGCCGAGCATGGCGCGTGCGTAGGGCAACATAAGTGTGTACGCTCCTTATAGAGCATTTCCCACAATCATTATATTAGTGATAGTTACATAGTTAAATAGTAATTGAGGTTGAAAAAAGACTTTTAGCCCATCAAGTTCAACCTTTTACTGTCTAAAAACATTTAGCCCATTATCAGTTCTTCTGTAAATATGAGACTTCAGTTGTCCTTTAATAAATGCAACATCCTGCTCATAACAGGAAGAATAAACTCAGCACACAAAAAAAAGAAAATAATAGCACAGTTAGTACTAAGGAGTGAAACAGTACTTGTGTGTGATGCAACCGAGAGGCGTATGACTAACCGGGTTGGCATGTTATTGTCAGAGGGAGGTGTTTTACCTAAATGAACACCTGCACACAGCGAAGGTGCCAAAACACAATGGAAACAGGTGGCCAACAATGTGAGTAAGACGGGAAAAAAACGGTGTAATCGTGGGAAATGGAAAGAATAAAGAACCTGAGGCTCCTGCTATCATTTTCTGTTACTGTTCTTTTTGCCACCGCTGCCTAATCCCATGATGATAATGTCCCTCTATTTAAATAGGTATCTTGCAGTATTCTTGAAACAGTTTAACACTATTTGATCATAGTGCCAGTGTCTGTCTTTTAAATGACTCTGACATAGAGCCAAGTGCCAGTGCCCATTAGGGGCAGGCCGGATGCTGTGGCTGAAATTGTGTGAAGAATGGCGGATTTAATCTGCGTATTCCAGGAAAAGCTTCCTTATCTGAGAAAGAAAACCTGAGGTTTGGTTGTGAAATGGAAAACTGTGTTGGGATTTTTTTTCATGAATTTAAATGATTATATTTCAAAGAATTCGGAAATTATAAATCATGAAGAGTAGTCAAATCAATAGAAAAGGCCTAAATATGTTTGCATTTGAAACTCTTGTCACTGATTCATAAGTGTTTTAAATGCTACAGCGTTAGCTTTTAAAGCTTATCTTCAGTCATCATGAATTAAGATGAGGAGCAGGAGTTACTGAGTTTATGTGGACAAGCTCTCAGATCCTGAATGGATCATAAAATACAAGTGTACTCTAAATGCATATATACTGTCAAGGCAGATGTTTTGGAGCGTAGAGTCTGATCTCAGAGGCCCAGGGGTACCAGACTTGACTGTAGAAACTTGACGTAGTGATGGGACCAAACTTGGCAATGGCACTTCTGCTGTTTCCCCTATTAAAAGGCTTGGTCACAGACGTGACTTGGACACACAAGGTTTACATTACTATTAAGCCCTAATCTGATTGGCTGACAAGCAGTCAGAACAGGAAAAATATAGAGCCCTCTATATGGCTTAAAGCTAACCAATAAGAGTGCACAGACTTCAATCCGTACTTTCTGACTGGTTGAAATCTAAATCACTCAGAAAGTGGTGGTTACTGAGTAACCAATCAGAGTTGCTTTATTCAAATACCGGATTCTGATTTGCATAAATATTGTGGACAAGGGCTTCTGTGTAGGTGCCATGGGGGTCAGTATTGACTCTTATAGTTATAGATTTAGTTTACCAGGGGGATCTACAGGGACCCCATGGTAATGGGTTAATGTTAAGTGCCATGGAGTTCCATAAGAACCCTGATTATTCTTAGAGGCCCAGCAGGTTTCAAATCCTGTATAGCAGTCTATTTTATATGGAAATATACTGTAAATGTAACACTAATACAGACCTATTAATATACAACACACTACATATTACATCTAGCAGTGAATGTTATTCAAATATAAGATATACTAACACATGTGGTGATTAATATCAGCATCAAGGTAATAAAAGGCAGGGATAGGGTTTAGAAAATTCTGAGAAGTTAGATTTTCGGGGTAGTTGCAGGTTACACACCCCTAATATGTCCATAACACACCCCATTCAGAATAGCTCACCATCGACTGTGATGAGCTGAAATGAGCTAGGTATAACATAGATGGGATGTTATGACCCAGATTTGGGGTACCAAGTGGACCCCAAATTTTTCCCTCTAGGCCGTACCTTTTTGTGTTCAAGATCTCAGCACCCAGCAAAAACACATCTTAGGAGAACTCAGGACCTTCCAGGTTTCAAACTCATTCCAAATGTTATTGCTTATTAAAATTAATAACTCTGCTCTATCCCGTTGGATAGGACACAATAAGGACACATGTACAGTTGTGTAGTACAAAGCAGACTGACTAGTTTATTGTCTCTTGCATAGCAATATCAAAAGAGCCAAAAGACTCCACACCTGTCACCAACCGACCCCATCCCTCCTTTCTAGATCTAATTTTGCAAAGACCAAAGACTAACGCCCCCCCTTTATGACTATCTGAAGCCAGGGAGGATGCACGCCTGACCGCTCTCAGTAGTCGTATATCCAAATAAATTATTTGTCCCATACATGACTGAAGTAACTTTATATAATATTAGTAAATCCTAGGGCCTACTTCTAGAGGCTCCCACGTAGGCTGCAATGAGCGCATCACACGTGGTTACAAACACCCACACAAGCGGCACTTTACCAAAATACATCTAACACACGAGGGGACGCATTTGCAGAGGTGGAGGCTCTATGGCGCCTCACAACCGGTTACAAACGCCCACAGAAGCGGGACTTTGAAAGAAAACACCAAACACGCAATGACTAACTACGGACTTACATAAAAAATTACGACCCGCAGGACTTAGAAAAAATCCATTATGGACTCACAAAAATACGACCTTAATGGACAACCCGCTCACAGTGGCAAACATTAAAAAATACAAAAATACACACAAAAATAAAATAAAAACCTTACCCACAGCAAGGGGGGACACCCAGGACGTCTGCAAGACAGGTTAGACCTCTTTTTCAGTCAAATTTACAAAGTTAAGACATTCGAAAATAACCTAAGCGAGAGAAAAAATGGCAGATGAAAAAAAAACGAAAACGAGGCAACACGACCCCTAAAACAGCAAAATACCGCAAAGCACATACGACTTTTACAAAAACCTGTACGACCTACAACATACACGATTAGCAAGGACACTAAATTATACAAGCCTGCCTACCACATACACATTCACCGCCATTTTACAACACTAACTTACACAATGCGGAAGTACCCAGCTAGACAAACGGCTTCCCCTCGCGCACGCAGCCTATTTACACTACACACTGCACACATTGCTGACACTTACATATCAGCTCCACAACAGTGCAAACCTACATTGTATGCTGCAGGAACATCAAAACAGATTGTTAGCTCTTCAGCACATTCCTTGCTGCTTATATTAATTACAAAGCAGTAAAATATATTAATTTATGATTTAATTAATTAATTAATTAATTAGCATCAACAACAAAAAAATATAAACACGAAACAAAAAAAATAAACACCACACTATCGCAAACAACCACAAAGACCTTCACCGCGTGACCCACAAGGAGCGCCACTGGTGCTCATAGGACACAAAGTACACCAGGGGAGAGCCTTGCAATAATCTCCAAAACGAGATTACTGCGGACCTTACAATAATCGCAAAAGTGCCTATGATAACCAAAAAAACGCCAAAGGTGCTCAGCGCCAGGCTCACAATGAGCGCCAAAGAATCTCAGACCACCAAAACACTTACTCTCTGTGGCAAACAGCATTACCTGCCTTACAATTTTATTGCCGTCATTTTTTGACGGGCAAGTCGCAAGTACCAATATAACTATTGAAACATTTATATGAATACGAAAATTGCCAGAATTTGAAAAATATAACATCATCTGCAACATTTATTATTATTATGCTTTATTTGAAATGCGCCAACATATTCCTCAGCGCTGACAATTCCAACTGACACAATTTTCCTCCTCTGTATATTAGGGTATTTATAGCAAGTCCTGTGTTTTTGTTATTACGCATTGGATTTCACATCTCAGAGTAATTTTGCTGTAAAGGGGATGGATATTTCTATCAATAGAGATTCATTTAAAAAAATCTATTTAAGGTAAATGTTCTCATTACCACTAAACAGCTTATAGCAAGCCACAAATGCAACTTGTATTATGCTATTTGTCCATAGCGGCGTATGCCATTTATGTTGCCCCTAAGCAATAATACCCACTGATAACTGTGCCAGGTAATCTTGTAACCAATCCCTGCAGCAATATGCTTCATGATCTCATATGTTCAGGACTGAATAGCAATAAGGGACACAGAAAGCGATGCTAGCAGAACGCTCATATAAAGAGATTATTACAAGCATAGGGGGAATTTACTATGCACTTTCTCATATGAGATGAGGTGAGAAAAGCTGAAATAAGGTGAGATGGGTTATTTTTCTCCAAAGGAAATAATGCATAGGAAATTAGGAAATGGCATGAGATGCACTTGAGATGCTTAGTAAATCAGGAAATGGCATGAGATGCACTTGAGATGCTTAGTAAATCAGGAAATGGCATGAGATGCACTTGGGATGCTTAGTAAATGCCCACCCCAATAATAACTAATATAGTTTTTTTCTCAATGACATTTGAGACATTTGGGGAATAATATAAGCGGGACTGAGGTATAAACAGTTAGAATTATCGAAATTATTTGTATGTACAAACAGATCAATTAAACTTTTTTTCAGAATTGTGACTTCTTTTGTTTTGCTCATTTCTAATTTATACACACATGATTATTGGATTAAGGATCTAAGATTCTCAAATGCTGCTTTTCCTCTGGGAAAATAACTTTTAGAGACTTTAGATCACTCATGCTCAAATGAGTGCTCAAACATTTTGTTTGTTATGGAGGTAAAAATGGTGACAGAATGATACAAAACGGAAATACAAAATATCACCATATGCACTGACTGTATAAAAAAATCCATAGTAAAATGATGCTATGCAAAGACATTTTAAGACATTATTATGTATGGCTGCTAATAACTATTACATTTATACAAAATACAAATTTGGTCAAGGAAAAACGTTATCTCATGTTCATTAATGTGAAGTCAGGAGCACAGACAAAATATAATAAAGAATATTTTAGTATGTGTAATTATACAATATATTGATGAATAAATTATACAATTATATAGAAGTTTATTAAACAATCATTCAGTTAACAGGTATAAAAATACAAGGACTCATTAGGGTAAATGTACTAATCCTTGGGGATTTGCTGAGGTTGTAATGGCAATGTAACCACAGGAAATATACAGTACAGCATTGAGCTGCACATCCCTTGCAATACACCGTGAATCTTTGGGATTATTTATAGTTACCAGGCTATGGTATGCGATGGAATGTGGTCAAGTCCGCAGCTGGTCACACTCATATCTTGGAGATGATTCACCACTGCAAGACAAAGAGATGTTCTTTGGACTCAGCTCCTTAAAGGTGTGACCAAGACATTACCGGTATCAGACTAAAATAAATGCTCAGGTAAGAACTGTAACCACACAACATCTCATATATGTTATTGCTATTATTATTATTATTATTATTAATAATAATAATTATAATAATAATAATAAAAATAATATAACCTTTATTTATATAGGGACAACTACATCACATATCTATAATAAACCCTCATATCTTCTTGCTGATCCCCAAAGCAAGACAAAAAGCTGCTCTAAAACTGAAAGGTGATGGCTTCTATGGCTTCTGGGTTTCCTTTCGTAAGAAATTGAAAGTGAAACAAAAAGCATGGTCTTATTCAGAGCTTGTAAAAGGTGTAATAATGGGAAGCCCCATAAAACAATTTACTGTAAGAAGTGTGGTAGCTGGTACAGCAGTGTTCGGCTGGTCAAAAAATATGGGGTATCTTGAGAATTGCCCCAGCCTTTCCTGGCATTCATTTCTTTATCACTGTTGCTAGCAGTTGAACGGCCACAAATCATATCAAGAATGGTACCAGTAAACTTGCCTATTTTTAAATACTGAGCACCTCCTGATACTATTCCAACATATCTTGCTAACAGAAAACAGACATTGGACAGGAATATCTAACACCTTAACAGTAAAGCTTTTCCAAGTATTAGCCTCTCAGCAGCTTGATTGGTAGTTGTGTGCTATAGAAGGGACCTTCCCCTTTTCTTTCTGTAATTTCTTTTCGCTATTTCTTAGCTAGTTGAATATGATTGTCAAGTAATTACAAGTCACACCAATAATGATTCCATTGCATTCCATATCACATACATAACTATAACACACCATACATCTGTCTGGCTTAGTACTCTGCATGACATGTATATAACCAATACCAGCTCACATGAAGGGCTCTTTAGTCCACCCCAGGCCTCCTTGGTTGGTGGAAGTAGCCCTTTGACCTGGCAGGACTGGGGTATAGTAATAGCTAGTGGCCATTTATGGGCTCTTTTGGGTGCCATCAGTGCCAATATGCCCCCAGCTAGCCATGTGTTAGTATACCTACCCACCTGTTACCTAATTGTTTGTTCTGGGTATGATGAATGTTGTTTATAATATATGTTAACAGAAAATGTATTATGTTTTGTCACAGCAGCAGATGGTGAGGGGAGTCCCGGGACAGAGGTGAAGTGGGTGAGATCCTACCTTACAATGGTATGGCTGTTCCATCACGATAGCCCCTGGGCAAGGGTTTCAGGGCAAAGGGTATACTGTCTCTGGCCAGGCTCCTCCCCTCACTTGTTCATTGTTTCATTTATGTATTGATTAAAGTTATTACTTCATTTGTTTTTACCAATAAACCATGTGGCCTATTTTCCTCCAATATGTGGTCTATGTCTAATCATTATGCTTTAATATACCAACTGGGCCATGCTTGGGTCATGTAAAGTAAATTACACAGCTAAAGAAACCAATATATTTGCAGTTGTGAAACACAGCACATCCTAAAGTATATGTTCTATCTTCCAATTATGTTTCCTAACAACTTTAAAAGCTCATGATCTGCTGTTGATTGAACACAAGCTCAGTATGTATGTCAGGTCTATTTATCTTTATGTGTTTGCTCCCATGCTTGTTTTAAACTAAATACTACACAACTGGAAAGTCACCAGTTTTTATAGAACTGTTAGTTAGTCAGTTGGCATAGGAGACATTGTTTTATATTTTATAACTGCTCTGGAACTGTTCTGGGGAAGCCAATAGACTTGTTTACAAGCCAAATCGTGCACTTGATGTCTTGCCTCAGTGTCATGAACAGCAAGTAGAGAAAAATATAAACAATGAAGGAATTATGTACATCTATCGAATATAACATAAAATAAGGTGATGATGAAAATAAAATATGCATTCTGAGAAATTCACTATTATATAAATTTACTATATGTTGATAGAAACAATAGTAGAGACATAAAACACACTTGGAGGAGCCTGTGGATCTCTTGTGACCAGCAAATTCTATGTATGTATATATATTTATACACAAACTTTAAAATGGACAAAATATTTTCAAAAAGTAAAAAACTAAACACACTTTGATATGTAATTATTCTTTACTGTTGGGTTACATTTTCTTTGTTCTGGTGCCTACTGTGGGATTATGGTGAGGATGTGTTGTGGAGATACAAGATCATATCTCCCAAGACCCCATTTTCATACTAGCTGTGCTATTGACTGTATATGATCTGACAGCTAAATAGAACAGGCTGTGGGAGGTATATTCAAGTCTAATATTAAGCTCACAACAAAGCACAACTAAATATGAAAATAATAACTTTGTGATTGGTTAAGAGGACTCTGTACATTTTAATTCTCAGGTGGACTGTAAGATCATGGCAGTGGAGATATAAGAAGCCAGTGGAGTTATATCAGCATCTGTTCCCTGAAAGAAAGAAAATATTGGATTAAATGATTTGCAATATATATAAAGTGGACCGTCAGTACTCAACTCGCTGTTTACGGTACTCGACACATCTGACTGGGAAAAAATTGCTTGGAACTCAATGCTTCCTCAGTACTCATCATATTCGCGTCACCCTGCATCCTGTCTCCCCAGGAAGTAAAGGAGGTATTAAGAAGCAGTGTAGTGTGCCTTCAAGAGCTCAAGAGTAAAATTGTAGCCTGTGCCTATAAGTTCCAAAGTGAAGCATGTGCCAATAAGAATCAAAGTGCAGCCTGGGCCTACAAGAATCAAAGTGTAGCCTGTGCCTAAACGAATCAATTTGCAGCCTGTGCCTATTAGAATCAAAGTTCAGCCATTCCTTATAAGATCCAAAGTACAGCCTGTGCCTACAAGAATCAAAGTTTAGCCTGTGTCTATAAGAATCAAAGTGTAGCCTGTGCTTATCAAGAAACAACACCATCAGTTCAAAGTAAAATGTAAAATTTCTTGGGTTTGGGTTTGGAATGGACTATTTCAATTTACATTGATACCTATGGGAAATACTTGTTTGGTACTCATCGTTTTTGGTACTCAACCTGTCCCCCGTAATGTATTCAAGTTGGGTACCAAGGTATCACTGTATATATATATATATATATATATATATATATATATATATATACATACAGTATATCATATATTATAATTGTCCAACTACGATTCATCGTTACGCTGTTTGCGTAGTACGTACGACTTAGCGATGAGCGGCGCAGGCACTCATCGCCCAGCTCGCCTCACGTTGCGAGGCGAGCCGTTAAACCGTAGCACTTAGGCAATGAGCGCCACAGATGCTCACTGGCGGCGAGCCTCGTGTAGCGAGGCGAGCTGTTTTAAACCGTAGCACTTAGAGGCAATGAGCGCCGAAGGCGCTCATTGCTGGTGAGCCTCGCGTAGCGAGGCAAGCCTTTAAACACGTCACACGCACGGAACCAACCTTAACGTAACAAACACCCACACGCACTCAAAATACGACCATAACGGCCGAACCGCGCGCACCTATAAACAGTCAAAACACACCAAATACTCACAAAAACTGTATAAAAAGCTTACCCATAGCAAGGGGGGGGGGGGCACCCAGGACCTCTGAAAGTGAAGTTACACCTCCATTTAAGTCCAAATTCCCAAGTTCAGTATAGTGCAGTGTAGTGTTTATACTTAGTGTCATGATGGTCCTTCAGGACCGTCATGGCACTTATGTGGTTAATGTTGCATTGTAACAGGCCCATAATTGTCATAATATACCCTTATGGGACTGATGGAGTTAAATAGAGGCTTATGAGGGTCTGGATAGACCGCCATAAGTGACCGGGTTAAAATGGTGTAGTGCTTACACTTTGGGTCATGAGAGTCATGGATGACCATCATGGCACTTATAGTGTTATTACATGCGTTCATTAGTGTGTTAGAGGGGTCTATATAGTTCAGGCACACAGTACACTCACATTGTGTGACAAACAGCATTTCAACACTTTCTTTTATGGACCGTCATTTTTTGATGGGCAAGTCGCTAGTATATATATATATATAGCTCTACGGAGTAAGTTGGCGCATTACAAATAAATAATAAAAATATTATAAATAAACACTAAAAAAAAAAAAATATATATATATATATATATATATATAGATATATAATTTATTTCTTGCCAAAGAAGAATGCTTTTTTTATACAAGGCTCATGCCTAGGGCAGCAACTTTAGAGGGGCAGCAGTGAACCCAGTTCCAGTAGAGCATCCTTAAGCATTGTATAATTTTGTTATTTTGTTTACCAATGCTTTCTCTGCAAATCTTACTATTGCTGCACAATAAGATGCAATATTTCTAAACTTTAGATAACTCATTACATGCAGCTAAATATTTTAAATATGCTCTTTTTAAAACAATGTTGGAAAATGTGAACGTTCCCTAGGCCTTTAATGTACCAATTGTAAAAAAAAAAAAAATGATTACAGCAACAGGGATGAATAGTTCCTTATACTTGTGGTAAGAGCCTGCAATGTTTATCTTTTTTCTGGGCAGCAGTTTAAAGGAGCTCCCAATCATAATTGGCAAACACTTTACTTGGGTTATTATTTCTATTATCTTTTATTTATAAACTGTCACGTATTCTGCGCTGCTGCACAGTGGCGTAACAAATTAGAAAAAAAGAATTAGCAATTGTTATAGGACGTTGAGGGACCTGCTCAGAAGAGGAGGTTTTGTTTTCCTTCCCTTGGATCAGTATTATAGCATTTGGGTAAGTAACTGCTCTGCAATGCATACACTTTCATTTATTTCTATTTTTCGTTTGTTTTTTAAAGTTTTTAGTTAACATGCTTCATGCGGCTGTGTATTAAAATATATATAATGTTTGAAATTATTCATAGAGATGCCACACCTTCACAAATTTAACAAAATAAAAGTGTCTGCACTCCCAAACTTAGTATACAACTACAAGGAGAAACATTCAGTTACATTTAGCATAGTTAGTTTTCATATAGGTTTAGCCTAGAGTTTCTGTAGTTACTTAGTGTCACAACCGCTTCTTCAATTGGGCTTGCCCAGTACCTAATTCTGACCCACCCGGCGATATGTGATGGTTCTTGTTATTCTCCCTGCTAGTAGAGATAGAACCAGACCATTATTGAACCATCGGGATAATCACAGGGACACAAGAATTATCAGGCAGAGCAGCAGAGTTACCGTCTGTGAATCCTCCTTTAGGCAAATGTAGAATTATTAACCCCTGTCATGCGCAGGGCCTGACTGCACTGTTTTTGACCATGGCCTGAGCTGTCAAGAAGTTACCCTGTTTTATTGTTATAGTTATGTATTTTGTATTAAATTGTATGTGTTGTGATTATGTTACAGTTTGGTTATCTGTAATGACTCAGACCCACCTAAATAAACAAACACAGGGGGTCAGCAGATAAACCGTCTAAGTGTTTACAGCAAATGGTGATAGGTAATACAATCACCAGGATAAGCTGAACAGATGTACAGGGTTTCCCAGTAAGCAGGGGCAGCCTATTATGTTAATTGGTCACTCTTCTATGTAGCTAAGGATGGGGCTTACTTGATTGGCCAGCCTGTGTGCCAGAAAATTGTATAAAATGTGACAATTAATAAAGGTATGACAGTTGTGTCTGAATTTTGGCCACCAGTTGGGAGGGGTCCTGCCAGTCAGGCATGGAGTAGAGTCACCTTCCAGAGACCAAGGGGACCCAGCTAATTTTTTCCGCATCTGGATCAGAGGGAAACTGTTTAGACTTTGGGACAACAGTGGACTTGCTCTCAGAGGACCATAAAGATTGTCAAGAGGTCCGGGGAGAAGGTGGCATGGACTGTGTGTAGAATTCTGTCCTCATAGATGTTAAAATTAGCAAAGCTACCTTGATGCAGTGGCTTGACCTGGAGGAGGAAGAAGTAGTCCCTAGCTATAGGGGGCTGAGCCTCACCTAGTTAGAGGCATGGGGACAGGGCCTAACCCCAGCAGTGCCAGGCCCAGGGGAAGACCTGTGGGAAATCTACCCTGCTCTTATAGTCAGGGAAGAATCAAATGAGCACTGGTCCCAACTAATGGACTGTTAGTGGGAGGTTCCTTGGATATTCATTGTCCAGGGGGCAGCCACATACCCTAGAGCAGAAACAGCAAGCAGCCCTGCTCTTCAGACTGTGCAGGAGGCAGTAACAGCTGGTACTCAAGGACTGCCTGTATCCACATGCCAGGAAGTATCAGATGGAGAGAGCCAGGAGATTCTGCCCATGATCCAAGGACTAAACATCCAAAAGAAGGTGGGAGCTGTGCACATAATTCCCCCTAGACAGGATCAGGCGAGGTGCCCAGAGAGGCAATTAGTTTATCACTTGGATGGATTTTTTCTAGGGGGTTGGAGAGGTGGAGTATCCTGGAAAGCCCTCAGTGCAACAACAGGATTGAACCACAGAAACTATGGACTATGGACGCTTCCTGCACTCCCTAGACTTACCACTACCAGCTGGCACCGAGTTCTTGGACACTGGATATTATTGGGACTGTGTCATAGCTTAAACATCAGAGGAGGACAAGTGGCGGCCATGGAACTGGAAAGCAATCCAGCAGGATGTCTTCCCAGTCTCCACTAGAAAGAAGGGGGAGGAGTTGTCATGCCCAGGGCCTGACTGGACTTTTTTGGACTATGGCCTGGGCCTGAGCTGTCAAGAAGTTACCCTGTTTTTTTTATAGTTATGAATTTTGAGTTACTTTTGGTTAAAATGACATATAAATTGTATGTATTTTGATTATATTACAGTGGTGTTATCTGGTGATGACTCAATTAGACCCACCCAAATAAACAAACACAGGGGGTGTTGAGCAGATAAGCAGTCTGAATGTTTACAGCAAATGGTGATAGGTAATACAATCACCAGGATAAGCTCATCCGATGTACAGGGCTTCCCAGTAAGCATGGGAAGCCTATTATGTTACCGTAATTGGTCCCTCCTCTATGTACCTAAGGGGCTTACTGTGATTACCCAGCCTGTTTGCCAGAAAATTGTATAAAATGTGACAATTAATAAAGGTATGACGGTTGTGTTCCTGATATCCTGGTGTTCTGATATCCTTGAAGCAAGCTCCTGAGCGTAGTACTGGTGTTTGGTCCATCTTCTGCTATCAGAGGTGTAAAAGGACCACATGATTCTGCTGGATTGGTTTGAACCAGGTTCTTACCAAGTCCAATTGAAGTAGCAGATCGTGACAACCCCTATGATCAGAGTTAACCTTGCCTTAATAATGAGCACACACTTAAATTATGCATGACCGCCTGAGCACTGTTTATTAGTCAACAATTCAACAATCTTATACACATTGGTCACCCCTCACTATCAAGCCACACCTCTTAGCAACAGTCCTCTTAACCAATCCCCAACCCTTCTCCTTCTAGCTATGTGACCCACCTGTCAATCATGTCACTAACTACCCCTGTGGTGCTGGAGCCTAACAGGCTGAATAATTTAATAGGACCTTTTGACCTGGGTAGGGGAATTCACACTTTAAGTTTCCCCTGTAAGGAAGCTAGCAGTCCAGAGGACCGTAATGGCTAATTAGATCTTCCTCACCCTTTCCTGAATGAAATGTCCTGGCTCCTCGACATCTTCCCAAACCCCCTCAGCCTCTTACCCCATAATTCTGACCCTATCCTTCAGGATTTAGATGACATGCTTTAATATATTCCTCAGGGAAGCCCAGTCATTTTGATGCCAACATGATATGGGGATTCTCATACTTAACAGTACATATATAAGTCATCTATGTTATATTTATACCACAGGCAATATTAAACTACTCATGCCAGCAGGGTAACCCTAAACCATACACCCATGGGGTACCACAATTATAACCACTCAGCTCACAGGGAAATAATTGTCCAGATACAGTAAGTAAAGCATTTTCAGAGAAAATCTTTATTTTGGTAGACTCTTCTAGTGCGTGGAAAGATAATCATTTGTTCTTTTATAGGCAAGTGTACTAGCAAGCTGCCTTTATTGATCCTATTTGAGGGCATGAGTCCTGTGCTGAAATCATAAATCCACCAATGAATCATGAAGTCTGCCTACCTCCTCCTACTTCCACATTTCAGACACAAGCAGTGTCTACTAAAATAATGATTTTACCTTAAAATGTTTTTATGCCCACGGCTTGCAAAGCTGCTACATTGATTTAATTTTTTTACTACTTTTTATTACCACATTTAAAGTTTTTCCAAATCTACAGCAGTCCTTTCATTTAAAATCAAAATATTATTATAGAAATTATTTTCCGATTTCCTTCTACTATTAAGTTTAAATATTGTATATTCCCCTCAGAATTTGGGATTTAATAGAACTGCTGAAACTAGCCCTTCAAGAAGTATGGGAAATTCATCTTGTAGACTCCACACCTTTATATATCAGGTTATTTTATTTAACCTGTATTTGTTTCATGAACCCTAAAAGGGACATTGTGGCATTTTGAAGAAACCCTCCATATGGAAAAGTCAATACAATATGATGGTGTCAGTGGTGGTGGTAGAGACACATATTAAAGTAGTGATATCCAATCCTCATCCAGGACCCCAGAAAGGTTTAAGGTTTCAAAGCCTGTTGAATTTTTTTTTCTTATTGTTTTTATTGAAAGAAACAGGGTTATAACGTGTTACATGAACATTACAGGTAAAACATAACCAGTGCGGATATAACATAATGTACATCTTAAGCGCTGTTGTAATAAAATAGATAGAATGTAGAAGGAAGCAGAAAGGATAAATTAAGGGGAAGGGGAGAGAAGGGGGAAAGGGGTTAAGTATATTGTAGTGGATTCACTGTAGGCTACTGTATATTTTTCCTATTGTCATATCCAATGTGTAGGGTCCAAGTATCCCAACATGAGGCCCACTTTCTGTGGGAATTATCTAGGTCAGCTCAGATAGTGGTCATAGAATGCATACATTTAATTTTTTTCTAGATTGCACTAAATTCGGGTATTGCCGACTTTCAGGTTTTAGCTATCTTAGTCCCAACTGCTAAAACAGTTGACTTGATAAAAGTTGAGCTTTACATAGCTTTAAATAGACCCTATATGGGAAGGCCTAATAAAGCTTCTTCTGTTTTTTGGGGGATCCTGTGACCCCACAGTCTCTTTAATATATGATGTCTCTAATCATATATGGGCAATCTTTGGACAGTTCCAGAGGACATGTTTTAGGGTGCTTGGGGAATCACATTCTCTGAAGCAACTGCCATCTAGGTATATATCATAAAATGTCAGCCTGGCTGGAGTCAGGTACCAACTCATGATGGTCTTGTGCAATTTTTTTCTAAGGACTGGGTTGAGGGAGGAGCTTGTAGCCTGTTTATATATTTTGTTCTATTGCATATATATATGCATTAGGACCCCAACTTACACTGATTGTATCCAAGTACAGAATACTGAACAAGTGCTTCTATAAATAATCAAGTGCCATCAATATATGCAAAGTCTGAGCCATAAATAATTGAACAGTCCTGCAAATGCAGTCAGTTTTATCTGAGTAATGTTATTATAAATGTTCTGTGCATGCATATATCAATAAATACATTATATTTAAACATCAATCAACTTGCACTGGTTTTCAGCTTACACTGATACATGTGTAAGTAGGGGACCTAAAGCACCTAATTACTCCACTAAAGATTAGTGAAATACTGCATTAGTAGAAGATGTAAGAAAAATACTCAAAATCAATCAAAACATAATTTGGTCATTCATAAAGCTATCATCATGATTGATAAACCAAAGCTTTTTTTTGGGGGGGGGGGGGGAATAAAGGGTGAACTATTGCTTCTTATCTTAAAGGCATATCTAAGTTTCGTGGATTATGAGTGATCTAATAGAAGAAAATCAGTAGTGTATGTAAACATTTTTTTGGAGGAAAAAATACCAGAATAAACATTTAAGCACTTACCTTGAAGTTAGCAAAATGCCTTGTAATTACTGGCAGTTGACAATTAGAGTTAACACCCCTTGAAACCCAGGCTAAATTAGCATAAAATTAATAATTTGTTTTGGTCAATCAGGAGGAGGTACAGGCAGTTGATACATTTGTATCAAGCTCTGGGGTTCCTGTTTGTGCTTTCTCCTAGTGCTCTGATTCAGCTGTGTGCTCAGACCCCATCCAACCATGTAATGCCATCCTGCAGCAGTTACTTCCTGGGATCTCTACAGGAAGGTCAAACTGTATCTGGCTGCCTCTCCTCAGTGTACTTGGGTATTTAAGCTCCCTGTGGGTGTGTAAAGCTGGATTTTACTTTCCTTTGTAAGTACATTGAACTTTTCTATATAACACATATTTTTCTGATAATCACTGCCTGTTTCTTACCAAACATTTGAAACCTAGGAAACTTATTTATACCTTTAATAAAATCTATAAAATTGTTATTCAAACTCTGACTTATTTTGCTCACAAAACTTTAACTATAATCACTCACCTGGACATACTTTCCTTGTCTCCTCTGTTACACCTAAATACATTTCAAGGCCAGCATTGTAATCTGTGAACACGTCTCCAGCCCTGTACATCTGGCTGCTAATTCTGTCTATTAACCTGGGGAGTCTCCATGCAGCAGCCTCCATCTGCAATCACAGACCAAATTTCCCCAGTTCATCTTTAAAGGGAAATCTGGAAATAACAATGTGATCTAGTTAGAAATTAACAATATTGAAATTGATATTCACCAGTAAATAGACAGCACAGCAAACGCTACAAATAAACAAAGTTCTCAAAAACAAATTAGAACTTTTCTTCCCATTTAATAGGATTCTCACTCAATGCCACGTATACGGTCTTTATGAAAAAAAACAATTAGAAATATAATTACAGATCAAATAGGAAGCTTCCCACATGGATTTGACAGATAAAGGCTTGACTTTGTTCTATTTAATCCCGATGCCTAAGGTCCTAATATAAAAACTGATTTCCAGATGTGAAGAGTCACTAACTAATTCCCCATGGTACAGAATTTCCACATATAGTGAATGTGACATGATGATCTTCAGTGATCGAAATTAAACCCATTATCTGAGTTTATAGGAATATCTGCCATGTATATATTAGCGACTGATGTAATATAAGGGGACACTACAGTGGTCATACAATTGGGTTCTATTTACTTAGCAAATGACTAAAAATAAAACCAGTATTTAAAGAATATAAATGCAATGTAGATTGTAAAACTTACAATTGAACTGTAGTGTACTGTTAGGTGTCCAGTGGGTAGTAGAGGATCTGCCCAGGAGACTGTCCTAAATTTATTTCAGTTTTTTTTTTTTTTTGCAGTGGCAACTATCAGTCCAAGGAGGGCACTGTTCTTCTAGGGGGTTTACTTGTAAGTGTACAGTATAATAGAGCAATTTTATCGATTGCATTGAGCTCAATTAATCATATCACAGCTCTGATGTTTATTGAATCTCTTTGTTTATATGCAATGAGGCATACTCCTATCAGGACAGCCCCCAGAGAGGATCCATTCCCACCTCCTGGTCACCCGATAACCTGGAGAGAAGCAGATCTGCTGGAGCCTTAAACAATAAACTTCAAATCTAGGATTTTAAAAGCTACATTGGACAGATGCGAATGTTATTGCTAATCAGTTATCAAACAATCAAATGAAACATTTTTATTAAAGTGCCACTTGTAGCTATGAAACACTGAGATAGATATAAAACATCTTACACTCAATAAGATATCCTTTCAAAGAAATGTTTTATAATTTTATTTCTTTGTTATTGTGCAAATATTGGCTTCAGTTAAAAGACCACTTGACTTCTATATTTACAATATCATCTCTTGGAAAATTGCACTTGAGACAAATGGGCAACATGTTTTAAAAAGTAAAATCCAAAGAATAATTTAGCTGCGGCAAATGAAATGTGGGAACTAATGCTGTTTGGTGTATAATAATGAAATATGTAATACATTACTAAATGAATATACTGTACCTATTTTGAAGCATTGTGATGAAGAGCTGGCAATCTGTGTTGATGTTGCTGCAGCATTAGTGGTGTGTAGCTGCTGTGTAAGCGTGCTGAATGTGTGCACTGTGTGGTATGAATATCCGTAGGTCGTTTGTTGCGTTTTGCGAGTTTGTTGTGGTGTTTTGCGAGTTTCTTGTGGTGTTTTGCGAGTTAAGAGTGCTGTAGCCTCGTTTTCGTTTTGTTCGGAGGCCATTTTTTCTCTCGCTTAGATTTTTTTTTAGTCTCTAAACTGTTTTATTTCGAGTAAAATCAAGGTGTAAGTTGTATTTTTGAGGTCCTGGGTGCTCCCTCTTGGTGTAGGTAAGGTTTTTATGTATGTGCTGTGTGTATGTATTGTGTTTTACATTTTGTAATGTTCGCGAGTTGCGTCCGAGTGTTGCGAGGCCGTAATGTGTGTGAACGTGTCTCGTATGTTGTTTGCGAGTGTCGTAATGTGTGTGTCGTGCTGTTTGGTTTGCAACGTGAAGTTTGCGAGGGTCGCAGTTGCTTTGCGAGGTCCTCAGGTGCTGGCATGGAGCGCCTACGGCGCTCCATTCCAGCAACTGAGACCCTCGGCCACTGCCCTCGCTAGTAAATTTTCAATCAAAACTAAATCAAAGTAACTCAATCTGAGAATGAACAATCCCTAAGTAGGCCTAGTAATAGAGCAGCCTCTTTTACTCACTTTTCCCGTTCACGGTGAGAAATAATCTGTAGCATATCAATCTAATCTCACTCAAAGAGTGATCCAGACCCAGAAATACAGGCATACAAGCAGCAAATCCCAGACATACATTTTGGCCTCTCTTGGGCCTCGTCAGTGAGATGTAGCTACACTCCCTAAGTTACAGTGAGCAAGGAGTCCACATCTTTAAAGAGCTCAATGATTGCTAATCTTTGAGTAGGTAACCAGGTCTATAGATACTTAGGTGTTGCTCATTCTTAGATTGAGCACCATTGATTTTCACCACTGTTTGGGAGCCAGGCAGATAAAACAACACTCTTCCGTGGATTTACTGATAAACCCTTGTGAAGATTAGTGAATCTATGGGTCTGAAACCGAAGAAGCTGCATCCTATTTGCTCTAAGCTTAACATGAGGACTTAGAGCTCCATTAAATTTGAACCCCATAGCGGCATCGGCAAGCCCCTAACGGCTGCAGGCTTATAATTCAGCTGCGTTACAGAGTTATTAAATTCCACCATGCCATAGACACAAGCCTGTAAACCATTAATGAGCGCGTTGCAAGTGCGGATATGAGCATGATCAATTAGTCAAAACTGTAGTTACGGGTTTAGACGGAGCCAATGGCAAAAGAGATCGTCATCATTACGTCACTGAAAAATGAAGGTTAGATTTCAAAGCCTTACGGGTTTCAATTACAAGTTATGATCGGACCCGCATTCCAGAAATAATGCAATATTAATAAATCAGTAAATATGAAATTCTAGTCCATGCGAGTTCCATTATATGTATTAACACATTGATTGCCAGGATTGATATAACATGGAAATTAAACAGAAATAAAAGTATTTTATATTGCAGATTTGCGAGCTTGAGAGTGTTGTGAAATTAATTTTAATACCTAACATAACTTTCCCTTTAATAATGAGTACAGTAGTGTGTGTTTATTTGCGTTTACAGTGCTACGGAAAGGACTATAACCCCCTTCCGGGTCCTCTCTATTATTATTATTACTAGCTACTTGCCCATCAAAAAATGACGGTAATAAGATTGTAAGGAAGGTAATGGTGTTTGGTTGAGACATTAATTTTGTTGGTGTTCCGATATCCTTCGGCACTCATTGCGAGCCTCGGCGCTCATTGAGAGCCTCGATTTTCGAACGTAACAGTTATGGGCTTGACAGAACAAAGGATTTGCGGCCACGGTGTTCAATTGTCGACATCCTGTAGGTTTTTTTCGCCCTTACTCCGCAAGTCGTTGGCGGGTTGCTTTACGGGGCCAATTTAATAGCTGCAAGACTTACGGGCTATGTTACGGGCTACAGTTTTACACGTTGAGGGAATTTAATAGGGCTGTTAGTCTGGACTCCAGAAGAACTAGAACCCACATCTATTCCATTGGGGATATTTTATCAGCCCAAGTCTTTTTATTGTTTATTTTCTTTCAATCACTAATAAACATTAAGGGGACTTTTTAGCTATTCATGCTGCTAATATGAAGCAACTCCCCTGTGGGTGTGTCTTTAGGTCATAGCTGTGCAAGATTTCAACTCAATTAAGGTAGAATAGGAAAAAAGGGTAGGCATCTGAGGCTGTGAATCTGTGAAGAATGTATTTTATCTAACATGGAGAAGGATACAATTAATTAGTTAATTAATAATTGAGTAAGCAACCTAGTTAAAACATGTATATAAAACAAAAAATGTATAAATGGTCCCTTTAAGTTTATTTATTGATCGCATTATACTTTTCCTGAGTTACTAATACTGCACTTTTATAGAAACATTATAATTCTATCCTTTCTGCTATTTCTTCAAGATAAAATATTTTGAGATGGTCTTATAAGCACCAATAACATAAGACTAAATAAAACAACTAATACATATAAAAGATACACAATAAAAACGCCAAGTGAAACCTAATATAATTTCATAATAAAAATATGGAAAAGTGAACCATTAATCCAGTAATGGGTTAGTTAGGTACTGATAACAAGATGTCTTCTGGATGAATCTCTTGAGTTGAGTGACAGACAAAATGTTGTAAAATCAAAGTTGTTTTACAAAATTAAATTTTTAATACCTTCCAATTGCACATACTCATATATTTCTAGTACTTTACTATCAAATTATAATTGGGACATATTATACAGTCCTTTAACACTGTTTTTTTTTTAAATAATTTTATTAAAAAAAGCAAAAAGCCAAACGTAATTTTGCCCATTATGAATTCTTGCTGTTTCATGTTGTTAAAATGGAATCTCAGTGATCCTTTAACCCTATCCTTGAATGCCCTCAGACAAGTAATATTTCAGCAACAAATAATGGAAGGTCAAACATACAGCTGTGGCTCCAGCCATGCTGAGCCAGGGACAGAGCTGCCGAGGAATGAAAGCTATGGATTTTTTTCTTTTAGCTCCAGGGAGAATACTATATGCAGTGTTACATCTGCACGTGTGCATATAGTTACATAGCAGATGAGGTTAAAAAAGAGACATTTCTCTGACAGCAAACTAATTGAGCATTACTGTCAAAAATGTACAGCTGAACTGCTCTGCAAAACGTTAAATATTCATTCTAGGACATTGATGGCAGTTTAAGGGCTGGGCAATATTCTGGATAATGTCATGTTTTTATTAAAAAATGGGACTGAGCCTGGTTACTGACAATGCTGCAGAGACTTTTTTAGGTTTTATGTTGCTTTGATGCCGCTTTCTGTGCCCCTCGTGTCTCACTTATTTCTACTCTATTTCGTTACTATGAGCCCTATAGTATTCAAAGCGAGCAAATGCCTCTAACATGCAATTTTGGCTGTGGATGATTTTTTCTCTAAATGTTTAGATGTATTCTATTGACTCAAGACTGCACTTTTACTCCTTAAACCTAAACCTGTCTTTATAAGTAGAATCTAATAGGGGTGATCATATGATCTGACATTATTTAAGCAAGCCTGTAATTTACTTCTTAGACACAGCCAATAGTAAATTAGACCGTCATCATGATGTCAGTAGAACATGGAAGTTAGACTTAATCTACAATCGGAGTCTAAGAATTACGGTAATTAGTGTCAATAAGTAATGTTTGCTGATTGGGCTCGCAATCAAGCACTCTATAAAATGCATTAGAGCATCTGTTTTAGTCTATGTGGGTTTCATAATATGAATTAACCCATGGGTCCCAGGATTCATATTACTCAGAAATAATATTTAAAAATAACATTTTTTAATTGCATATTTGTGGGTTTGAGACTGTTGTGCAATTAATTATAATGTCTTTCCATGCCTTCCCAGGCTTTTAAGTACAGTATTGTGTGTTTAATTGCTGTTGCAGCTATAATAAGTGTTTGAAACATGCCTCGTAACATTATGACAGTTGATACAGTTGTCATGTATGTATCATGCTTTTCAGAGTGTGTACAATACACACAGACTACATCCTCATCTGACGTCAAATCTGTGTTTCTCTGTATGGCAGGTACACTGCATACAGACATGTCAGTGCATATCCACGCACTATTCCATAAGCATTGCACCAACAGCCTGCTGTTCTCTCAAAACGTGCTGTCCTAGACCTGAGCCGTATTTATTTAGTAATTGAGGTTGAAAAAATAATTGTAGTCCATCAAGTTCAGCCTTTTTAAATCTCCTCTGATTCTTGTAATCTTGTTTATTGATCCAGCGGGAGGCAACCAAAAACCTCAAAGTAACAATGCCCATTCTCTCATAAGGGGAACATTTCCTTCTTGATCCGAAACACTGACAATCACATTATTCACTGGATCAATACTCCTCATAACCTTGTATGCCCTTTATATACACAATGCATCTATAGTTCCTAGGTAATTTAGTTTACCTTAATATGTTTTTTTTCTGACAGCTGAGATCTGAGTATTTAAAAGTTACTGTCCTCTTTCTCATTAGTGCTGCGCCTGCGTCACAAAAAAATAAAAATGGCAAATAAATCTGCTTCATTGCCTCGGGTGCCTGCGGTGACTTACAATGTGTTGTTATCCCTTCAGCAATAAACTGGGAGTATCTGCCAGGAATAGCACTCTCTATGCTTTATATATTTTACCAGGCCACTGAAGATTATGCTAATGCCGTATTACAGTCATTTCAAGAAGTGCCTGCAAAGTCTTCAGTTTTGTTCCTTACCCGAGCAAAACATCTGTCTGTCTGATTTATGTTGATTGCCGCACATGAAATTCTGTTACATTTTACACCGTTTTTCTAACTACCTATCTGAACTGTCAAAAGAAAACTTATCATAATGAATTAGGTGTACAGAGGCACCTAAATATGCTCATGTTACCATTTAGGTGATAAGTTGCTGTGTGATTTTCAGGGCAAAATAAGAAAGAATTAGGAAAGAATGAAAAAATATAGCTGTAGTTTGTCGCTGTGAATATTGTCACTGTGTTAAAACGTATAGCATTCAGCAATATTTAATTTCAGTGCACTTACTGTATTATGGAAATAATATTTTAGCCAGTAATGAAAAAAAAAATCATATTTCTGTACAAACCAAGACTGCAAAGTAATGCACAGGGTAATTACTTAAAAGTATATCTAAGTTTCCCTGTTTTTACCTTTTTCTAATCTAACACTTGCTGCTTATATCAGATACACACATTACATGGAGTCATTCTATACACATACAGATTTATTTTATTTAAAAATCAAACTTGTTTTCCACACCCCCAGCTGCTTACATATGCACAGTGAACCTCCCAATCGAAACACTGCATTTAGGTACAGATTTTAAGTCTTTACTAACTCCAAGCCAGCAGGAGCTCAATGCAGAAATGTATAGATCAGTGTCTTCTCCTACTTCCTTCTTCAGGGAGACTATAGATCCCCTGATTCCTTCCTGCACAAACTGCCATCATTGATTGTTAAATTGTATTAAAATGTACTAGCTGCCTGTGATTGGTCAAAACAAATTATGAATTTTATGTTAATTTTAGCAGGAATTTTCCAGGGATGTCAACTCGAAAAAGCAAACATCAGGGTAAGTTTGTAAATATTTATTTTGGTATTTTCTCATGCATTAAAAAGTTTCTATACACTTCTGATTCTTCTCTATCAGGTGCATTCATAATCCGGGAAACTTAAATATGCCTTTAAATATGGGCTAAGGACAAAATCTAGAACTAAATAATAAAAACATTTATTTGTTTTGATATTGCATAATGTTTTTAGTAATAATTTTTTTCAATAATTTAAGGACTACTATAGTCATATATTTGTCACCTTTTATATGTAACTATGTTGCATGTGAAGCAGATATTTTCATTTTTACTGAGATGGGAGAAGAAGTTTATATCTAGACAATGGTATGTTATAGGTAGACCTGCCAGTGGTTTCCAGTTCTAAGAATGGAAGCCTGCAGTAAACAATAATGATATAAAAGTTACGGGCTTGCGCATGCGCAATGAGCGCAGAAGGCCCGAAAGTTAAGGGCTACCAAGGTCAGCAATGAGCTCCAAAGGCGCTCATTGCGGGGCCCATAAGGTAGAGGGGGGGAGAGGCTCGCAATGAGCGCCAGAGGAACTCATCGCAAGGCTCACAAGGTAGACGATGGAAGAAGCTAAAATCGAGTTACCGGTTTGAATAAAAAAATGGCGTTGGTTTACATCGAGCTTTAGGCTTGAAAAAAAATGGCGTTGCCATTTCCTTCAATCCCGCAAGTCTGTTTTAACCGCCGCCAATTTCTTTTAAGCTTGTAACTCCAACGCCGTTGGGAGGCTGCCAAAAGACGCCAATTGAATAGAAAATGACCTTGCAACTTCACTTACGGGCTCCCTGCCTCCCCCTCATGCATACAGTGTTTCTATAGTACTAGATGTACTAAAATTCCACGTGCCAATGACAGACTTTGTCTCAGCATCATGTTACTGAAATGATGGTGAAACACAGACAGATTGTATGCATGACCCACAGGGGGGCAGACCTTTGCAGGGGCAGTTTGGAAGGTTCACTGAGTAAAATCAGAGCTTTTGATGTTTAAATATGCAGATAAACAATAAAAAGCAGTTTATTTTAGTGATAAAAACAGGGAATCTTCCATGCCCTTTAATTAAAAATGACAATCTAAAAGATCCAAGATCCTGTGCAAGACATTTCTCTCCATCCCTTGTAAACAATGTCATCCCTGCGGAAATAAGGTAATGGTTCTTGTAATGGTGCATGAGCTGTGGAAAATCAGTTAAAAAAATACTAATTCTACAAGAATCTGAAAGATGAATACTATAACTTGAATAATTTACAAAGAAGTGACTGTGTAAGAAAGTGCCAACCATGCCACTTACTGTGAAAGAAAGAAAAAAGACTAAAGTAGACGTGGGACATGTCAAATATTATTGTGCTTTCTTGAGACAGAGCAAGAGAAAAATATGTGAAAAAAAATACCAGAGGGAATAAGAGAAAGAGAGAGAAAGACAAAGAGAAAATAAGAGAATCATATAAACTATAGCAATGGTGGCGCAGTCCTCTCTGCTACTGTCTGAATCTTCTTTGAAGCGTGTTGGTTGCCACAATACTTTCCACTGTTTATGGGTTAAACACTGACACACTTTTCTTGGAAGCTCAGAGCAAACACATGATAAATCAGGCCCTGTTTTGTTATACTGTACAAAGATTTATTTTTAAGAGCAGAAATTGAAAGACTGGCTTCCCCTATCACAATGTGTATTTTTGTGCTGCTGCTCTAAATTATTCCGGTGGCAAAACTAGGTTTCAATCCCCCAGAGCATCGGAAATTGACATTGAATGGAGGTGCCATTTACGGTGGCATTTTAACTTATGTTCTCTTTAGCTATGTAGAACTAGCTGACAATCGCTGTATCTGATCCAGAACAGACATTTCCACGTGTCAAACACATGGCTTTAGATACAAACCTGCTGCTACAACTCCTGTGTTATTGCCGCTTTTGTATTAAGCTTTGTTTCAGACAGCGGACAAAATCAGATTATTTCCCATGACCACATTAGAGCGCTTTAATAAAAAAGTATATAGTGAGCAAAATCAGAACATATACATGTATACATTATAAAGTCCTGTAACTTTATAGGTAAAAGGGTGTCCAACCTTTTTGGATTTCGTGATTATTCTGGGTAAAATGGTGTCCAACGGTTTTGGATGGTGGGATCAATGTGGGTAAAATGGTGTCCAACTGGGGGTACAATTACATTTTTTCATTGTGCTTTTTAATAGAATGTCTGTGTAGATTCATCGGTTTTCGCTTGGTTTCTCCAAATGTGACAGCCCATTTCATATGTAACACATTGTGTTATGTAAACCACATTAGAAGATGTGCATGAATATGGCCCTCTGATGTCATAGGTCTTACTGCTGGGCATGGCTGCTGTGACCCTCTGATGTTATAGGTCTTACTGCTATATGTGTCATATTTACAGATGTATTGAGAAGATAACAAATATTTATTTATTTATTTTTTTTTAAATTGCCATGCTTTACATTTAATCCTCCTAAACCCATCCTACCTCTAAATGCGCTCAATATGAAGTGTGGGGACAACAAATTGTGCTAGCATTTTAGCCCAAGCACATGTACTGTTATCAAGGTTGCAGTCAATAGCAAGAGCTTGGGCAAAATAAATACCACTTGTGTTTGGGAAGCAGTACATCTAAAGATGCAGCCATAAATAACACAACTTTCTGTCCCCACTATCATATTTACTCTGAGCCATGCAAATATATAGATGGAAAGAGTGCGGGTTGGGGGGGGAATGGAAGAAATCTAGAAGTAAGCAGTAATGCAATGTAATATTTATTTGATACATTAGGGTATTATATGAGTTATTTGATGAGGATGGGTGTTTTAGGGACCATTTTAATGGTAGGTAACTTAATAACAGGGATATGTTATGTGGATTATTTGATAAACATCTTTCTGCAGCTTAAAGTATCCAGATACATAGCATACAATGTCAACCTCAGCAACTAAATGTAGTGGGGTTTTCTTTACATGCACTGCTTGCTAAATTACATGTAGGAACAGACCTCTTAAACACTGACATGTATTAATAGCATATGTAGAATAAATAAATTACATTTGTCACCCTACTGAAATTGTATTTATCCCTAGATTACATTGCTCTGGATAATTGTATCTGCTGTACAGATGAACTGTCCGTAGACTTCATTTGACATTCCTTTTAGGCAATCCTGAGATTTGAATCTCAGTGAAAAAAATGCACATTATTATTATTATTATTATTATTATTATTATTATTATTATTATTAGCCTTTATGTGTAATGAGCTGACATAGTCCACATCACTATACAGGGATTAAGTACAAATCAAGATAGGGTTAACACATTGCAGAAGAATGGAGGGCCTTGGTATTGAGTTTAAAATCATACGTATATAGTGCTTTCCCTATAGCACCTAATAAGATTGAAAACTTGCAAACTTATAAAGGGTTTGATTGTGATACAGGAGGTTAAAGCACGTGTTGTGCACATTAATGCTGAATGAGATAAGGTTCTTTGAATGTGTTTTTAGTGCGATGTTGAAGATTTTGAGGCAGGAGGATAGTCTAGTGGAGGAAGGAGGAGTTCCATAGAACAGTGGTCTGCACGAGAAAAGTCCTGAAGGCGGGAGTGTGAGGAGGTGATAAGAGAGGTGTATAGACGAATGCCATTAGGAGAGCAAACATGTCGGTTGGGAGAGTGTTTTGAGACAAGACCAGAGATATAGGAGAGTGCACCATTGTTGAGGGCTTTATACGTTAGGGTTATGATTTAAAATGTTATTCTGGAGGCTATGGGAAGCCAGTGGAGTGACTGACAGAGAAGTGCTGCAGACATCGAGTGATGAGTATGGTAGATGAGTCTAGTGGATGCATTTATTATGGATTAGAATGGAGACAGACGTGTGGTGGGAAGGCCAGCAAGGAGAGAGTTGCAGTAGTCAAGACGAGATATGATGAGAGTGAAATCGAATTTTGTGTCTTGTGTCTTGCACATGTTTTTTACCCATAGACTATTTTACACATTTGGGAGTAAATGACTATGGTCTATACTTACATTTCCCCTCTATTAAATAGACATTGCAATATATCCTGATATTCTGCACTCATCTATAATGCTCATATGGCTGCATGCTCATGTTATTCATATGGTCTTGTAAATACAAGACAAAAATTATAAATGTAGCTACTTCTGAGATCCGGGATTCACTATATGAACTAAGACAGAATGGAAAGGAGGTTTTAGATAATTAGATCTGACTTAAAATTTACACCATCCTCTTCCTTATTCACAGGTACAGCGACAAGCAGATTGCATCAATAGATGCAAACCATACTCCCCAGAAATATAAACACTTGCCTCTTACACACAAATGCCACAGACTCAAAGTTTTCAAATATATATATATATATATATATATATACAGGCATACTCCATTTAATGCTGAGAATTAATTCCTGGAAGATCGCATGCAAAGTGAAACAGCGTTAAACTGGGTCATTTTAAACATAAGGTAAATAGTTACAGGGGAACTATGACCAAGAATACACCAGTTTAACTTAACTTTTAAGTTACTGCATTTTTATATAAACTTGCAAAATACAGTATACATAACACATACAAAAACTGTCCGTACAGAGAAATAAATACTTTATTTTTGTATGTATATACATTTATATAGGACCCTTTCTCCTATCCCAACAGCGTTATATTGAATCTGGTTATGTCGGGAAAAAATAACAAATTAAAGCTTTAATCAGAGAATGGTGGGCAAAAACATTGTTATACTGAATTAATGATGAAAGGGGTCCCATTAAACAGGCCATACCTGTATTCACAGTATATAAATATATATATATATATATATATAGTAGGAATTTCAGGAGATGTATGCTGTGGCACACTGTAGAAGGGACTGGCAGCCAACTCCAGTATCTCTACCATGAAAACCAAGTTGATCAACATGGTGTGTTGCGGTCAATGAGGTCACAGAGAGATGGACACAACTGAACGACGCCAACAAAAAAATATATATATATACACTGTATATATATGCATTATATGCATATATTATAGTTTGTCTTCATTCTTATATATTATTATATACTACACAAATGTTGGAAATTATGCCCAGTGCACTTATTCTGTAATCCTACAACCACTCAAATATATTTATATGAGAAATAAGATAATAATCAGAAATCTTTTTGTAACTCTGCATTTCTACACCCGCGGTAATCACTCTGCCTCCTGATTATGGCGTTTCATTCACTCAAAGGTTAAATCTTCCCGTTGGAGACGGCTTTTCTATCTGCATTTGCTTATAGCATGGTATCTGTGAAACATGCCTGCAAAGGCAGCCTTCATCCAGTGGTAATCACAGAGAGCCTGTATCACATGCTTGTGTACTGTGAGTTGGCATTACTGGGATGAAGAGACATGCAGATGTTGCCCAAATGCTTCCATTAACTTAATCTTGCTCAGAAGAGCCCTTATGCTGCCAAGTGCTTAAGAGTGTCACTTGGGATTTACATGACATTTTTGTTCACTGCAGAAGACTGGTCATGTGGAGGAATCTGCAGGACTGATAATAGGGTTTAGAGAGGAGCATGAAAATAGATTACTGACTGCAATAAAAAAATACAATGCAGCCTTTTATTGGTTTCAAAGTACGGAGCGGCTTCAAAGTCCATGTGCTTGGCTCCGCTCTTCCTTCATTAAGTAACCTAGTTAGCACCTGATTCTGACAATCTGTGTTTTATGGACTATTTATGTACTGGTCACAAGTGCAAATACAGGAAAAATCAATGGATATTACAATACACAGTATATGAATGATACATAATGGCTATATCTATATATATATATAAATACATACAAAAGGCATCAGAAACATATACAGAAATAAATATGATACACAGAACAAACAAAGTCAAAGAAATAGATAGATAGATAGATAGATAGATAGATAGATAAAGATAGATAGAGAAAGATAGATAGAGAGATAGATAGATAGATAGATAGATAGATAGATAGATAGATAGATAGATAGATAGATGGATAGATAGAGAGAGAGAGAGAGAGAGATAGATAGATAGATAGGTAGATAGATAGATAGAGAGATAGAGAGATAGATAGATAGCAAACACGTTTAAAAAATTACAGGAAATACAATTACATGAAAAATATAGATAGATAGACTAATAGATAGATAGATAGATAGACTAATAGATAGATGGATAGATAAAGAGAGAGAGAGAGATAGAGAGAGAGAGATAGATAGATAGATAGATAGATAGATAGGTCACAAGTGCAAATACAGGAAAAATCAATGGATATTACAATACACAGTATATGAATGATACATAATGGCTATATCTATATATATATATAAATACATACAAAAGGCATCAGAAACATATACAGAAATAAATATGATACACAGAACAAACAAAGTCAAAGAAATAGATAGATAGATAGATAGATAGATAGACTAATAGATAGATGGAGAGAGAGAGAGAGAGATAGATAGATAGATAGATAGATAGAGAGAGAGAGAGATAGATAGATAGATAGATAGATAGATAGATAGATAGATAGATAGATAGAGAGATAGATAGATAGATAGATAGATAGATAGATAGATAGATAGATAGATAGATAGATAGATAGAGAGATAGAGAGATAGATAGATAGCAAACAAGTTTAAAAAATTACAGGAAATACAATTACATGAAAAATATAGATAGATAGACTAATAGATAGATAGATAGATAGACTAATAGATAGATGGATAGATAAAGAGAGAGAGATAGATAGAGAGAGAGAGAGAGATAGATAGATAGATAGATAGATAGATAGATAGATAGAGAGAGAGAGAGAGAGAGAGAGAGAGAGAGAGAGAGAGAGAGAGAGAGAGAGATAGCGAACAAGTTTAAAAAATTACAGGAAATAAAATTACAGGAAAATTATAGATAGATAGACTAATAGATAGATAGACTAATAGACTAATAGATAGATGGATAGATAGATAGATAGATAGACTAATAGATAGATAGATAGATAGATAGATAGATAGATAGATAGATAGCGAACAAGTTTATAAAATTACAGGAAATAAAATTACAGGAAAATTATAGTTGATCTACTGATCCACACATAGACAAAGATAATAGATGGATAGATCAATAGATAGATAGATAGATCCCCTATTCACAACTAAGTCTCCCCCTTTTATTATTCAGTGCTATTTTATTTTTATTTATCATTGCTGCGCATCCACTTTATTCATGTGGCTATTTTTTCATGCGCATTGTTTAGTCTAACATCACAACACATGCATTAGGTTTATCAGGAACTGCAGCAAATTCTTTTAACAGAATGAGTATAGACAAGTACAGATGTTTGAATTACATTAACAGCACGTATATGTGCAGGGACAAAATTAGAGCAATTCCTATGTGAGCTGTATTCATCATAAGCATGGCGCTAACACGCTCGCACTGATAGCACCTACCATGCCAATTAAACCAGCGGAAATAGTTTCTGCAGGATATATAATTACAGGAAAATTATAGTTGGAGATCTGCTGATCCACACATAGAAAGAACAGATGGATAGATAGATAGATAAATAGATAGATAGATAGATAGATAGATAGATAGATAGAGATTTCAGTTGAGATATTTAATTAAAAATTTTTAAAGGCCCATAAAAATCTTCATATGTGCTCTGCTCTTAGATAGAGGGTGAAAAAGCATGTGCAAAAAGTGCTTTATTTTTTTAATTGCTGCTGTATTCATGGAGTTATGGTCAATTGAAGTCAGGCTATTTCAATGTGTTGCCTCTGTCTGAATGATGCTAATGAGCTCTGCCCCACACAGGATATAATGAATAATAATTAGAATCAGATAAGAGTCTTTGAATTAGGCAGTGGCTAAGTGATTTGTAACTACTTCAATATATTCTAGTAGTTACATACTAACTGCTCAGATAGTACAGTAGGTAAAAGCTGTAGTTTGTGGTGCTGAAGATCTTAGGTTCAACCTCCAACTGTGATTGAGGTTTATATATTTCTTTACTGTTTAAATAATCTGAAATATGTTCTTTAAATTGTATAATAAAGCATATGTCAACATGAGATAAATGTCTTGTTTTTTTGTTTATTTAACAAAAAACATTTGTATGATTATGTGAACTACTTAATATAAAAAATACACACACACATATACAGTAGAATCCGGGTTATCCAGCACCCAACTAACCGGGACTCTCAAGCAACTGGCACCGGCATCAATCCCCATTTTAAAGAAACTCCCACTAAATCGGCATAACCGTCACTATCCGAAGTTCGAGACTGGAAATAAAAGAAATACTAACTTGTTTCTTATTGTTTTTTCTTAAGTGCTAATGCCTCTCATTTTGAGAGGTTTTCGGGGGGTTTAAGGATCGTTTAGACCCTTTTTCTCAGGGACTCCCGATTAACGGGAAACTACACTTATCCGGCAATAGGGAGTCCCCATAGGTTCCCGGATAACGGGGGTTTTACTGTATATAATTTTAAAAAACTAGTTCACATAATTATTCAATATATAGTACAAATAATTAAATAAGTTTAACATTTATACATACTTTTTAAAGCAGAGTGTTTTGGTGTAGTGTTTTTTTATAAGATGGTTTCATTAGTAAGTCATCGGTCCTATTCCAATGTCTTCCACTTGTTTTGTTTTTTTTCTTGACTAATGTTTTTATTAACACACATGTGCTTGATATATATATATATATATATATATATATATATATATATATATATATATATATATATATACATAAATAAATAAGTATATTAATTACACAAAAAAAACAAGAACACAGTGGATCTAACAATGAAAAAAATCTTTAAAACAGAACACTTACCACTGCACCACCAAATAAATCTATAATACAATGTATAGCAGTTACAGACTCCAGCCTTATTATTTATGCAGATTCTTGTGGGTCGGCTTTAAGGGCAAAACCAATATCTAAGTCAATTCTCAATCAATGTGTAAACACATTTTCCACATGATTTTCCACCCTCTAACAGATAGTGCAAAGCACATATGGCGACTTTTGTGGTTCTTTAAGTCACTGGCTGTGAGCATGGGTTGCAACACATTGTAATGTAGTGCAGATCAGGTCCTTTTGGCAGTAAAGAGGTTACATCAACAAACTAGACCATTTCCTGTTATTGCAAGTAACAAATTAGAACATTGTAATAATAATGACTTCAAATAAACTGGCTAAAATCATTACAGCTGGAAAGTCCTGGGATCAGTGACATTGGTGCATTTGGGTATATGCCCCCAGCTTCTTAATTTCCCTCTGCCCTTACTTTATATCCCATCTGAGTCCTATCAAACACAATATGAAATAGGAGACAGTACAATACTTTTGTATGTCAATGCTTTGCCTTCCTTTCAATACATTTTTCGAGCCTCTCTATGTTTTCCTCCTTAGGCCATGTCCTAGTTGGCATAAACTTATAGATATCCCAACTGCAAATCCCCTAGCAATCAGCAACTAAATGAAAACCAAATCATCTGATACCAAATCTAAACTATACACAAACAGCGGCAGTTAAAGCAATCACAATATATTTATATAGACGCCTCCTAAACATAATCCCATTATGGACGACCTTTCCGAAAGCTGATCCAGCTGAAACATATTATGAATATTGTTTTACTATTTCACAAAACGGTTCATTTGCAACAGTAATGAAGATTGTTCTTTGTATCTAGCAGATACAATTCTCATGCACCCCAGATATCAACACTCATATGAGGCATTTAACATTAAAAAATATATAAACTGTAACAGTTCCAATGTTATATATATTCTCAAGAGCCCTTGTGGCTCAGATGTGCTGGGAAAAACAAAAGGTCTATTAAAATGCTTTATTGAACACCAGGGCAGCAATAAATGTGCTAAGTGGAAAGAAGAGGATAACTACCCAAAAAAAGGATCTAAATCCAGTACTTCTGCACATTTTCCATCAGTTTTATATGAAATGAATGTACATAGACTTCAATAGAGAAACTTTTTTTGTAAAATATTTGCTAAAACGCATCCATACAAATGCAATCTATATTTCAGATGCATTTTTTAATTCCTATCCTATGATGAGTATTATTGTGTTTTCTGCTCTGGTCTATAGTCATGAGATTGGATAAATAGGCCTTTGTATGTTAAACTGACTTACTGTGCAAGAGGGTCAAGGTTACACAAGGTTTAGAAAGCCATGACGTAACCCCCCAAAAACAAGCAATAAGATGCAAGACATGCCAATAGGACAAAGGAATTATTAGGGTAAAAAAAGCTAGTATTTAATGATTCAGTTTAAGGTTAAAATTAGCTTATTTACAATTTCATATATATAAATGTTAATTAATTATTACATTTTATATTATAAAAGGGTTAACAGCCCAGAGTTAGTCAATATGGCATTGAATGTAATTTCAAGACTATTGTATTTTGGGGGGGAAAAAACTTCACATGTTTGTGGAATATGTAATAAGCAAACAACATTAGTCGCTGTGCATGTCATGGACATAAAAGCATTTTTTGAGAAAGGAACGCCGTCGCGAGTCTATGACGTCATTACCTTGCGTCTAGACCACGGCGTGACTAGCAGAGAGTCAGCGTTTTCAGTCTCAGGCCCATAGCATAAAGCCCCTTCACCACTACATCAGTTAGGCTATTTTAGCAATAGTTTAGTGGATTTGGAAGGCAGTAGCTACTGGTTATGGGTATATTCTGAAGGCAACGCTGCTATTTGGGCATTTTGGTATTTGAGATACACAGATATTGAGAACATTACCTACATGATATCAGTACTCTGGGGGCATTTATTTCTCAATATCTTTCATTCCTATCCTTTACCCCTTGCCATATTTTTCATTTGGTATACTGGTTTCTGTTTAGCAAGAAGCTGCTAATATTTACTTATACTGTTCCTTTTAGGCAACCATATTCTAGTGATACACTTGCTTCACTTATATATATTTCTCATTTGTGTCATAGCACTTGGCACCTTATTATTTGTGTCATAGCACTTGGCACCTTATCATTTGTGTCATAGCACCTGGCACCTTATCACTAGTAGCACCTTATAGCACCTTATTTCTTATCTACTAGCCACTTTATCAGTGACTATACTAGCACATTGCACTTTATATGGTCTACCTCATAGTGGCATTTTCCACAACAGTGGCATTTTCCCAGTATACTTCATATTATTCACTCTCTGCTACCTACGTTTATGTATTTTAAGTGGATTTTATTATTACTATTAAAAGTTAAGTTTTAATACTTAGTTCATTCTCTTTTTCTGAGAATTGGATTTCCCAGGTGTGCCCTAAAAAAGGATCTTTCTCTCTCTTGGTACTACTTATCCCTATTATCCTTAGGAGCACCCTGTTATCCTCCATTTAAATTTGGCACTTATCAACTATACCTGAGCCACCGTCCCTTTACTATTTAAGTTTTAAAAAGACATGGAATTTTGGGATTTCATTACGAATATATTTCCTTTGCTTGCTTTATTTTTATTATTATTATTATTGTTTATTTGTAACGCGCCAACATATTCAGTAGCGCTATACATAAGTTAAGTTACAGGCAATAACAAGTTCATCTATTTCATCTTATTAAGAAATGCCTAACAAAGCCTAAAATCTGACAAATAGTTCCTAATAGCTCATAAAGACTGCACTGTCTCATACCAAACAATCAGTGGTAACATGCTTCTTGAGAGATGTCCCTGACAGGCTAATTTGAAATACTGTTGTTCACAGTATGTGTACATTTACCAGACTCTGATTGCATTATATGAGCTTCCATCTTGGACTGCAAAGTTGCCTGTAGTTTGAGTTGGAGTGTTATCCTATTGGGGCTTGCTCTTCTATTCAGTCCTTGTCAAGTGGATATTCATAGTATCAGGATTTCAATAGAACTGAATAGAGATGTTACCTGAATACAAGGCTCCAGCCATTCCTCCCAGGTGTCTAACTCAATGTCTGCTGCCTATTAAAGCAAATGTAAATATAATAGTTAGAGGGAGAACTAACCAATAAACTAGTATGTGTGCCATGCATGATTGGTCATAACTCATCTCAGTAAACGCAACTAAATGAAGATGGATCATGTTAATAAGGGTTATAAATATTATAAACATTTTAGGATCATGTTTAGGTGCTATAACTATACAGCGTTTGGGGTCTGGCCAGAATCTACGCCCTTTACCAGAAAGTCCCACATAGAAGGTATGCCCAGGGACTTTTTTGGAAAGAGCTAAACCAAAAAAAGTACCTAAAAGGACAGGGCCTGAAAGAAGAAGTCAGTGATTGTCTGCTATGTATATATTTATTTTGGCATACATCTGATAAGGTGCAAAGCTTCACTTCTGTCTTTACTTTAAAAGGACAGTGTCAATTCACATTTTCTTTCATTCATTGACAAGGACATGTTTTATTCGTTACATGTTTTTGAGTGGTATAAAGTGTAGAAAACTAAAATTTTATGTCATCTCCTCTTGCCTAACCTGTGGCAGAAAGTATTGGAAGCTATTTTATGTTCTCAGTGGTGCCATTTATTATCATTCTAATTATAACAGATCCAGGTCAGTGACTTAATAGGATCAAGTTATAACAATTTACAAGGTTTATCACCTTGCTATTGAATATACCGGGTATCTTTAGCTTTTATTTGATTAACTTTTAAATAAATAATAGAATATTTGTGACTGTGTGCATTTAAATATACTCTCAGCCTATGAATACTGTTCTGCGCCATCATATAGAACAGTTTTAAATAGTATAGTGCTAGCCTTTAAAATGCCCCAACTAGTTGCTTAGTCGTATCTATAGTTATCTATGGTTCAGCTGTACCTTTGGATATAGAGTTTGAGTTAGATTAAAACTTAGTCACTTCCAGTCCTGAAGGTGATAATAAATAACAAACTCCATCTAATTTTGTATATTTTTGCTTTACTGAAATAATATATTAAAGCTTGTTTCCTTTTTGGGTTAGTAATGTCTTAAGACATTTTCTGGATTGCTATCTTGTTGTGGTGAGGGTGCTCAATGAAGCTATGAGCTATACCATGTAGGGTCACCCAAGATGGGCAGGTCATAGCCAAGAGGTCAGACAAATTGCGGTCCACTCCAGTATCTTTGCCATGAAAGCACAACCCAGACAAATGTGCCTGGGTGTTGTGGTCCTTATGGTCACCGAGAGTCAGACACGACTGAAGGACTGAACAACAATAACAATATCTTAAGAAACTACATGAAAGTTGGCCTTGTTGCAGCAAGCAGTGTGCTTTTGCATTTGCAGGGATCTGTGATTTTTGGTCCTTTCAGAACCTACAAGTGAATGAAGCTCCAGATAGCAATGAGTGATGAAATAACTGGGTTATATAAAAACTCTTCTACATTTTTATTATTATTATTCACAAAGCTTTTCACTTGGTTTTCAATGCTCTGTTTGATGACGTAGAGCTGCATTGATTAATCCCATGTAACAACACTCAATATGTTCCATACATTCACCTTTTATGTGACCTTGGACATAAAGCCCGAGTCATAAAGGCCAGCACGTGTTAGGCTTTGACCCCGGAAGGGCGGCCTGTTGTGCGTCTGCTTACTGTAATCTCCCGATGCCATTGTGTAGCCCTGATGGTGCCTTGTAAGTAAATGGCAGTAATGTTTTAGTTATTGTAGAATCTACAATACAATACAAAATACCATAAATAAAAATATTAATACATTTGCACTTATATAGTAATACAGAAAGACATTATGCTCTAATGGATAAGAGATTGTGTATTGCTGTAGGGATATATGAACACTTGCAGCATGTTTATGCTGCATTATAACATTAATACATTAATAAAAGCAACTTAAAATGGAGAGTTATGGTATAAAGGGGAGGAGAGAGGGGGAGGAAGGGAGAAAGGGGTGAGATAGGGGGGGCAGGAGGGAAAGTGAGCAAGAGAGGGAAGGGGAGAGAGAGAGATGATGAGAGGCAGGGAGAGAGAGGGGGGAGGGAGAGAGAGGAAGGGAGATTAAGAGAGGGAGGGAGAGAGGGGAGGGAGAGAGGAAGAGGGCACACAGAGAGAGACAGCACTGAGAGAGACAGCACAGACAAGTCAAGATACTATATGATACCCTCATTTATGACGGGCAAGTTACTAGTAATGAAATAAAAATGCATAAATATAGCATTCGTTATATCTGAAATGTCTTATATTTTAA
Source organism: Discoglossus pictus (assembly GCA_027410445.1). Taxonomy (NCBI): domain Eukaryota; kingdom Metazoa; phylum Chordata; class Amphibia; order Anura; family Alytidae; genus Discoglossus; species Discoglossus pictus. The sequence continues at coordinate 397,085,931 of CM050165.1, forward strand.
TATGATGCATTTCAAACATGTGTCCTTGGTCAGGGCAACCATAGATTCACACAGACCAGGAGTTCAGCATTTCCCTGATATTCATTGAATGTATCCTGTTCCGGTATGTCGCAGTGGTGAAGTAAATAGCTGCCCTTGCATTACCTACTCTGTAAATTGTAATTTGTTGTTGTTCAGTCACTCAGTCTTGTCCCACTCTCTGTGACCATATGGAATGCACAGCGCCATGTCTGGTTGTGCTTATCCATAAGGTTATCTTGGGTTGCCAGTTTCTTCTCCAGTGGATCATAATTTATCTGACCTCTCTGCTATGACCTGCCCATCTTAGGCGACTCTACATGGTATAGCTCACAGCTTCATTGAGATACACAAGCCCCTTCACCATGACACGGTAGCGATCCAGAAAGGGAATTTGTAATTACTTAATAATAATAATGTTACCATTGTATTACAATAGTATGTGCTTTTAAACTGTAAATGGTTATTGTTTGTAGGATACTCATTAAAGGACCAATGTGGACATATTTGTAACATTTACTATTCTGAAGAATTACAGTTGAAAATAGGCAGCATGTTTTTAGGATCTAAAACTAAATAATATCGTCTCTGATGTAATACTTTTTTTATGTGCCAATAAATCTACTATTTTGTTTTCAGGATATTAAAGGCATATCCAAGTTTCATGGATACATATATTTCTGCACTCTATAGACAACAGCACATCTAATAAAACATTTTATTTTTATTAATATCTGAAAATCCCTCTAATTATTTTATTGACATCTCCAGGGGATGTCTACACAGGCATCTGATCCCTCGAACCCCCCCCCCCCCTCCCCCATAATCATGCAGCATCAGGGTAGAAGCAGTATTAACGCACTGTTTACCTGCTGTTGCTTGCTCAGCCAATCTCCTTGCAGCTTCCTGTCTCTCTGTCAGCAGCAATACATAACACATATTAGTGATACACTACATATCCCAGGCTGCTTTGCAGCATAAACAGGAACGCGAGAGTTAATTCAAATGTTTCAGCTAACCTGATTGGCCAAAAGAAATCATTTTACATTTGATGCTAATTTAGGGTTTGGAGGGTGTTAACCCTGATTTCCAGCTGTCAGAAATTACAAAGACATTTTGCTGACTTCAATGTTGATGTTTGAATACACTACTAATTATCCTCTATCCAATGCCTTCATAATCCAGTAAACATAAGTATGCCTTTAACTTCCTAAGGTATGAGGACACTTTAAATGCACAGGAGGAAGTTTATAACCGAATAATGGGAATCTGACATATGCAACTTCCAGTGCTCTCAGCAGCACTAAAAGGAAGCGCATTAGTTCACAAGGTCACACCTTCCAGTCAGCAGCAGGCAAGAAAGTAAAATGCCCCCCTGCGTTGAAGAATAATCATATATGAACATTGCATATGTAAAGTTTCTGTTCGTTTTTTGCACAAGGTTTCTTATTGAAAAGACTGTATAGTAAAATAATAATTGCTTCTATTTAAGTTATATTCATTACCACAGGATACAATTTAGAGTTAATAAACACTGTACTTATTTAGAACCTTCGCTGTGGATATGTGTTTCTCTATGTTATTTTTATGATATCAGTACATATAATATACATTTGGTTTGTCACAGTTCTGCCTGACAGTTTAACTTTTTCCAGACACAAATGGATCTGTGGGAATTTCTCTGTGTGTAACATACTGTATCCAATTCCACAGTTATTACAGTAAACCTATTAGTGCCACCTGGGTTTGCATATCCACAATGCTGTCCAAGTGAAGACAGATTAGCTCTATCACATGTTGTGCCAGGGGGACAGTCTCACGAGTACTCTGCCCTCTGGGAGAACACAAAGCGCAGGCTCTTAATGAGAATACTGTGCTTATAATAGAATTTTGTAGCCTAGAGATTTTCCTGTCAAGTCATTTCAAATTCGGTTGGCAGCTTATATGATTTTTTTTTCTGCTCATTTGATGCTATTGTACAAACCAACTTTGAGATAAACATAATGTACACATATATAACGTACACTGAGACGTGCCAGAAGAACACAGAGTCGCACAAGAACTTCATGTAGTTCCCCCTAGAGCACCACTGTGATTCTTGGGCGTATTTAGTTTTATGCTGCCCTAGGCCATAAAGATTTGTTAGCCCCCCATCTCCACTTGCAGCTTTTACAATCCCCTTTCCATATTTCAAATTATAGGTAAATATGTGTTTATGTATATAAATAAATATAAGTGTGTATATACGTATATGTAGATATATATATATATATATATATATATATATATATATATAAAATAAATAGTACATTTGTGTTCACATTTGAACCTCTAAAACAAGTTAAAAAAACTTGTTTCATGCCTAGAATTCGAAGAAATACAGTTGTTACAGTGCAATTTGGGAAACTTGGCAGGGGCATTCAAATGTACCCACAAAGGCTTTGCTCTTGCAATCCATAACCATTTCAAACATGGCTAGGAATCCAACCCACGTACAGCTGTTTGAAGGTTATTGCCTATCTTCAGCCTGGGGCCGGTTCCTTAACTTGTGTAGTGGATTTTTGAGGATGTAGTTTATCACAATAATCACAACAATACAAATATATATATATATATATATATATATATCATGTCAGAAATATCACTATATAGACATTCCTTTGCATATATAAACATATATCAATTTACTGCATTGCATCTTCCCCTCTTGATATTGTCCTTACCCCACTATAAGTGCTCTTCGTGTTGTGAAAGAGCACAAGATTCTATGTTAAAATGATCTATTGTTTGTTTTTTTATTACACTAATAACAGCTAAAAATCGTCTTAGGTCTGTTTACAAACACACTCCTGATTGTTGCATGATTAACAATATCTGCCGACACCCGCCAGTGCAAGCTCCATGAACACAAGATTTATGGTTTATCTTTATCTGCATTCAGGAATGTAATCAGCCATCAGTAAAGCCACAAGTAACATATTTAGGAGTTTCCAGCAGTCATTTCCCTGCACAGATGAATTTGGGAAGGGTTAAACCTCTATCTGCCTCTGTTCTTTGCATGGAGCTCTTGCTGTCAGTCTGCTTGGGGGACTTGCCAGAGTCTCATTTAAACAGATACTTAATTTATGATTTTTTTCTGTGAAAAGGGCAACTATTTCAAAAATTCTAAAGTATTTCAACATGTTTTAAGGAGAACTTTACAGTGGTGTGCTCCACGTTGTGCTGAATTAACTGGCCTTTAACAAGCTTTATAAGGGGCAAATCATTTTTAAAAGCAAAAAAAAAAACACAAGCTTTATGTTTATACCTTTTATATACAATGTGTAATCTTTACTGCGTGGTTTCATGTTTTCTGACCTGATTGTGTCTACTACTTTCTCAGAAGGATGTGCCCTTATAAAGTAAAGAGCTTTCTTTTTGTCCCATTGAAAGCACACAGCCACATTCCCAATGTGCAGATGGGGGCTTCTTGTACATTCAAAGGGGGGTTTACTAAGCATCTTAAGATGTGCATATCTATATTTACTATGCAAAACTGACACCACAGCCATTCTCACCTCGTACCACCCACTTGAGATGCTTAGTAAATTCCCTAAAAGTCTCTTCCAATCATAAAGTTGATCAGTAGAATCAAGAATGCTAGATTATACTTCTGTATAATGGTTTATAAAAACTAATAAATCAGTGGCTGCATATTAAGCTTAGCATTACGTGTATTTCTACAAAAAAAAAGTATAATTTAAATATCGGCTACCACAGAGACCCTTTAAATGTTTGTAAAAGAGTTCTCATAATGGACATACACAGTGTCTGAGACTCAATACACTTACTTAAAGACCAGCCACAGAGATCACAGCCCGACTGGTAATCACCAGCTAGTGAGATCACAGCAAGTATGTACTATTTAGCCTGCCAGGCTGGGAAACCTTTGATCCTAATTGATCTTCAGCTTTTATTTCACGTAATCCCTTCAAGTTCTTTTGTAGATAATATGCACATTTTACATCTATTTAACCTCATATTATTGAAACTGTATCTGCATCAGATGTTAAGAAGGAAATAGGCGATCTGTAAAACACACGGATTAAAGCGTCTGTCACTGCCGAATCTGACAGGACATGTAAACACCACACATAAAATATATCATATATCCCCCACATAGAGATGTGAACGGAATCAAGAAGAAAAACATACATAATAACCCATATTATCCATAGAGCAGTTGTTTTAACCTTTATCTAAATTATCACATTATTTCTCTTACAATGGGTTTATTTATATTTTATGTAATAACTGGTTAGTCATAAAATCAGTATTTTAATAAAATAACTTCAATGTATATTTTAAACTTATATTTGAAGTTTAGTGATTCAGATTTAGGCAGATATATGCTTCTCTGCACTTCAATGGATTAAAGGGAATCTGTTTATGAGTCTGTCCTGATAGGAGTCTTTATCTGCCTTCTTCCCTGAAGTCCATTACAAGAAAACCTAGATCAGTCAGAAAATAAATTATGATAGCCTCCTAGGCAGATCTTCTCCTACCCCCTCAATGCAAAATGTGGTAGAGAAAAGCAGCTCTATATGTTCATGAAACACTCAGGGCCGTATCTACTTTTTTGGATCCCCTAGGCAGTGAAATGGAGGACTGAGTATGCAAGATATGCACAGACCTATTTTTGCCTATTCTGTATGTGTAAGTTCCCTTTCCTGTTTCAACTGTCTTATTCTAGATGGTTACACCCTAGTAGCCAGTCTATGAACTGCAGCATTTCCTTTATTTTAAGCCTGGGCGGCTGCCTAGTTGGCCTAATGGGTAATCCGTCCATGGAAACACTACATTTGAAATATCAAGCTTGAAAAAAACTACATTGAATGTATTTCCTCCAAGTACTAATTTTATTGTGGATCAGTTACTAAATAAACAAATTAGACCCTTAGCGACCCTTTAAGTGACCACTGTAGTGCATTCACAAGTAAAGCTTATGTGTTTGGAGGCACATGGAGGAGGAGATAAGTAGCTCTGCTTGAGGGGAAAACTGACATACTCAAAAATAAGGAAATGTATTTATTTTAAACTGCATACTGTTTTTAATAGTCTCGGGCCAACAAACAAACCTTATTTTAAAATACATTACAGTGTAGGAAGAGTCTGAGGTTAGATAGTGTGTCTGAATAGTGCATCTGAATTATTTAATATGATCATTTTTTATTGGCACAATATTCAGTGTAATATTTTAATGAAATATTGAGGAAGAGAGTTTTCAGACACCCCTGTATAAAGTCACTGATTTAGAATCCTTTCTTCCTGCTGAATCTGCCCATGAAAAGTAATGAGCATGCAGATTTTAGTTTATGATCTATTATTATTATAATTATTACTATTATTATCATTTATCTGTATCGTGCCAACATATCCAGTAGCGCTATAAAGGGGTTAAGTACAAGGCAAAAACTGTTTTAACACATTGCATAGAAATAGAGGGCCCTGTCTTTGAGCCTAAAATCAAACTTGCATAGTGACTTCCCTAAATCACCTAACAAGACTGAAAACTCGCAAACTTCTAATAACAATGGGGGACATTGACGTGCATTGTGAAAGACTATGGGTAAAATTGTTACATCAACCAGTCAAATGGAAAACCCATGTGTTGGCTTAGTAAATCTCTCCCTATGTCTTCCGCCATTCTCAAGGTTTTCCAACTGCAGGTTGTGCCAAATGGTGCATAAAGTGAGTTTCTCCCTTTGGGACTAGATTTTTAATCTGGGAAATGCATGCGTATCCTTGTATATGAATGGTTTCTGTCTGTAAAGGAGCATTCACTGAAGAAACATTGCAATCCCAAATTTACAACACACTCTTTTGACAAAATGCCCTTGTAATATATTACAAATAAAAAAAAAAATGGCCATTTACTTATTAACTATTATATCTAATAATGCTACAGTGGTAGCTTCAATTTTTGCTACTGTTTATCTGCTTCTACTAGTGGGAAGGGTCATAAATGCAAAGAGTTAACTTTCTTCATTTAAATTGTGGTAATAATTGGTGTCTGTGCTTCCAGTCGAACCAATGGGAATCTCATCCCTGTTGGGAAAGCAGCTCCAAAAAAAAAGCTAAAACAAGACAGTCGGGAGGTTAACTAAGCATTGCATGTACTGTGATGTGCTAAGCAGTGCTTCAGTGTACTATATTTCCTATTTTATTTTATATATATATATATTTCCTGGGCAGATGCAGCTCATTAGCCCTGTAAGGCCATCCATCCAGAAGAAGGAGACTCCAATATAACACCTACAACCCTAGGACCTCATTGTCACCGTCCCAGCTTGCTAGGCCAGATGAAAGCCAAGTGTATAGGATGGGATTAGCACACAATGGAGATGTGGACAAAATCCCTCTTAAATCTTCGTTCGCAAACCCAAGCCAATTATGTTTTCTATAAAGGAAATTTGCCGTTGCAGCCCTTGGCATTCCATTTCTAGCCCCCGTGACAACTTTGTGAATATTCCCAATGGCTACCTGGTTAAAAATAAGAATTAATAAATGGTGGATTTTACAAATAAATGATAATTACAATATTAATAATGTTGTATTTATTTTCTTTTTCTTTCCGTATACACTTTTGCCATTTACCAAGTCTAGTACTTCAAAAAGAGCATAAACTGTTTTCAAAAAGTCATAAAATAATTAAACAAGCCAATAATTTTCACAGCCATAAAATTCTCACCTCCCTGAACCTCAAAGGAATACCAATACCAACACCAATATGACTCAGCATGAAAGCTCGAATCTCCCAGGCAAATTAAATACGACACCGAACCTACAAAGCAAGTTGCCATACTCTGAAGTGCAAAAACAAAGCTTAATAACTCATGTAATTATTTATAACAATACCAGATGCTGTTTCATCTTCATTTAAAAACTCTTTTTTTTCAGCTGATAATATCTCAAAATGAAAGAGCTTGGCAAGAGTTAATAATCATATCAGCAGCCATTTATTGAGAAATAATCCAAAATGTGTTCACGTACAAAAAGACCCAACAAGCGAAGTGGTAAGAAAAAGAATTGAGTGTTTGAGCACGCAGTGTCTCTCATGAGACAGACTGGCAGAATGCAGGGACGGACGTGCAGGGCGAATGCACGAGCCGGGAGAACGACAGTCTCACACATGAAGAATCCTTTGGCGTTTTCTCAAAGGATCTTCCTCTGAAAACAAACTTGAACTTCTCTCAAATGAGGAAGCATATGCACTAGGGAAGGAACATTGATCAGAAAGGAGGGTTTACACCTGTCGCAACCTAATGTTTTGTGCAGAGTTTATTAAGTCATGAAGCATTACTATTCAACGACTGACAGCATAAATTCTTCATTCGTTAGTAAAGTTTAAAAAGGAAAAATACCTTGAGACGACTCTGATTTCCATCTGGATGGAGTCTCTTTATTGAAGTCTCTCCGGCATAAACACTTTTTCAAGTTTTCCAGTGTAATGTGTTTTGGATAAGGCTTCATTGCTAGCTTGGCATGATGTCATATTCAGAATACACTTTTTTACCTGAATCGGATATATATATATATATATATATATATATATATATATATACTAGGAACTTGCCCGTCAAAAATGACGGGATTAAAATTGTGAGTCTGGCAATGCTGTTTGCCACACAATGTGAGGCTTTTGGTCCTCTGAGCACCTTCGGCGCTCATTGCGAGCCTCTCCCCCTGTGTACTTGTACTCTCCCCCAAGTTTCCTGCTTTGCACTGATCACCTTCGGCACTCATTGTGAACCCCACGCTGAGCACATTTGGTGCTCATCGCGGGGCTCGCAATGAGCGCCTTCAGCACTCATTGCTAGCCTCTCGCACTCGCAGTTCTCATCGTGAGCCCTGCGATGAGAGCCGAAGACGCTTATTGCGAGCCTTTCCTCTCGCCTGTGCTCATTGCAAACCTTCAGCACACATTGCAAGCCTCTCCCACTCGCGGTTCTCATTTTGGTGCTCATGGCGAGCCTTTCCTCTCGCCTGCGCTCATTGCAAGCCTCTCCCACTTGTGGTGCTCATCGTGATCCCCGTAATGAGCGCCTTCAGCGCTCATCACGTGGTTTGCAATGAGCGCCTTTGTCGCTCATTGCGAGCCTTTCCTCTTGCCTACTGTACGGGCCGCTCATTGCAGGGTTCGTTAACCTGCTACCATTTTTTTCCTCGCTTAGGCGATTTTCGAGTGACCAAAAACGCCATATATGGGTATAATTCGCTTGCAACCTCACTCCCAGGTTTCCTGTGTCTCCCCTGTGCTGTGTGTGAGTGTGAGAATTTTTTGTACTTTTTTTGGGGGTGGGTTTTTAGAGTTACGCGCTTACGCAGTGCTTCGCTGCTGGTGAGCCTCGCATGTGTGACGGCGCCGCTGGCTGCAATGAGCACCTTCGGCGCTCATCGTGAGACCTGCAAGACTTTGAAAAAGGCTGGCAATGAGCACCAAAGGAGCTCATTGCTAGGGCCACGATGAGCGCCAAATACTCATCGTGAGGCCCGCAAAGATTTTGAAAAAGGCTGGCAATGAGCACCAAAGGCGCTCATTACCAGGCCCATGATGAGCCTTCGGCGCTCAGGGCAAGGCCCGCAAGAAAAAGGATGGCAATGAGCGCCGAAGGCCACCGATGAGCACAAGGTACGCAACACTTAAAAAAAAATACGACTTTAATGGCCCCCATTTTTTTAAACCCTGTAACTCTATAGCCGTTGGAAGATCGCCAAAAGACGCCAATTCATTCAAAAATGTACTTACAACCTCACACACAGCACAGCAGGGGGAGAGGCAGGGAGCCTGTGAGTGAGATTGCAAGCTAATTTGAGGTCTAATTTGGTGATTTTATGGATCAAAAATCGGCTAAGCGAGGAAAAAATGGCGTCCGGAGAAAGACACAGGGGAGGGAGAGGGGGGAGAGGGTGGAAAGAGACAACGGAGAGGGAAATAAGGGGAAAAAACACAGGGCAGTGAGAGGGGGGGGGGGACAGACACATCGAAGGGATAGGGCGGAGAGTCTGCTAAACAAGCCTTATATTGATGTATTTATATATCTGAAAATAAAACTGCCACTTGTTTGAATTATATATTTCCATGACTGGACAAAAGTCCATCCATGTTTACCTACAGAATTAATGTGAGAAATATAATTTTTTAATAAATAAAACAGTTTCAAGGTATAGTGAGTTCATCGTTTTAATATTGTGTTGGGTACAAGGATTTATGTCATCAGATGATAACAGTTCCCCATTATGAAATAAATAACCACCTGATATTATGAGTAAGGAAAGATGTCAGCAGAAAATGAACTTAACAGGAACAAGCTGCAGGAATTACGTTGCTTTATACAACAGCTTTAATTTAAAAAAAATAAAGTTTGGTGAATCTGAGCATTATGGCCCATTCCTAGAATATGTGTTCCTTTAATCTCAGAGATGGAGGGAGTAAAGAGGCAGGTCCCTAGATTAGTTTAATTATAGAGAGTGAGTCTGCTGGTCCAGTGGGTGATTTGAACTGATATCCAGATATCTTATAGGAATTATCAGCCTTATTAAATTGCAATTCGGCCAATCGAATAGGGCTCTATTTAAGCACACAGCATATTATTTTTACAGAAGGGTTTAGTTAGTGAACTTTTATCCAAAACCAAGGTCCTCACTAAGTAAAAACTTCTGTAAAAAAAATATGCTCTGTGCTTATATAGAGCCCTATTCAATTGGCCGAATCGCAATTTAATAAGGCTGTATGTGTTTCACTGTGTATCTTAAATGTTTATCCGTCAGGTCTGGTATTGTTTAAATTGTCCTTAATGGGCCCCTGTCACCCAAAACTCTAGTTGTTTATTAGAATATTCTTAACAAGCTTGAAAAACTGGCTATATGTTGTGTTATCCATTTCTTTCAAAAGTTAATCACTCCTGGGAAATTCAATATTGTTTCTGCTGAATTGATATGCAAATGAGGGGTCATACATATTAATTTAATGTTTTTATGTGCTAATTCTGACTACGGTCTCCTTGTCTGTCTCTGTAGTAGCCAAACTAAAGTCCTGCAATGTTATCTTGCAGATAGACCCCTCTCTCACCGTATAAAGTACTCTGAGCTGCACATTAGCATACTTAGCCTCACAATAGCAATAAAATGATTTAATGTAGATGAAAACGGCTAGTAACAGCAAAGAGGGACTGTTCCACCAAAGGCGTGACATTTGGGAGCTATGGATATATAGATCTCTATATATATATATATATATATATATTTTTTTTTTTTTTTTTTTTTTATTAAATCCACAGATATCTAAAGCTATAGCTATATCTATCTATATAGGAAGATAGAGAGACAGAGAGAGACAGGTATATATAGATATACAGATGTTATAGAAAACAGGCACAAAAGACTATACAATCTAGAAGATAATTATTCCATTCTATACGTCATGGAGTTTAATCATTTGATTTCTGAAAGAGAAGCACAAATAAAAGCAATTGTAGCTAGTAAATAAGTAGCACTACAGGAGTACAGTGCCATACAATAAAGAGGCTTGTTAACCCTTTGGCTCTATAAAGGATGACTGTAAATTGATTGGCTAAGTACATGTGACTATTTTTCTACAAGTACCAGCTTTCACAATGGCCCCTATTCATAACGAGGAGTAGCATGGTTAATATGAAATTAATGATGCATTGACGTCCATTCACGTGAGTGCCAGTGAATGTATCATTGTACAGTTCACAATATTGAAGAGGCCAATCCAGTCCACTGGCAGGCTAGGGGAAAAGTGGCATTCTTCTACTCTCATGCTGGCATTTACACAGATTTAGGGGATAACTAATGAGTGAGCAAATAGTAACTTTGGCAATGCTGGTAAAAAAGAAATGGCTAGTTTATTTAACACCTTTAGCAAATTATCTTGTTGTAATAAAATTTAGTTTCAGGGATACATTCAGGTACCCTACATAACACTTATTGGGGTAAATTATTTAGTATAATATAAACAGGTATTGACATATACAATACAGTGCCTTGCAAAAGTATTCACCCTTTTGACTTTTTACCTATTTTGTTACATTACAGACTTAAGTTCGATGTTTTGTTAATCTGAATTTTATATGATGGATCAGAACACAATAGTCTAAGTTGGTGAAGTGAAATGAGAAAAATATATACATAAAAGATTTTTTAGAAATAGAAAATTGGCATGTGCGTATGTATTCACCTCCTTTGTTATGAAGCCCATAAATAGCTCTGGTGCAGCCAATTATCTTCAGAAGTCACATAATTAGTGAAATGATGTCCACCTGTGTGCAATCTAAGTGTCACATGATCTGTTATTACATATACACACCTTTTTTGAAAGGCCCCATAGACTGCAACACCTAAGCAAGAGGCACCACTAACCAAAGACTGCCATGAAGACCAAGGAAATCTCCAAACAAGTAAGGGACAATGTTGTTGAGAAGTACAAGTCAGGGTTAGGTTATAAAAAAATATCCAAATATTTGATGATCCCCAGGAGCACCATCAAATCTATCATAACCAAATGGAAACAACATGGCATAACAGCAAACCTGCCAAGATACGGCCGCCCACTAAAACTCACGGACCGTGCAAGGAGGGCATTAATCAGAGAGGCAGCACAGGGACCTAAGGTATACCTGGAGGAGCTGCAGAGTTCCACAGCAGAGACTAAAGTATCTGTACATAGGACGACAATAAGCCGTACGCTCCATAGAGTTGGGCTTTATGGCAGAGTGGCCAGAAGAAAGCCATTACTTTCAGCAAAAAACAAAATGGCATGTTTTGAGTTTGAAAAAAGGCATGTGGGAGACTCCCAAAATGTATGGAGGAAGGTGCTCTGGTCTGATGAGACTAAAATTGATCTTTCCGGCCATCAATGATAACTCGATGTCTGGCGCAGATGGATGGTGCTAAATACAGGCATATTCTTGAGCAAAACCTGTACCACTCTGTGCGTGATTTGAGGCTAGTACGGATGTTCACCTTCCAGCAGGACAATGACCCCAAACACACTGCTAAAGCAACACTTGGTTTAAGTAGTTTAAGGGGAAACATGTAAATGTGTTGGAATGGCCTAGTCAAAGCCCAGACCTCAAAACAATAGAAAATATGTGGTCAGACTTAAAGATTGCTGTTCACAAACACAAACCATCCATCTTGAAGGAGCTGGAGCAGTTTTGCAAGGAGGAATGGGCAAAAATCCCAGTGGTAAGATGTGGCAAGCTCATAGAGACTTATCCAAAGCGACTTGGAACTGTGATTGCAGCAAAAGGTGGCTCTACAAAATATTGACTTTAGGGGGTGAATAGTTATGCACATTGACGTTTTCTGTTATTTTGTCCTATTTGTTGTTTCTTTCACAATAAAAAAAACATCTTCAAAGTTGTGTGCATGTTCTGTAAATGAAATGATGCAAATCCTTAAACAATCCATGTTAATTCCAGGTTGTGAGGCAACAAAACACGAAAAATGCCAAGGGGGGGTGAATACTTTTGTAAGGCACTGTACAGTTGGGGGGGAAAGTATTTGATACCCTGCTGATTTTTAAATTGATTTGCAGGTCAGTGAGGGAAATAAGTATTTGATCCCCTATCAATCAGCAAGATTTCTGGCTCCCAGGTGTCTTTTATAGAGGTAACGAGCTGAGATTAGGAGCACTCTCTTAAAGGGAGTGCTCCTAATCTCAGCTTGTTACCTGTATAAAAGACACCTGTCCACAAAAGCAATCAATCAGATTCCAAACTCTCCACCATGGCCAAGACCAAAGAACTGTCCAAGACCATCACCAAGCAGCTTCGTGAGAAGGTGACAACAGTTGGTGCGATTATTTGCAAGTGGAAGAAACACATCCACATCACCTTGTGGAGTTTCAATGATCATGAGAACTGTGAGGAATCAGCCCAGAACTACACAGGAGGATCTTGTTAATGATCTCAAGGCAGCTGGGACCATAGTCACCAAGAAAACAATTGGTCACACAATACGCTGTGAAGAACTGAAATCCTGTAGTGCGCACAAGGCCCCCCTGCTCAAAAAAGCACATGTACAGGCCTGTCTGAAGTTTGCCAATGAAAATCTGAATGATTCAGAGGAGAACTTGGTGAAAGTGCTGTGGTCAGACGAGACCAAAATCAAGCTCTTTGGCATCAACTCAACTCGCCGTGTTTGGAGGAGGAGGAATGCTGCCTATAAGCCCAAGAACACCATCCCCACAGTCAAACATGGAGGTGGAAACATTGTGCTAAGGGAATAGGACAACTGCACCGCTTCAAAGGGACGATGGACGGGGCCAGGTACTATCAAAATCTTGGGTTAGAACCTCCTTCCCTCAGCCAGGGCATTACAAATGGGTCGTGGATGGGTATTCCAGCATGACAATGGCCCAAAACACACAGTCAAGGCAACAAGGGAGTGGCTCAAGAAGAAGCACATTAAGGTCCTGAAGTGGCCTAGCCAGTCTACAGACCTTAATCCCATAGAGAATCTGTGGAGGGAGCTGAAGGCCAACTACAAGAAACGTCTGACCTCTGTGATTGCCAACAAGGGTTTTGCCACCAAGTACAAAGTCGAAGGGGTCAAATACTGATTTCCCTCATTGACCTGCAAATCGATCTATAACTTTTTTGACATGCGTTTTTCTTGTTTGTTTTTTTTATTCTGTCTCTCACTGTTAAAATACACCTACCATTAAAATTATAGACTGAGCATTTCTTTGTCAGTGGAAAAACTTTCAAAATCAGCAGTGGATCAAATACTTTTCCCCCCACTGTATAATAATGTACTCTGCATTTGTAGTTCATTTCTATTTCAAAACATAATAAATATACCGATCCATTGTATCCATTCAATGAATTACAAGTTGCATTGACCCATTAAATATCCACTGTAGTGATCAAACATGAAGGTTTATTTATTTATTTAGTAATGGATTAGCAATAAAATTATTATTTGAAGAAAATTAATTCAATGTAGCTTTTTAAAACCCACATTTGAATTTGGCATTGCTGCATCCAGTAGATCTGATTTTCTCCACCCCCTGTTAGGTGGCCAGAGGATGAAAAAGGATCTGCCGAGGAGACTATCCTATATATTTTTCTGACCGATTGCATGGAAGAAAGCTGTGAACAACTATTATCAGGACAACAGATAAAGATTCCTATCAGTCAATACCTCTCAGTCAATACCTCATGGAAATACAAAATTGGTTATAGATATTTTGACTATACCAAAGTTTATATGGCTACGGCATATTTTTTAGTCACAAACTGTAGTTTAATGCCCCTTATTATTTAACTTAACCAGGAAATGTAATTGATATTATCAATTAATAATTTATAATCAAGCTCAGCTGGTTTGTTTGCACATGCATAGAGCATTTCTAAAAGATGTACATTTACAACTATAAAGAATAAATACACCTGTTTCTAGTGCATGATAAATAAAAAAGTACCAGGATTTCCCAGAAATGATGTGAACAAATAACAGGTTAATCCCAGGAAAGTGTGGCTTGTAAGTTACAGTCAATAATCAAGAGAAACACCTGTCACAGTATAATGTTCCATATGAAGAACTAGGTAACACAAACTAAAAAAAAAACATTCAGTCAATGAATCCTTGATGGGTAGATTCATTGTAAAGTAAATTACACTTTTAAACAGTTATTATAATAGTTCAAAAAAACTAAACATGAGGACTGAAGGAAAATCTGTATTATTCACCCTTTAAAGGGCCACTGTAGTACTCATGCAACAGGGTTTTATTTCTAAATTTAGCAACTGATTATCAACAAAATCACTACTTAAAGAAAACAATTCAATTTAGCTTTTAAACTTTACATTTACATTTTTGTGTTTTACTGACTAGAAGAGCTGCTTCTCTACACCAACTACTAGTTGTCCAGGACTCACCCAGACATGTTTGGTATTGAAATGCTGCATTTTCCCCAGAGAGTTTATTAAAGTGTATTTCCACAGTCCCTGGGCATATGGGTCACCAGTTACGAGGTGCTTCGTTGAACAGGATCCAGTGCAGTGGGGAAAGGCTAGCTGGCATCAGGGTACACAATGAAAAGTTGCTGGACATATGGAGGGTCCCATACATGAGAGACTGAGTGTCTGGACTTCTGATCTAATGCCCCATGTAAGACCACGATCAAAGAGCCAATTGACCTACAGTGGATATAAAAATTCTACACACCCCTGTTAAAATGTCAGGTTTCTGTGCTGTAAAAAAATGAGACAAAGATAAATCATTTCAGAACTTTTTCCACCTTTAATGTGACCTATTAACTGTACAACTCAATTGAAAAACAAACTGAAATCTTTTAGGTGGAGGGAAGTAAAAAAAAAGAAAAATAATGTGATTGCATAAGTCTGCACACCCTCTTATAACTGGGGATGTAGCTGTGTTCAGAATTAAGCAATCACATTCCAAATTGTGTTAAATAGGAGTCATAATACACCTGCCATCATTTAAAGTGCCTCTGATTAACCCCAAATAAAGTTCAGCTGCTCTAGTTGGTATTTCCTGAAATTTTCTTAGTCGCATCCCACAGCAAAAGCCATGGTCCACAGAGAGCTTCCGAAGCATCAGATGGATCTCATTGTTAAAAGGTATCAGTCAGGAGAAGGGTACAAAATAATTTCCAAGGCATTAGATATACTATTGAACACAGTGTAGACCAAGCACTGGAGCTTCCTCCAAAATTGATGTAAAAAGGAGAAGAAAACTGGTCTAGGAGGCTACCAAGTGGCATACAGCAACATTAAAGGAGCTGCAGGAATAGCTGGCAAGTACTGGCTGTGTGGTACATGTGACAACAATCTCCCGTATTCTACATATGTCTGGGCTATGGGGTAGAGTGGCAAGACGAAAGCCTTTTCTTACGAGGAAAAACATCCAAGCCAGGCTACATTTTGCAAAAACACATCTGAAGTCTCCCAAAAGCATGTGGGAAAAGGTGTTATGGTCGGATGAAACCAAGGTTGAACTTTTTGGCCATAATTCCTAAACATATGTGTGGCGCAAAAACAACACTGCACATCACCAAAAGAACACCATACCCACAGTGAAGCATGGTGGTGGCAGCATCATGCTTTGGGGCTATTTTTCTTCAGCTGGAACTGGGGCCTTAGTTAAGATAGAGGGAATTATGAACAGTTCCAAATACCAGTCAATATTGGCACAAAATCTTCAGGCTTCTGCTAGAAAGCTGAACATGAAGAGGAACTTCATCTTTCAGTATGACAACGACCCAAAGCATACATCCAAATCAACAAAGGAATGGCTTCACCAGAAGAAGATTAAACTTTTGGAATGGTCCAGCCAGAGCCCAGACCTGAATCCGATTGAAAATCTGTGGGGTGATCTGAAGAGGGCTGTGCACAGGAGATGCCTTCGCAATCTGACAGATTTGGAGTGTTTTTGCAAAGAAGAGTGGGCAAATCTTGCCAAGTCAAAATGTGCCATGCTGATAGACTCATAACCAAAAAGATTGAGTGCTGTAAGAAAATCAAAAGGTGCTTCAACAAAGTATTAGTTTAAAGGTGTGCATACTTATGCAACCATATTATTTTATTTTTATATTTTTTCTTCCCACTACCTAAAAGATTTCAGTTTGTTTTTCAATTGAGTTGTACAGTTTATAGGTCACATTAAAGGTGGAAAAAGTTCTGAAATGGTTTATCTTTGTCTCATTTTTTTACAGCACAGAAACCTGACATTTTAACAGGGGTGTGTAGACTTTTTATATCCACTATAGATGGTAAGTTGCCAGACGGGCGGGTGAGTAGGAGGGGGTGACATAACTGATGGACAGGCCTCCTGACATGAAAGGACTGGGTGTATAAATTTACTATGCATCAATAAAGTGTGGCAGTTTAAACATAAATGATTTGAGGTGTGTGGTTAATTCTGAGGGATATCATAATCCTTTTTTTCTGGGATTATTGCTGCTGGATCTGTATTGAACCCTGTTACAGCCGGTAACATCTGCTGGGTGGCTATTGGTTCATGTGGATTACTGGACACTTTGGTGGCAGTAAGCTGGGTTGGTTCTGTTCTTGCTATCAGGGCTGTTATACTGGGTAGGTTTAACTAGGTACTTATCAAGCCCAACAGAAGCAGTAGGTTTTCACACTAACCACTACCTAAGATAAATTCTGATTGGTTAGACAATTAACCATTCAGAAATTGAGCAGGGTTATGACAAATACTCTTTTCTGATTAGCTGATATATGATATATGTTTGACATATATTACAGCTAATCAGAACCCTCAAAATACATATTTAATGAAGGAAAGCTCACCAAAACCAATTAGATATGCAGGTGCATAAGTAGAAGCGCAGAGGTACCATGTGTAGTAGGTGTTTTTAGGTGGAGGCCCATTTCAAAGAAGATGATGTTCATTGGCTTGAATCAAGAATGAAGTGGATGGATTCTTCATGGATGGCATGCTTATTCAGGGCAGAAGAGTGAAGACTAAGGTTTCCTTGATCGTCGCTGGAGAGCGTCACTGAATGGGTAAAGTATAATTTTCCCGCTTAAAGGTATAGTTTATTTTTATTTATTTTTAATGTTTTTCTTTTTTGTGTAATGCTTTTTTTTTGTTTTGGTCATGGAGCCTAACTTACTACCCATGTTAATTAGCCATTTGATCCTGGCTTTACAGGGGGTATCTGATCAGATCAGGAGTGTAGACACTCAGTCTCTGATGTACATGACCCTCCATATGCCGCAGCTTGCTTCTCCATTCACACCTAAGTGTCCACTGTCCCCTGGTGACGGCCAGCTCTTCCCCCACTGTACTGAATCCTCTACATCCAAGCACCTCGTAACTGGTGACCCCTCTGCCCCAGGGACCCTGGTAATACACTTTATTAAACTCCCTGGGGTAAATGCAGCATTTCCAAACCAAACATGACTAGTTGCCATTGTTACATCAATAAATTCACACAACAATGCAATAATTCTGATCACCCCCATATTGTGGCCCTCTCTGTGAACAACATGGCTCCACCATCCCACAGGGAACACAATAAAAATGTAGCTGTCACAATTCAAGTATTCAGGCTAGGAGGACAGTGTCCAGGGAGAGAAGGAGGAAAGAATACCAACTGTACTTGCCAAGTCTGGGCCCCCAATAGTCTCATAGTCCCCTAAAGCTTTGAACAACCCCCCACCCCCACCTTCACCCACCCAATGATGCCATAGGCCAATAGATTTTGCTACTGGGCTGTTACATGGAGTGGAACAGGTTTGTGGCATATGGCTAAAATGGTCATTAAACCTGGATGATAAATGAGCAATATTTATAATATAAATTCACTATATAATCTACTAGATTCTCTCAGCATTTGCAATTTTCAGTTTAGGAAATAAACATTGCAGCCTTCTAACAAGCACATGTCATCCGCTACATCAGTTTAACTAACATTTATATGAATGTTCTATAAATTAATACATGTACTTGTCATGTTCATACATACATGTTTGTAGCAATGTACTGTATGTATGAACAGGTATATTGATTTACTGCAATTTAATTTTATTTCTTTGTTTACAAGTGCACTTATTTGAACAGTTTGTTGATAATATTTCTTACCTTACTTGAATGACGCATCAGCAGGAATGTTGATTGCAGAATTCAAAGAATTAGGTAATAGCTAGATTAGGTGTTATGTAGATATTGTAAATACCAATATATAATAAAACAATTATCCATAATGAACGCTCCCTTGTTATGATTAATATATGTATTTATAGACAACAAGGCCAAGGACTAAAGAGGCTGAATTGATGAGACAGCAGTTAATCAGCGAGGATTGAGCTTTTTCAGACTTTACATTAAAATATCTCCCTATTCTCTGAACAGTAGCCACTCTAGAATGTGAATGCGCCAAGCCTAAAAGGGGCACTTTAGGAGAAAGTAATCGAAATGTTTTTGTATTTAGCGCAATGACTGAGCTACCGCTGGAGCAGGTTTATAATGCACTGAGCCCTCCTCTACATTACAGAGATTCAAAAATTATATATATATATATATATATATATATATATATATATATATATATATATATATACCACGGCCCCTCTCAGACCTCCTCATCCCCTGGAGAAGATGTCATACGAAAGTGGAGCATACACGTCCCGGAGCTCTGCTGCAGGCAGTGTAGCTCTGCACAGGGCGGAGGGAAGGGAAGGGGAGCAGCTATAAAAAAGGGGTGTTGTGGGAGCAGCTATGGGAATCAGTCTTGAGGAGGGGGAACTATTATGGAAAGGGGTATTAGGGAGGGCGGCTGCTATGGAACAGGTTTTGGGTGGGGGCACTGTGTGAGTTGTTACTGGGGGGACCATGCTCAAAAACACTTTTACTCCGGGCCTCCATTCTCTCGCTTTCCACTGACTTAGAGTAATGAAATTAAAAGTATAAAGACATATTTTCAGTCACATATTTAAGGGCACATTCATTAACTTTAGCCCAACAAGGTCCCTCTCACTTTCTCTGAATCCTGTTTTTTTC
This sequence comes from Discoglossus pictus, assembly GCA_027410445.1. NCBI lineage: Eukaryota > Metazoa > Chordata > Amphibia > Anura > Alytidae > Discoglossus > Discoglossus pictus. Next base: position 397,105,515 of record CM050165.1, read on the forward strand.
TCTTCAACTGTCATCACCTCCTCAAACTCTTGTTCCCAAGATTTTCTTGTGCTGCCCCTACCCTGTGGAATTCTCTGTCTTGCTTTATCAGACTCTTCCCTACTCCTTACAGTGTCTGAAAACTCATTTATTTAGAGAAGCCTATCAACTTGCTTCCTACTATCAGGGATTCAGACAAGACAGTGAATGCTTTGGACCCTGCTGCCACATTGGACTATCAATAAGCAATGACCTCTCTTTGTTTTAAACCCTTTAACTGCTTAGATTGTAAGCTCTTACAAGACCAGGACCCTCTGTACATTCTGTAGTAGTACATACAATTTAGTCATGTTTGTGTAATGTATTTATTGTATATTAACTCTTTATAAATATATTGTCTCTTCATAAAAAAATGAAAATAATAATAAAAAAAAAAACACTTAATAATTCTTAAAATATAACACTTAATGGTTTCATTAAAATGTCTTTATATAACATGTAGGACACCTCACATAAGCAATATGTTTTTGTTAAAAAAAATTAAGGTTAAATTCCCAAGGACAGGGGGATACCCTTTTATATCACTAGTACCATATCTCATTGTAACCTCATATACTAAGAAAAATAATATACAAACTCCAATCAATATTTTATTTGATTGGTTTACTATTTCTAGTAAATGTCTTACGAATATAATGCTCTAGTTCTCATATATATTTATTTTGTAAAGAAACTCCACTCAAGATTCGATAAAGATTTCTTTCAAAACACCTGTAGAAATAGGGCTCCCCCTGTTTTTACCTTTTTTTGCTCTAGCTCCTATGAAATAACAATTATAACAACTGAAATGTTTCTCTTTATTCTGAAATACCAAAAAGATTTACTTTGCACTATCATAAACAATTCAAGATAAGCCATATATCAGGAAGATATTAGTTTTAAATACAAGTAAAAAATATTAAAAGATCAGGATATGAGAATCCGATTAGAAATAAACTAATCTAGGGAAAGCAAGGAGTTTCTTTACAAAATGAAATATATATGAGAACTAGAGCAATATATTCCTAAGAAATTTACTAGGAATAGTAAACCAAACAATTAAAATATTGATTGGAATTGGCATATTATTTTTTTAGTATATGATGTTACAAGGAGATTTGGTACAAGTGATATAAATGGGTATCCCCTCGCCTTATCAGCCCTATTAAATTGCAATTCAGCTAATTGAATTGGGCTCTATGGCCCTCATTCAATTGCGATTTGGACAATTGAATAAGGCTCTAAATAAGCACATAGCATATTTTCTTTAAAGAAGTTTTTAGTTAGGGAAAACCTTGCTTTTGGATAGATGTTTACTAACTAAAAAGGTCTTTAAAAAATATATGTCATGTGCTTATTTAGACCCCTATTCAATTGGCCAAATTGCAATTGAATGAGGCCCTATATAAGCACATAGCATTTTTTTACAGGAGTTTTTAGTTAGTGAAGACCTTGGACCTTTTGGATAGAAGTTCACTAACTAAACACTTCTGTAAAAAAATATGCTCTGTGCTTATATAGAGCCCTATTCAATTGTCCAAATCACAATTTAATAAGGCTGTTAACCTTTTTTTTTCATAATAACAATTGTTATGTAAAGAATCACAAGTGCAGGAACAGAACTGTAATTCTGTTTAAAAATGTATGACAATGTACAAATAGGTAACAGTACAGGCTTAGTAAGTGGCTCAAAAAGGCTGATTAGAACCAAAAAAAATACAAAATGAAAGTTAACAGTTTAAAATAACATTTAATTGATAGAGTATAACCAATAGTGTATACTGCAACTTTTACAGTTTATGCACCTTTACAATAAGCCCCTATTTACTAAAACATGTATGCTTTACTTCTTTAAATTAAAAATGCTACATAAAATCTACTTCAATCACAAAACATGTTTTTTTGTTAATAATTACAATTTATTCTCTTACCAAATTAGTCTATCATAATTAGCTGTAGCTTGTTTCATAGAATCTTTCAGGTAATTGGATACCCCATTTTCTAAAAGTGTCACTTTGAAATCATCCTGAGAGTACAGGGACATCTGCCAATTATTAATCTCACATCAGGCTCTTGAATCTGCTCCCTCACCCAAAAATAAATGATATAAGTGAAGCAATTGGAACACAGGTTTTATTTTATTAAATGAAATGTGTATGTTCCTTAAAATCAAAATCAACATGCATAGTACTCTTATTTATATTGTTAATAATATCACTAATGCATTCAGATATTTTTAACAAACACAATTACAACTGTTAGCGGAAACAAGAGAACAGTGATTTACATGACCCGTGAAAGGCCCAGTGGGTATGTACGTATGACCCTTTGGGATAACTTCTCCTAGAAATAATTTGTTAGGCACAAACACTTCCTAAACCCTCTAATTAAATAATTAGACACAACCACTTTTTTGGGGAGATCCTGGCCACAGCGTTTATTGGTAAACCCAAATTCACATAATAACAATACCATTTGTTTAAATATACATAAAGAGAGGGGAGGAGCCTGACGACCGAGACAGTACACTCTGCGCCCTGACCCTCGTCCAGGGCCTACCTTGATGGAGCATCCGTACCCCCGTAGGGTAGGATCACCCCCACTTTACCACTGTCCCGGCGACTCCCCTCACCACCGCCACGCTGTGACAACAACAAATACAAACACATCATAAATCAAACTGAAAATGAAAGCATATACAACTGTTAATGACGTAGACAGATCAAACTAAAATACTTGACCGCTTACTTTATTTTTCCTTTTTTTTTTTTTTTTTTTTTTTTTTACACATACTTTCCAATCCTTTTTTTTTTTTTTTTTTTTTTTACATACTTTCCAATCCTTTTTTTTTTTTTTTTTAACACATCATTTTCCATTTACAATAGATTAACACCTATGCTCCCAATGTTAGGGATGGGTGGGTGGGATCTAACTTCTTGGCTAGCTGGGGGCATAATGGCCAAATTGGCGCCAATCCCCTAGGTGGCTCTGCCCCCAGCTAGCCCCTCCTACTCTCCCATACTCCCGGGCTTGCACAGGTCACGTGGCCCTCCGACCGAACCCAGTGCCTGGGTAGGTCTCCAGCCCGTCATGACCCGTGAAAGGCCCAGTGGGTATGTACGTATGACCCTTTGGGATAACTTCTCCTAGAAATAATTTGTTAGGCACAAACACTTCCTAAACCCTCTAATTAAATAATTAGACACAACCACTTTTTTGGGGAGATCCTGGCCACAGCGTTTATTGGTAAACCCAAATTCACATAATAACAATACCATTTGTTTAAATATACATAAAGAGAGGGGAGGAGCCTGACGACCGAGACAGTACACTCTGCGCCCTGACCCTCGTCCAGGGCCTACCTTGATGGAGCATCCGTACCCCCGTAGGGTAGGATCACCCCCACTTTACCACTGTCCCGGCGACTCCCCTCACCACCGCCACGCTGTGACAACAACAAATACAAACACATCATAAATCAAACTGAAAATGAAAGCATATACAACTGTTAATGACGTAGACAGATCAAACTAAAATACTTGACTGCTTATTTTATTTTTCCTTTTTTTTTTTTTTTTTTTACACATACTTTCCAATCCATTTTTTTTTTTTTTTTTTTTTACATACTTTCCAATCCTTTTTTTTTTTTTTTTTTTAACACATAATTTTCCATTTACAATAGATTAACACCTATGCTCCCAATGTTAGGGATGGGTGGGTGGGATCTAACTTCTTGGCTAGCTGGGGGCATAATGGCCAAATTGGCGCCAATCCCCTAGGTGGCTCTGCCCCCAGCTAGCCCCTCCTACTCTCCCATACTCCCGGGCCTGCACAGGTCACGTGGCCCTCTGACCGAACCCAGTGCCTGGGTAGGTCTCCAGCCCGTCATGACCCGTGAAAGGCCCAGTGGGTATGTACGTATGACCCTTTGGGATAACTTCTCCTAGAAATAATTTGTTAGGCACAAACACTTCCTAAACCCTCTAATTAAATAATTAGACACAACCACTTTTTTGGGGAGATCCTGGCCACAGCGTTTATTGGTAAACCCAAATTCACATAATAACAATACCATTTGTTTAAATATACATAAAGAGAGGGGAGGAGTCTGACGACCGAGACAGTACACTCTGCGCCCTAACCCTCGTCCAGGGCCTACCTTGATGGAGCATCCGTACCCCCGTAGGGTAGGATCACCCCCACTTTACCACTGTCCCGGCGACTCCCCTCACCACCGCCACGGAGAAGGCCACAGACTACTTTTGCGGACTACGACTCCCCCCACAAAACGCCTAGGCCAGCCTCTTATCTACCCAGCCCCTAGCCTTAAAACTCCACCTAATCCTGACTACTACCGGCTAAATCTTGAACAATTAGACCGAAAAACCTTTAGCTTATCCTTATTACAGCAAACTGCTTCCAGGCTAGTCTATTACTTTCCGTACGGGTCTTCCTCGGCCTTTGCCCACAGACCCTCTAAGCTAGCCCATTTGGCAGCTGTTACCAAGCCTGCTCCTTTCCTACCCTTGATAAAACCCGCGGTTGTCCGGGTGTATTACTAGGGATTATAACATCACATGGAGCACTTCCCGGGTAGGCGGCACTAGAGCCACTCGCCACCTGTTCATCCCACTGATGAAATTACCATCCTTCTAACCAATGAAAACGTACTTCCATTTTTCCTGGGCCACGCGCCCTAGCTGGGGCCCTAGATCGGCACCTGAGGCAAAGCGCCTGTTGGGTCCGATGTTCGAATGCCCATCCATTACTTTGACTTTCCCTTCTCCAAGCCCCAGGGCACACCGGCCCGTCGGCTGTTACCGTTTCTACTCATACACAAAGCCTGTGGGTAACCTGTTCCCCCACGAGATATACCCAGCTCTGAATCACGTGTCGCTCAGTTGCAGAAACCTCTTCATCGAGAACCACCATTTTCTCGTGAGGAACAAACACCAACCAACTCACACGCGAGGTCCAAGAACCGTATTGCCACAAAAAAGGAGAGCTATCAGTGCACCTCGGACATTGTAGCTACCTCCATTTTTTTACCTGGTTCCCCTCGGACCAACGCGGCCACCTGATCACCTTAGGATCCCACGACCAAAACACCTGAGGTCACCAGCGCCTTGTCTGTTTAGGTCAACCTCTCACCGCCAGCTTACCTGCCGAAAGGAGAGATACCTGTACAGAACCACAAAGCCTCGTGCTTTCCACAGACCTCTTTTTCCACAGTGGTATCTCTGGCCCTTGGGAAAGGCTACCACATGCCTTACATCCCGTTTGCCATACCCCCTGTGACACCTTCTTCCACTTGTAATACCGATACCTCCGACGACAGGTCCTTTTGGCCCGGCCTGTTTTGAAAGGCTCCAGGCCCTACCAGACGTCCTGCTTTCTGGGAGGCCTCCTCCCAGCCTTCACCGAAAAAAAAACCAACGTTGCCCGTTCCACTCGCGGACCACCGTGCCATAAACGTTTTTATTTTTTTATTTTTTTATTTTTGTGCAACTTGGTACCCTGGGCAGGCCTTCGAGCCTCCCTTACGTGAGACGCCGACACGTGGGGAAAGAAAAAATAAAATATTTACTACCCCCTTTCATGCCATGCTTTTTAGGGATACCTGCCCAAACCGGCAAACAAAAAACCGCCTGCCAAATAGGGTCCGCACATCCTGACCCCCCACCGGCCGGGTCCAAAGCGAATACCTTACCAGGTGACTCCCACCGCCATGAACAGAAAATAACACCGATGCCAAACGTACTATACCTTAATGGCACCATGAATTAGTAATATGGAGAAAAGTCCCTTGAATGGGAAACCGCTTTTACCACTGAGCTCTGCCTTATACTTGATTGACCCTCCCAGAACATGATGGAGACCGAAAACGTAACGACGACGGATCGGCCAGCGACCCCGCCGCTGGATATAAAGGGATCGGTCCAACGCAAACCGTTAACCAGCCCGACTAAAGCTAGCCAGGTCGCACCCTGTACTTACACCCATAAACTTGGAATCATAGGCCGCCCCCGCTTAGGCTACTGGCTTTCTATTCACCTCGTAACTGGCAGCTACACAATCTTGTACTTGTTTTCTTTGAAAAACACAGTAACTCAGCCCCTTTTCTGAGCCTAAAGCCGTTGCCTACTGACTTCCAGTGCCTAACTATTTACGGGACTGATGTGCAGTTCATGAAGGAACATGTGCCCACGAATACCTCACTTTTCTAACCTCAGCCCCATCTTAAATTTGGCTCGTTGTTACTTCCTTCGGTTGTAACCGACTCACTGTGACTCTATGGACACAGCATGCCGGGCACGACTGTCTTTGTTCCTAGCCCTGCCTACACATATGGTCTCCATGACCAAGCTACTGAAGTGAGTTCCAGCTACTTACCAGGGGAACCGAAACTGTCTGACCTACCAGTGATTGTCAATCTATTTCATATGGGCCAAAAGCCATTACAAGTGCCACACCATACATTTAAGCCTTTTGCTGTATATGTAGAAAACATGTTAAAAGTAATATGGGAAACATGCAGAGGTAGATATGCTCTACTATGACCTGTACCTCTCTGATGACCCTACGCGGAAAATCTCATAGCCATCAAGGCACTAAAACCCCTTCACCACGCAAGGTAGCAATCCAGAAGGGAAATGACAAGTACTAAATGCTGATAAACGTATCTTTAAAACAGTAAAATTACATTGAAATTGTTGCTAATTAATACCCGGCAGGCACATATAATATAATATTGTTGTAGGAATCTGGGAGTTTCCAGAGCCCAAGAATAGTTACTACCTAGGGAGTAGAAAAATTGTTTTATGAGACTCCTATCACATGACCGAAATATACACCTTTTTTCTTATGTCTGCTGCAATGCACAGCATCCTGCAAGACAACCTAGATAAACTCCAGGTAGAGGAAACTATCCCGCTACACCAAAACTAACCCTAACCGCGCTTATTAACGTGGCCCGCGCCAGGTTTACTCCTGAGCGTAATGCAGATGACTAGACTAAACCAGAAATAAGGGCCTAACCCCAATAATACATATCCGAAATTCTTGGATTGGGATACTTAGTGAGCCGTAAGGCGCTATAATTCTAATACTATTACGCAACCCTCCACCCAAGCAAGGGCCGGATATGGAATTTAAGAACGGCATACCGCCCTGACGGCCAAATACCTATGAAATGCGGGGGATTACCCCCCTCCTAGGTGTAAAACTGATATATAAACCCTCCCTCAGGGTGACTAACCCAGCAGACTTAGCAGGACAAAAACATAAACCAAACAATAGACCTAACTTCCTGATGCCATACCAGGGCCCATGGCAGAAAATGCTAGGCGAAAGGAAAAAAGATAAACTCCCCTCACAGGGGAACTAAAAACCATCAGACAAAAACAGGCAATGTAACCTAACAAATTAATTGCACTCACCTCCTGACACTATACCACCTAGCGATATATAAGATGCTCTGGCAGTGATATAAACAAAACAAATATATACCGGCATATAGCCTGAAACCACAACTACGGATCCAAGATAAGATCCGGAACTGTTGCTAAAACAGGTGATATAACCGGCTATGTAGCATAACGAGAAAGCTAACTTAACATGGCTTCCTTTTAGCTTATGCCTGCTGTATTACACAGCTTTAATCCAAAGCCAAGGTTGAATTTACACAAGCTGGGAATCCTATCCATGACGGCTGTTTCAGGCTTACTGGCTATAATCAGCATGGAGCGGGATCTCCCTTAATACCCTACCAGGCCAATCTAATAACACATAAGCTGCTTTAGAAAATGGCCTAATTACCCAATCCCATACTGGGTCCCTAATAATACATAAGATACTCTGGAATAGGTGGGCCAGATCTACTTGCCCTACTCACAACTAACTACCATGCTGAACTTGTGAACAGAGTAATAGGGGGGGGGGGGGGTCCCCTTGCCCTAGGCTTAGCTCTCACCCCCAACTTAAACCATTAATGCCCTGGGGGAGGTGAGATAATAAACCCCCCACTGGCTAACCAAAGGCTACAGAAACATTCCCCTTGAAACTGCCTACCCAGCAAGGGATAATAAAGGCAGGTGCAGGGTTCAAACCCATATCACTGAGCACTAGATTTCAGTGCATGAACCCACTGAGCCATCGGGGCTCTGGCAACTCTATTATGGTCTTTATTAGTATTAGGAGGAGGATTGATTCTGATACTGGGAAAAACCTGCCTGTGACAAGGCAGCCATGCGTGGAGCCGACAGCACCGCCAGCTGTCCACCCCTACTACTCACAGGCTGTCCCGGCGTGCTTGCAAACCCACGTGGGGGGCACACGCACGGGACCCCTGGAGAACCCCCTAAGCCATGGACCGTGCTTCGAGTAGGCTGTCTCCCGCATCTGCACAGCCCACCCCCATGGGTACATACCCTGCCGCCGAGCTGCGCAGGCCCCGTCCACCGGGACCGCCCGCGCTGACGGCGCACACTTCCAGCAAGCCCTCAGCCCGGTCCTCCAAGGCAGTCCCGAGACTGCACCGCACAGGAGGAAGCGGAGGGACAGCCGTAACCCCCGGAACCGCCACGACTGCGCTCTCCCCATGGGAGAGCAAGGACAGACGTCTAACTTCTTGGCTAGCTGGGGGCATAATGGCCAAATTGGCGCCAATCCCCTAGGTGGCTCTGCCCCCAGCTAGCCCCTCCTACTCTCCCATACTCCCGGGCCTGCACAGGTCACGTGGCCCTCCGACCGAACCCAGTGCCTGGGTAGGTCTCCAGCCCGTCAAGACAGTTCTTCTTTAGGCCTACAGAAAAGAAATATTTTTTTTTTTAGGGGGGGAAATATCCCTTGAACAAGATTCAGTGAGATGTATGCTCCAGAAGACATACAGTATTACAATGTTGCTCTGTATCCAGTTGCTTAGTGTTTCTTTATTATTGACTTTACATAATAAATAAACAATAGATATAAACTGTATAATACAGTTACTGGATCTTCAGTGCATTGGCAGTCACTGTCACTGCCCCCCAGGCAAACAAACAATAGATATTAATTGTATAAAATGGTTACTAGATCTCCAGTACATTGACTGCCACTGTCACTACCCCTCGGGCAAACAAACAATAGATATAAACTGTATAATAAGTTACTGGATCTCCAGTGCATATACAGTCACTGTCACTACCCCCCACTCCGGACAAACAAACCATAAATATATACTGTATGATTAAGTTACTGGATCTCTAGTGCATTGACAGTCACTGTCATTAACTCCCCTGCCAAATGTCTTCTCCCTTGCAAAGCTGATAATTCACACAAAGCCGGAAACTGATAAGAGACACAGTGGAAGCTCATACTCTTCAACATGTCTCTTCTGTCTCAACAGAGCTTTTTTAAATAGTTTCACTGGCTACATGAAGCAGGCCATTGGCTTTGTGGCTAAGCCTTCTTCATCCTCATTCTCATTGAAGCTGGTTGAGAGAGGACTTTATCATCAATACCAGGATTTTATCATCAATAACGAAAATTCATATAATGAAAATTTAAAATAACTTTCCAACATGACTTTAAATCCTCAAGACAGTTTTGATGAGTTCCATTAAACTTTAAATTGTTAGTAAATTAAACATGTATTTAAGGTTACAGATATTGAACAAAATAAAGCAAAGTAATAGCATATTTCCCATAGAATAAAGCCATATGCCAAGTTTAGCTTATCCAGGGGATTAGTTTATCTTATCAATCACCTCCATAATAAATATGCTTATGATAAATTCCTCCAAGAATTTTAGGGATACTGCCACCTCAATTCTGCTGCTGTGAACAATGTAAGTTGCATTGCACTGGCCAAAAATCACTAAGCTTCACAGGGGCTGTGTAGTGGATCACTGAGGCTGCAATAACTTCCTTCCTCTTTATGGGAATATTACAATTGCAGCCGCATTGAGCTGCTTGGTGAAATCTGCCATGTTTTTGCAATACTCTTATATTTCATCCTTAGAAGTCGCCAAAAGCGATTTTCTTTCTGTGCCCAAACCAGTATGTTAGATAAGTATCATGGTCTGATTTATAAACCTGATAGATGCAAAAGTTATCTTTATAAATCATTGCAGGTTCAGCTCTCCTCTCTGACACTTGGGAGCCATCTGGGCTGCTATACCACTAGTTCTGATGTGATTATTGAAGTGGCACAAACAGTTTTTTTTTTTCCGTTTTTTTTTCTCTTTGCTTTAACAAAGTGAAGGTGCGATTTTCTCAGGTTTGGTGAGAACATACACACATATTTTTACAAACCCAATCTGTTTCTCTGTAGCTGAATGTCCGCGGGCTCTGTGAGCCAATGTTAGGTGTTGGAGTCAAAGCAGCGTGATGTGAAAATGCTGTGGGGAGACAAGAAAGTAAAATAAAAGGCTGTCAGTCTCAAAGTTTAGGACAGGACCAACTTTAGGATAGAATATTAGTGCCAGCTTGTGTATTTTTTTCTGTTTGTGGTCATATTAAAGAAAAACTAAAAACTAAATACATTAATGAATTTTTATGATTTATATATAAGGTTGTTTTTCAGTCGTGTCTAACTCTCTGTGACCATATTATTATTATCGTTGCCAACATATTCCATAGTGCTGTACATAAGTTAAGACAAAGATAAATACAAATTAACATATAGCAAAGAAAGGAGGGCCCTGTCTTTGAGCTCAGAATCCAATGTCCATGGTGCTTTTCCCAAAGTACTTAGGATAGAAACTCGCAGACTTACAATCTAAAGGTATTATGAGTGGTAAAGGATGAAGAGAGAGGTGATGAGTGTGTTAGGGTGGAAGTTGATACGCTTCTTTAGAGATGCGTTTTAAGTGAGGTTTTGAATGTTTTGAGGCAAGAGGATAATCTGTTGGAGCAAGGCAAGGAGTTCCAGAGAATTGGGGCAGCACGAGAAGAGTCCTGAAGGCAAGAGTGAGAGGAGGTGATAAGAGTTGTAGAAAAAAGAAGGTCATTAGCAGAACGAAGAGGGCGGGTGGGGGAGTATTTGGAGATGAGAGCAGAGATGTACGGGGGAGCGCTAATGTTCAGGGCTTTCTAAGTTAGGGTCATGATTTTAAATGTTATTCTAGAGTCTAAGGGAAGCCAGTGGAGTGATTGACAGAGAGTTGATGCTGACACTGAACATTGTGTACACAAGATGAGTCTAGCAGAGGCATTCATAATGGATTGAAGTGGAGATAGTCAGGTGGTGGGTAGGCCAACAAAAAGCAAGATGCAGTAGTCTATTCGAGAGATGATGAGAGAGTGTATTAGGATTTTAGTATGAACAGCATCACTCCAGGCACATGTTATATATGTCTGATTGTACTTCATAAGATTCATGACAAAGATACTGGAGTGCGTTGCCAGTTCTTTGTCCAGAAGACCACAATTTATCTTGGGTGATCCTACATGGTATAGCTCACAGCTTCTCTGAGGTATACAAGCCCCTTCACCAAGAAAAGGTAGTGATCCATAAAGGAATATATATATATATATATATATATACAGTATATATATATATATATATATATATATATATATATATATATATATATATATATATATATATATATAAATATATATACCCTTATGGATCATATGTGTGTGTGTAACATTTTTAAATATATAAGTTCTCTTTTCTGAATACATGAAAACATATTAGTCATGTGATTATTTATTTCTATGAATCAGGCAGGTCCTGCTTTACTGTTTGCATGTAATATGGCTGCAGCAGCCATATTTGTTTCTAGCAGTATTAGTAAGGGCCATGTTTGTTATTGGCATAGTGAATATTACATGCATCTGTGAGATGCAGTCAAGCTTGAACTAGATAGTTGCACTAGCATAGTACCTGCAAGTACTGCTTCAGCAATTACATAAAGAAATGCATATACTTTTATTTTGCCCATGGCTTTAAATAATACTTACTGTGATAATAAGTTAACATAAAATAACTCATACAAAAAGCCTTGAGATTCCGTTTCTAAGTATGGGTCATCTGTAACCCGGGTACCACCTGTATTTAGGATTGGCTGATTATGCCTCACGCTTGCGTAAACGATGTATGTGTCTGTAAGAGAGATGTTGAAAGATTATAAAAAGCTGCCTTTGGTTCTTGATTAAACTGATATATAAGGGAGGTGTCATATTGATAGCAGTTAGACATTTATTACTCCAGTTGTGTACAAGATAGCAAATTGTGCATTATACTTTGATTATCTCTTCCCAAGGGCTCAGAAGAAAGTGACATTGAAGTGAGCAAAATGTCTTGTAATTTCTGACAGTTGGGAATCAGGGTTAACACCCTCAAATCCCAGGCTAAACTAACATCACATTTAAAATTATTTGTTTTGGCCAATCAGATTAGCTGAAACGTTTGAATGAACTCTGGGTTTTCTGTTTGTGCTGCAAAGCAGCCTGGGATATGTAGTGTATCACTGATATGTGCTAAAGACAGATGCAAGGAGTTTGGCTAAGCAAGCAACAGCAGGTAAATAATGGGCTAATATTGCTCCCCTGATGCTGCATGCTGATTCGGGGGGATTAGATGCCGGTGTAGACACTACCTGGAGGTGTCAACATAATCATTAGAAGGTTTTTTAGATATTGATAAAAATTTAATGTTTTATGAGATGTGCTGCATACATATAGGCTGCCTTTTGCTTAATGAGTGCAGAAATGTATTAATCCATGAAACTTTCATATCCCTGCTCTTGACTGCAACATTGATTAATATGCATCGACCGCAGTGCATCTAAAAGTGCAATAAAAGCATCACAGCCTGCTGCCCACCTTCCATACTGAGTCACATACATAAATAGGTGGGGTGTGGAAAAATGGAGAAGGCCTATCGGCAAGTATTAAAAACAGTCAAAAAAAATCTACTGCCTTATTTTTGAACATTTTGTGCTTTTAATTTATTTAAACTGACTGATACTTGGCAAACATAATAGGCCCCTAAAACCCTATCCAACCAGGTAAATTGCTACAATAAATTGTTTTGTGAACATTCTCCTTCTAACCTTTTCATAAAGGATTAGGTTAAGCACACAGTTTATATTTCTGTGTGTCTGTGTATGTACGTTTATCTGTATTTGCATAAGGCTGCTCATGTACACAGATATTCACAGAGTAACAGGCTTGACAAGATTTTACATATTGTATGATATAAAAGAGTTTTATTTGCCCTGATCTGATTTGAACAGGTGTTACCTACTATATTATCTAGGGTTATTATTTTATATATTGGAGCTATATAGGCCACAATGCAACAGATTTGACATGGATTCCTGTATGTAATACATCTAATTTAAATTTAAACTACTTTATCATTATCAAGTCATTATTCATTGTTAATTAAGCCATTAAATAAAAAAATTAAAATAAAAATATATATAGAATATACTGTATGTGTATTATTGTAACTTTATAGATATTTGTTATAACTTTTGTTATGTTTTCTCTGTATAATGTTTCTTTACATAAATATATTTGGCTCTTAATTTCTATTTAAACTCACAGGGGCCAGGAATCGGTTTACGTCAGGGCTTAGCTTCCTGTGCAGTTTACACTCCTGGATTAAAGCGGCGATCTGTTGCTCTTCCCCATTGGTTTGGGGGTACGTTTTTATCTTTGGCTGGTTTGGAGTTTAGCTTGTTTTTAGGGGACCCAGTTAGATTTTGGGTTAGCCACTAGGGCAACCTTACAGGAAGGAGGTACATACTGAGATCCTAGCCAGTCTATTGTAGTGCAGGGTTTTTGCACGCTGTCGCTTCAACCAGGTACTGTGAATGTATAATATGTATGTATGGCAATGATTATATTGTGTATGTATTTTTAATTATTCTATTAAAGGTATTTATTTAAGGTTTTATTCCCTTCTTACCAGTGGCGGCTAGTGACTTTCCAACTTGGTGGAGCGGAAAACAGTGACCTGGTCCCTCCCCTTACACTGACTCCGCCCATAAGTATAAACCCCTCCCCTTCACAACATTTTACCACAACATGTGTAGACCCTGCCCAGTGACACAGTCTCCACCCACAAAATTGATCCCATATACAAAGACAGGGATAAAGATAGAGGGGGGAGATAGTGAGAAAGGTGGATAGAGAGTTAAAGAGAGGGATAGAGAGAGAGATAGGGATAGAGAGAGAGGAAGGGCTTTAGAGAGAGGAGAAGGGATATCGAGAGAGGAAGGGATAGAGAGAGGAATGGATAGAGAGACAGAAAGGGATAGAGTGAGAGGGTTATAGAACATTAGAGAGATAGATTATATGCCTCTTCTTCTATCCCTCTCTCTCGCTCTCTATAAATCTCTCCTTCTACACCCCCCCCCCCCCCCCCATCTCCATACCTCTCTATAGATCACTCGGCTCCTAGGTCCTAGGTCAGGTATTTTATGGCTGAGCCAATAATGATACAACCAGATACTATGATAGCAGCAAAAATACTGAGAGAGTAAAACTGCATAAATAAATAATTTGTTAAATGAGCAAATAGATTAATTAAACAAACAGAGACTAAACAGCACGTGGGAGGAACATCTTGCACCTACAGAAGGACAGGGTGATAATTCACCAACAGACTACAGCCAGATTGTTGCACCCCAAATTGGTTCTGCATTTTAAATATTATTATCTTTAAAAAATACATTTGTATAAATCTATGTGTTTGTAAAAAAAAATAAAAAAAAAATATTTATTCAGTTTATAGACTGCCTTCGCATAATTAATATTAAGTTGCAAAAAACAAGTGGTTATTTAGGATATATTTCTAATTCTGCTCCTTCACACACACACACACATATATACACATATACACACATATATATATATATATATATATATATATATACACATATACACACACACACATTATATATATCTTACACATGCAATAAGAGATCTCCCCCAAAAGTAAGTATACCCTCTCCTTATAAATTCATATGACACTAAGACACAGGACCCCTTCTGGATTGCTACCTTGTCATGGTGAAGGGGCTTGTTACCTCAATGAAGCTGTGAGTTATATCATGAAGGGTCACACAAGATGGGCAAGTCATTTTAGAGAGGTCAGACAAAATGCATTCCACTGGAGTAGGAACTGGCAACCCACTCCAGTATCTTTGCCATGAAAACCATATGGATAAGAACCATATGGATAAGCACAACCAGAAACACAGACAGATGTACCTTGTGTGCTGCATCCATGTGGTCACTGAGAGACAGACACGACTGAAAGACAGAATAACAACAGCAAGACACAGAGAGGGATATGGACTCACCTGAGCTCTGCAGCTGCTCCTGTCTGGTATAGGCCGGGGTGATGACAGACACGTCAGAAGCTTAGTGTGTGGAGCAGGGTAGTCAGAATCAAAAGAGATCACCAGGGTATTGAGAAAACTGAAGCTTTACACGCAGCTCCCTCTATCTGCATGCACTGTGAGCTGAGATTTGTTTTGTTTTTTATAAATGATTGAGATTGCACCAATGTATTAATTTTTCCCTCCCGACCATTCTGATTGGGTGATGCTGCGTTTGACAGATAGGCACAGCTCTATCAGTTAGAGCACAGTTTGGGAATAGACATTTTTTTAATTCTCACATGTACCCTGATCTGTATAACTAGGGAAGTCACCAGTAGGGGGGTAGATGTGATAAGTCAGTGAGTTTAACTGCAGCAGAGAGGGTTTTGAAATTGAAAGTGACAGCAGCAGCTATTAAAAAAACAGAATATTGAACATGATAAAAAAAAAAAATTATATATATAAATTATACAATTAAGAAAGGGATGGGGGATTAGGTCGGTACAGGGAAGGATAACTGAAAAGCCTGCTCCTGCAGAAATATAAACACTCCTCTTACACATGCAACCTACACCAAAGACTCAAGAAGGACTTCAGACACCAGGCATATTTTTTTCTAATGAAAACCATCTTTATGATATTTGCTCATAATTATGTCCTTCATCAAACTCAATTTTCTAACATTTATTTTACAATAAAGTGGTGTTTTAATCCTCTTTGTAATACACTGAACACTTACAATGCACCATGAAGCATAGTAATAGCTAAAGGAGGTGATGGTACTAAGTAACCTGTTTTTATTGTGAGCTCATTGGTCAGTATTTTCAGTATCTGTAAAATGTAATGGTCACACGGTGATGTTAGCAAATAAACAAAAACGTACTAATCACAATTTGGATGTTTTTTTCCCCTTGTTATTGTGCAAATCCCATAATTATTTTACAAGTTCCTTATGAGTAAGCAGATACCAACACATGACTAAGTCTGCCCCGAGTTTAATTAAATACAACAGCATGCTACCGTGAAAAGCAATGCATGACTATAAGCATCCACCCCCTTATAGCATCTTCTGCATGGAGAGTTGTGCCAAACACATTGTAAATGTTAATCTATAATAATAGGTGAGCTCCACCCACTCAAACCATCTGTAAGTAAATAATATGGTGCCCACATCAGTTAAAGAGATACGTGTATTAGCCACAGTGTAGTTTCAACTTTTACTGTATCAAAAGGGTTAAATGGAATCAACTAGGGAGGTATAACATCTCCGAAGTCCCAATTATGATAGAAATACATGTAAATTGTGTCCCTCAGTCATATCCAACTCTCTGTGACCTCATGGACAACACACCATGAGGTCCACTTGGTTTTTATGGCAGAGATACTGAAGTGGGTTGCCAGTTCCTTCTCCAGTGGACCCCAGTATACAGCTCCTGGTATTCCAGATGGTCTCCCATTCAAGTACTGACCAGTGTGACCTATTGGTTCCCTGGCTGGATTCAAACCCAGGATTCTGTGGTGAAAGCACTTGCAGCCCAACCACTAGGCCACACTCAGAAATGCATAGTATATTTCAAATTATTATTATTCAATAAGTAAGAAAGTGTTACATAATTAATCTTAGAGAAAAATGTAAAACATTTTAATATTCCCTCCTGGCTCTCTATTTTATCACTGTTTTTTGAATAATGCACGCAGTTGGGGTGATTACAAAAAAGAACATGCCCACTTTTGCATGGGCGTAGGAGCCCCAAAAAATCTGGAGGGGATCATTTAACTCTACTCCCAGGACAGGAAGCAGGGGTGGACCTACCGTTGGTGATATTTTTTGTGTCCCCTATTCATGTAATCTTGGGGGGGGGGGGGGATTTGTCCCCCATTCCCTCCAGTTCCTACACCCCTGCCCACTTGGTTGAGTACTAAGAATGTCATAGAGTTGTGTTAGCATAATTAAGCAAGGAAAAAGTCAAAAGGATAGTTTCTAATATTTGCCTCTGCTCTGGAGGACTCCATGATACTTTTAAGGAAGTTCTCAGTGTGAGTTGGGCGCTTACATGTATGGAGAGCTATTCTTGAGTTTATTGAAAGTTTCCTCTTTTTCGGGCTGTGAGGTAGAAGAGTTGTGGTATCAATGTCATTCAGATCCAGTTATCTAATAAATCCTCTCTCTCCTCCCTATTCCACCACCCTTACCTTTATCATAAAAAGAAAAAAGAAAACATATTTTCCCCCAAAACTGTTTTATGATGGTGACTTACACAGTTGCGCTTGTTTGCTACACCATAAACAGCTGACATTTTTCCTAAACTACAGTAGTATCTTAGCTCACTCTGCCATATCTGCCAATATCCAGCAAGTCTTACGTCTACATATATTTGTGCTACAGGAAAAAAATGTTTTGTTTTATTGGTCTCAATTAATACACATTTACTCTAGAAGTACTTATTATACATTTTATGTCTGATCTAGAATTTTCAGAAAGTAGATTTAGTAACTCATCTGCTAAATATATCTATCTGGACAGCAACATAAGGATTATATATCAAAATAAGATGCAAATAACTGTTACAAAGCTTAAAAATTAGTTACCATTTATCTTCTGTGGTGTAACTTACATTTATTTTACTTACATTTTGTGTCATTTTAGGAACATATTTTTGATTATGTCATTTCATTTGTTAGAACTAGAAAAACAAATAAAATTTTATATTTAAAAATAGCATTAAATACATGTTATACATTGAACTAGCCAATTTTAACATATATTACTTTAGATATGTGTCCATTTTCTATTAGCAGCACAATAAATGACTTAGTGGCAACATTGGCCAATTCTATTTGACGGTTGTGGAAGAGGGAGGCTAACTACATGGGATGATTAATAGAAGGATCTTATTTTCTGACTCCTGAGGGTGTGATTTTATCTATCAATGGAGGGAGAGTTGGTGAAGGAAGGAAAAAGGCTTTGTAAGGTAATTAGAATGGATTGAAATTGTCCCCATATCCCTTCTCCTTCACAGGGTTAGAAGTAGGCAACTTGCATCAATAAATGCAAGCACTGCTCTCCAGAAATGTAGACACCCCTGTCAAACACACACAGCTTCCGCCCAAATATCATGGATGCCTCCACGGTCCAATGAAGGAATCAAAATTCATTTTCTTCAAATTTAGTTATGTTGTTAGTCAGACTCAAAGTTTTCAAACACGTATTATTTTATTGGTGTACTATATAATTCTTTGTACTATATAATTCTCCTGTAAACTGGCTTGAGAAGTTATTGTCCAATCAAATGACTCAAAACCCAAAAGAGACATATCTAAAAGGAACAGCATATATACAAACCTTTAATATACATAATACATTGTAATTATTGTAATATATATATATATATATATATATATATATATATATATATATATAGTAATTATTAATCTATATATAGATTAATAATGAGTATTGCAGTATAATTTGATATCTTTTGTATTGGAAAAAGTGGTATTTATATTGACGAGCTTTCGAGAGGTTCAACCTCTCTTTATCAAGTCTAAAGCAATACTTAATAGAGTATATGTATATATATATATATATATATATATATGTATATAATTTTACTTCTTATGAACAACATAACGAACTAACAACATTAGCAGCAATTAAAGACAAGGACATAAAACTATTTTTAGAGAAAGTCTAACATTTACTCTACTGTGACAAGGACTGCTAGTCTGTCTGTAGCTTAAGGAGGAAAGTTATCTTATAGGGGCTTACTCTTTCATTGAGTTCTGTTGTCAAGGGGGATATGTTAAGTCTTTCAACAAAACAGAAATCTGAAAACACTTTTCTTCCCACTTCTAGCTGGCTTCTAATCCTGCTAGAAACAAAGATAAAATAACTATCAAAATTGAATACAATAATTAAAAATAAAAAGGCTGTAGTTATTTATTTCAATCTATATAAAACATGTTGTGCATTATCAAGTTAACGCAACAGTGGATGCTATAAATGACACATCCATGGTCTTTTAAAGTGACACAGTAGAGGTCCCAAATATGGTTTAATTTAAAATGAAAGATAATGATAAATACTTTATCAAATCAATGTTATTAAAATTGCATTATCAGACAAGTTACATTGAAGTTTACAGTTGTCTGTCAACCCACTTCCCTAATCCAACTAGTAAGTGCACTAGTCTGGGCATGCTCTGTATTCATCTTCATATGGCTTTACCTGCGCACTACCCATTCAGAATCCCAGGAGTAATGGAAAGTGGCTGATTGACAAGTACATTTGCAAACGTCAATGTAGGTTTACTGTCAGAAAATGCTATTTTTGATAACATTTATCTGACAAATTTAAAACTGTCGTCTTAAATGGTAATACATTTGGAACCTCTGCTGTATCACTTTTAGGATACAAAACAGTTTTTATAGATAGCTCTGAGTAAGTATTCTAACGCCATATGCTTCACAACACAATCTCTATTAATACAATGCTCCGCTTGTCTATCTTTAGAGCTATCCCATAGACCCCAACATGTTATTTTGTCTTAATGCGTTTTTTTATGAAGAAAAGTGTGAAGGTAAAAGGACACATTGTTTTAAGGATTTTGCCAAAAAGTTAAACATTTAAAATGAAAAAAAAATTTGAACTCAGCAATACTCTGCTATATAGAAGGGAAAAATATATGTATCTATATACTCTATATACAATTGGGCGTATACAGTTAGTTGAGATGCCATTGCAATGTATCTTTGCTCTACCCCACTTGCTGCAGCTATCTGGGCTCCCTTTCCCTGTAGGGCCCCATAAGTAACTGGCAGTGGTGGAGCTTGTGAATGGAGGGCCCCAAGCAAAAATGGATCCCTCCTTTAGCAAGCAAGGGAAGGGAGAGGGATAGAGGCAGATAAGAGAGGTAGAGAGAGGAAGAGACGGAAATGGGAGAGTAGGGGGAAGAGAGAAGGAAAAAGAGGAAGCAGGAGTGAGAAAGTGAAGAAAGAGACAGAAAAGGAAGAGAGAGAAGAAGGTGATAGAGGTGGGAAAGGCAAGAGGGGAAGGGGAGAAACGGAGGAAATAGGTGTAGAAAGAGAGGAAGGAAAGAGATAGAAGGGAGAAAGTGGAAGGGAGAGTGAAGGTGTAGATAGGTAGAGACAGATACAGTGATGGAAAGGGGAATAAAAGGTGGAAAGAGAGGTGAAATGGGAAAAAGGGAAGGATGAGAGGGAATTGAGATGACAGAAGGAATGGGGGAAAAAAGGAGTAAAGGAGAAGAGAGCGATGAGGGGGAGAGAGGGGAGGGGGAGAAGGGGAAAGAAAGGGAGAGAGAGAAAGATGGAAGTGGATGGAGAGAGAAGTCGGAAGGAGGATAGGAAATGGGGGTGAAAGAAATAGAGAGGGCTGCCGGGAGCCAAAGAGGTCCTCCATGGGGCAGATGGAGCCACAGGGAGCCAGAGAGGGCACAAAAGGTTCCTGTGAATGGCAATAAAAAAGCCAGCACATAAAACTAATTTTCCCCTCCACCCCCTTTTCACCGGTGACCTGTAACAGCGGCTACTAGCCTGTAGTGGACCTTGGGGTCTTGTACCTGCTACACCAGTGGTAGCTACTTCCAAGGCCCTAGCACTACAGTACTTCTTGTACCCAAATAACAGCAGCCCTGGCCACCAAGCAATCAAGGTGTGTCAATATATCTGCTTTACACTTGAAACTGATATTTGCTCTTTGTCATAGACCTCCATGTTTTTTTTAGATTTGCAGTCAATTTTAAACTAGAGGTGGTATTTTATTAAAGGAACACAGCAAAGAAAAGTATACCTAAAAGTAATTGCAACTGGTTGTTTTTAAAAGTTAGGCATTTTAACAATTTGCTTTCTTTAAAGTTTGTAACAGATAGGGTTGATCTTTTTGGGTATTTTTGTTTAAAATACTAAACTTTACACAAATGAACAGTTGCATTTATGTTTTTATATGTGTAAATGACTTAATGTGTACATTACTCAATCTGTATAAGAGAAGTGTGTTGCTGAGTATACATGATATGCAGCTACTTCCTTTATTGTTATGAATCTTTATTGCAAACTGTGTCAGATAGAATGGAAACAACAACTACTTGCCAAGGAGGGAGAAAGGTCACTCTCGTGGTCAGCCGTGCCCTGTTCAAATAGGACATCCAAGAAAGGGGAAGGAAATGGTACTTAAAATATCATATTAATCATAGAGTTACAAAAACCAATATAACATGTTGATTACCCAAAGAAATGAGTGTGGTATTTTTATGCAGGTGTCTTGCAAAAGCTGGGCTTCCATTTTGTGTGATGAGGTGTCCTATGGGAAAAGTGGTGAATTATGTTGTTTGGTGTTCTTGAACGGAGCCTGAAGAGGGTTCTAAGGTTATTGTGCCATATTTAGGTTCTCGCTGTTCAGAACCTGGCTTACTGTGGTGATATTGTGGGCTTCAATGGGAGTAATCTTTGGATTCTTGGCTTCCATTAGCACTTTTGAATCTAAAATGGCTGCCGCTACTGAATTATTTGGAAAATGGCTGTGTGTTGGTGCTGAAATAAGAGGAAGGCATATCAAAATCCTTCGTTTTTTTTCTATAATTGGCAAGTATCTCTCATATAGGACGAAACGACTGTTTCTATAAGGGATTCCTCTCATTGTACCCCTACCTACTGCTTGACCCATGCATGATCCATTTAGGCTAGGTAATGGAATAACTGACACGACAACTTGAGTTGGGAGAAACAACGGGCCACAGCTTTATTTTGACACAATGTAAACAACAACCATAACTTATTTAAATGACTAATTTAGTCCTTTTCCTTCTGGGGGAGGAGCCCGGCCACGAACAGTGACCTCACGCTTTGAGCCCTGCCCAAAGCCCCAATGCTTATCTTTAAGCACGCCCTGTGAGGTGGGGCCATCGCCCCCTTAGGCCAGTGGGCCGGGCAACTCACCTCCCGCCGCCCAGTCATAAATTAACATTACACAACATACGATAGCCACTTCTCCGAATTCTTTAACCAAAATATATATTAATTTCAATATTTATTATTTATATTATATATATATATATATATATATATATATATTTTTTTTTTTAAAGAATACTCCATATACATCTGTTAACACCAAAATACAGGGTGGGTGGGTGGGATTCCAGTCGGGAGACCGCGCTGCTGTGCTCAACGGCGCGAAACGGGCTTCCGACATGCCCCCGACGCACCTGATTGGCTGATAGCCTCACAGGCTCCGCTGGGTCACGCGACGCTACGGGCTGACCCAGGGAGCCTGTGCAGCCTCCGCGTCATTCATGACCCATGCATGATCCATTTAGGCTAGGTAATGGAATAACTGACACGACAACTTGAGTTGGGAGAAACAACGGGCCACAGCTTTATTTTGACACAATGTAAACAACAACCATAACTTATTTAAATGACTAATTTAGTCCTTTTCCTTCTGGGGGAGGAGCCCGGCCACGAACAGTGACCTCACGCTTTGAGCCCTGCCCAAAGCCCCAATGCTTATCTTTAAGCACGCCCTGTGAGGTGGGGCCATCGCCCCCTTAGGCCAGTGGGCCGGGCAACTCACCTCCCGCCACGGAGCATGCGAGGGACGCCTCCCGAGGCTGCGATCCCCCCCTGCTGGACATTAAAGCCAAGGCCCGCAAAACACTCTCCCTAAACTCCAACATCATCAACTCGTACCCTATTTCCGTAAGATGAACCTTATCTTTCGCGAAAAAATCATCAGCCCCGACCGGTTCGAACTCTTTATAACGGATGGCAACGAAACCATGCTTCCTCACAAAGCTCGCGATCTGCTGGTTAATCTTCTGTCTAGCCTTGTCCAAACATACTGGGACGCGTGCGTTACGCCACGATCTTCTCTTAATCATCTCGGACCAGATAAGGAACGTGCCAGGGAACTTCTTCACCCACTTCTCAATGTCTCGTCTCATCACTTTCAACATCCGTCTCATGGGCACTGTCCCCAAATCATTCCCGCCGGCATGAATTATTATCACGCTGGGCTGACCGTAACGCTGCGCGTAAGTTTCCAGGATACCGTTGAGCTGCGCCCATCGCAGACCTCGAATGCCACACCACCGTACGCGCAAGTCCATAACAGGAAAGCCCAGTTGTGCCTTTTCTCCGGTAACTGCGGCTAACCTGTGGGCCCAGTACACGTATGAATGGCCCACAATCCATAGTTGCTTCTGTTCCCCTGAAAGTAGAAAGCAACACCATTATACCACTGCATTTGGCCTTACATAGGACCGAAAACGTTCTGAGTCCCACCTCCCGATGCGCTTCACTGTCGCGTCGGGCAACCCCAACCTAGCCGCCTCTGTGGCAGCTCCAATCCGAAAGGAGTGTGTTCCGAAGTCGGACTGCTTAAAACCGAGCGGATGCAGTGCACTTTTTAAAACTTTTTTAAATTGGTACTTTGACAGTGCCGTTCCATCGGCATGTACCAGCAGCGAACACCGTCCCGCCGGTCGCTGCTTAAGGTACTCCATTACACATGCATATGGGCAACACTCCGTGCCAACCTGATGCAGAACAACTTCTCTTCCTTTACCCACTTGGTCGGTTTTTGACCTCCGCAACCACAATACCACCATGCCTTCCCTGAGGCAGGTATCCACCAATTGCAGTCCCCCCGAACCGTGTCTACTGTTCGCGACTAACTCCCCTATCCTAAACGCTCCGAAGAACGCCAAGGAAAAAGCCGTTCGGAAAAGTAGGGATTCAAAGGGGTTCCTGCAAACTACCACCAACTCCTGAGCCAATCTCAGCAACAGCACAAATGTAATTGGCCCCTACTATCCGGCCTTTGCAACCCGCTGAACATTCCGCGCACCACCTTGCGCACTAGAAACTCCTTTGTAAGGTCCCTCTGCCCAGCAAGCTTAAACATAAAAGCAAGCGCCGTGACCTGTCTCCCTACTACGGTTCTTGATTCGCCTTGCTCGGCGCACCGCAGCAGGTACCAAAGCAGGATCCCTATGCTCTTCTCTTCCGTCGTGGCACCACCTGCCAGTGCCACTAGACTATCCCATTTTGCCCACACGCGTCTATAAGCGGTCCAAGTCGCTGGGGCAACAGACTGTCTCACGAGTCTCGTTACCTGACAGCTCCAATCTCCCACAGCTCCTCGGGGATGTGCTCCCCCAGGGCGTTCGCATAAGGAGCCAGCGCCCTGAAGCGGTCCTCCTGAAACCGAGAGAGGGCGTAAGCAACTCCGTTTTCCACTACTGTCACATGTCTTGCCTGAAACCATATGTTCAAGCGAAGACAACATAGCACAAGATGCCGGAGCAATCTTATTACCGGTACGGATGCTGCCGTGATTTTGTTCACGGCCTCCACCAACCCTTTATTAGCCGAATGGAAAATGACTCGCCTGTCCCTGAAACAGGCCCCCCATAAGTGAACTGCTACCACCATGGGGAACAGCTCAAGGAATGTAGGGTTCTGCATTAAACCCGCCTCTTCCCATTCCTCCGGCCACGCCGCAGCGCACCATCTCCCTTGGAGATAAGCCCCACAGCCAATCGGTCCTGACCCGTCGGTGTGGAGATCTAGCTCTGCGCTGGTGGCGCCCTCCTTTTGAAGGAGCACCCGCCCATTAAAATCGTCGAGGAACACCACTTACACCCTCGTATCATCGCGCATAACCCTAGTGACTGTTAGGAAATGATGCGGCTTCGCAATCCCTATAGTAGCCAGTGACATCCGTCTACAGAATATCCGCCCCATGGGGATTATTCTGCATGCGAAATTCAACTTCCCCAATATTGATTGCAACCGCCGCAGGGTTACCCTCTGCGCGCCCAGTAGCGCCTTAATCTCCGCTTGCATGTCCACCACCTTCTCTAAGGGAAGACTGCACTCCATTTTGCAGGAGTCAATCCGAATCCCTAGAAAAGTCAATTGTTCCGTAGGGCCCTCCGTCTTGTCATGGGCCAGGGGTACCCCGAACTCTGTACAGATTTCGGTGAACACATCCAGCATGAAACGGCAAGCGTCGTTTCCTGCTGGGCCAACGAAAAGGAAATCATCCAGGTAATGGGTAATACTCTTGTACCCTGCATCGATGCTCACGACCCATTGTAAAAATTTGCTGAAGGCCTCGAAGTAAGCACAGGATATCGAGCATCCCATGGGTAAACATAAATCAACGAAGTAACTTCCGTCTACGAAGCACCCCAGCAACCTATGGCTTGACGGGTGTACGGGGAGCAATCTGAATGCTGCCTCGATGTCCACTTTTGCCATAAGGGCCCCATGGCCCTCCCTCCTCACCAGGTCGACCGCCCGGTCAAATGACTCATAAGACACAGTAGCCTGGTCTTTTGAGATGCCATCGTTTACTGAACGACCTCTGGGGTAAGAGAGATGCTGAATCAACCTAAATTTACCCTTCTCCTTCTTGGGGACCACCCCAAGTGGAGACACGACTAAACCCGGGATGGGCGGGGCCGCAAATGGCCCTGCCATCCTCCCCAATTTTAACTCATTAAGCACCTTAGCTTGAGCTACCCCCGGGAAATCCCTGGCCGACTTCAGGTTTGGAACAAGAAAACCTTGAATGTCGACCCCGCATGGGATCCGGAATCCTTCTCGGAAACCGTCCTCCAACAGGCGCGCCGCTTCGGCGGTGCCTGCCAATTTACCGTAGCGTTTTAGCCACGGCAGCATGGCGGGGAGGCGTATGGGCGTCCTGCCCCTTTGCAGGAGGTTCGCCCCTACCTCCCTCTTTTGGTCTACCGCATCTAGACAGGGGGTGTTCACTTCCGCAGTTCGAGCATGCATGCTTAAACCTGCAGTTAGGGGCCCATCTACAGACCCCCTCGTTATACGCAAAACAGGTCTTAAGGCCTGCTCCTGAGGCGTGGGTGGGGCCCTTAGCTCCACCGGCCCCGCTCCGAAAGGGCGTCGTGCCTCTCATGGGTGTCATGATGTTTAGCCAATACGCCACCTGCTTTGTCGCTCCACGCCATGCTTGGCCTTGAGGCCAAGTATTGCCGGAATTCCTCATCGTACCGCCACCAGGCTGTACCCCCATAGACCTTGTGAGCATTCCGAATTTTGTCTATGTAAACAAACTATCCCGAACTCTGTTCGGGGTGCCGCTCACACAGTACGCAAGCCCAGATTGAAAATGCTTGCAGCCATGTATCGAACGTCCTAGGTAGCCTAGCAAAATATTTCCGCCGCTCGTCCCCCTCCCAGGGGGCCCTTTCGGCCAAATCTGTTTGCCTAGACATAGGGAGAAGGGAAAACAACTCTATAAATTCCCTCCTCCAGATCTTTTCCTTAATCTCCTGGGTAAGGTGTGCACCTAAGTTATCCAACGAGCATAAGACTATAGGTCTCATGGCTGCGTCGGTAACTCCTGCATTGGTACTACCTATTGCTGCAACCGCATTGCCTACCGGCTCGGGCGCGCGCATGCTAGCTAACGCCTCGCTTGCGCTCGCTGGCGCCACTGGCGCTGCTGGCTGGGACCATGCGCCCTTCGCTAGCCCCCCTATCCAAGCTCCCATCTCGTGCTCGCTAACCGCAATGTTGTGCGCAGCTAGTAGAGTCTTTAATGACCCAATAAACCCTCCCTTTTCTGCTGCGCAGCTCAAATCTGAGCGCTCACCTGCTTCTGGAAGCTTTGGAGTAGATACAGCCAACGGAGTATCCCTGCGTCTCTCCTGACGCTCCGGGGATTCTGACCGTCTGGCCCTCCGCGGGCTCCTCCTCTCAGATCCAGTGCAGGCACAGCTGCACCGACAAGATCTCCTGCTTCTCGACCTGGATCTCCTACTGGATCTGTGGGTACAAGAAGAACAGTCACTAGCTCTCCGCGACCTGCATGCCCGTGCCCATACCGCCCTTTCCTCATCTGAGGAACGGTCCGGGTCACCTAAGCCTGCGCGGCTGGAGTAGGCTAGCACTGCCTCCGCCGCAACCTGTAGGGGTTCCCCTGAGACTTCCTCGGGCGTTGGAATATTCAGATGCTGGTCGGTCTTAGACCCTTTGCGCTGTGGCCTAACCGTCTCGCCCTCAGTCTCTACTCTGCTACGTCTTAGCGGTGTGTGCGTGAATAGTAGCGGACTGTACCTGCTCGTAGCCTTCTTAGCTCGAGTGGGGCGTCCTAGCCTCGCCACTGCCGCTGTCACTGGCATGTCATCAATCATGACCATGCTGTCTTGGCTATTCATCTCTCTGATCACTCCATCTCTTCTTTCTCTCGTCGTCGCCATGCTCCTCTCACCGCCAATTGGGCGTCCCTGTAAAGTACCAGAAGCACTGTTATTGAGGGAAACCCCAGGGACCGTCTGCTTGGCACCGTGAGGGCCTGTAGGAGCCTTTTTAAGACTCCCGGCTTTTCTCTTACCCCCTACGGGGTGTTAGAGGGGTGTTTCTCGACCTTTGTCGTGGCCTAGGACCTTTAGGCAAGTTGGCTGGTGGTGGCCGGAGTGCTAGGCCCTCACCCCCACGTGGTCCTGGCGCTCGCCTGCCTGGGGGGTATGGGGTCCCGGCCGCCCTGACCTATAACCCCCCCATCTCTTGTGTCTCTGCTGCACGATGGACGGGGGTCTGGTAGCCCTACAGTGGTGGGATGGGAAAAAATTTCCCTGGAGGCATCAGAATTGGCTAGGACACCAGCCACCGCAGGCTGTACCTGTTCAATGTGCTGAGCTCCAAGCGCAGAAGGCATGGGAGATCCCAGCCTGTCCTGCACCCACCTGACCCCTTGGCTTAGGGCACGGGTCCTAACTTCAGCCAGCAAAGCCTTTAAGCCTTCTGGATCCATGCTAAGACTACCAGAGGGACAAACAGGGGGGACAACAAGCAGCAGCACCAGGCACACACAGCCACAGGGACACACACAGGCAAAACACACTCACACAGACAAGACACACAGAGACACAAAAACGGAGGAAGAAAAAACACAACAAGGAAGAATAGCCTCAACAAGTATATCCCCTTATGTGCTGGTAAGCTGGGGTGTAATCTCAGTAATTAAACCTTCCTACTTTTAGTTTTGGCTGCAGGACCTCAGACCTCCGTCCATTCCAGTCGGGAGACCGCGCTGCTGTGCTCAACGGGCTTCCGACACGCCCCCGACGCACCTGATTGGCTGATAGCCTCACAGGCTCCGCTGGGTCACGCGACGCTACGGGCTGACCCAGGGAGCCTGTGCAGCCTCCGCGTCATTCAATATTGTAGTTGTTTGAGAGATGGTACACTGTTCGCTTGTCACTATCCAGAACTGGAAGCTGTAGTGGGATGTCCCATACTTACAATATGCTCTTTTAAAGAACTACAATTTGTATTGGCAACATTTTTTTTTTGTTGAAAAAAATAAAACAAGCTTTAATTTATTAAATACTAGCGAATTGATGGCAATGAAAGTCTAAGTGAGCTAAGGGTGTTTGGTGTATATAATGTGGCTGATGTAGCATCGTTCGTTTTCTATGTCGTGCAAGTTTTTCAGAATATACGTAGCTGTTTGGTGGGCTTTTTCAGAATATCCGTAGCTGTTTTGTGGTGTTTTGCATGTTTATGGTAGTGTTTTGCGTGTTTAGGGACCTTTAGCCTCGTTTTCGTTTTGTTCGGCGGTCATTTTTTCTCTTGCTTAGGTGATTTTCGGGTCTCTAAACTCAGAAATTTGTTCTTAAATGGAGGTGTAACTTCACTTGCAGAGGTCCTCGGTACCCCCCCTTGCTGTGAGTAACCTTTTTATGTGTTTGTTGTTTGTATTTGTTGTGTTTGTAATGTTTTTGGCGGTTGCGCGGGTTCCGTTCTTGTTTTCTAATCACGTAGGTGTTTTTCGGCAAATACATAGGTGTTTGGTGGTGTTTTGCATCTTTAGAGTGCTGTAGCCTCGTTTTTGTTTTTTTCGGCGGCCATTTTTTCTCTCGCTTAGAGAATTTTTTAGTGTCTAAACTCTTTTAATTTGACTTAAATTGAGGTGTAACTTTATTTTTTGAGGTCCTGGATGCTCCCTCTTCCTGTAAGTAAGCTTTTTATGTATTTGTTGTGTGTATTTGTTGTATTTTTCATGTTTTGATGTGCGCGTGTTGTGGCCGATTTTTGTGAGGTCGTAATGGATTGTAACATGTCTCGTATTTTGCGAGGTTCGCAGTTGCGAGCCCGCAAGCGTGAGCAACGGCTTGTATGCTCACAACTATATATGTGATTAGATTCAGATATTTGCAGTATAGGGTACAATCATTACTGAGTTTTTTGACTACCTGGTTTGTCTTTGGATACAAATAAGGTCTCTATCATTGAGAACGCAAAAAGGGTCTGCATGTTTTTAATCCAACTAACTGTAAATTATTGTTTGTCCAAGGCATTCCACTTATGACCACACTGGTAAACAAACACAACAAATGAGTAGTATGATATGTCACCTTCCCCAGTTGAATGTGGGAAACTTTCAGAAAATTCAATCAAATGTCCCTAAATTGTCAAACAATTGTAAAACACAGAAGGTCATTTCATGAGAACACAACATATGTTTTAGCAATTTCAGTATAATTTAATATGACCTTAAAGAGTCATAATAGAACACAATGAGCTAATTAGTTGCATGATTTCATAATCAGTATATCTATGAGTTGTTCAGATCGTCTTTCCAGCTAATGCATCTTCATTTGTTACAGTTTCTCGTCTATTATCTTATGACTGTGTATCATGATTTATTATCATGTTTTTTGTCATGGTCTTTAAATTGTTGATTTTTTTTCTCTAGGGTTTATTATGTTGAATACATTGGATACTTTTTGTCAGTGCCAGCTATTTTTTGCATATGCTAGTGGTATGGAATCAGCTGATTTGGATATCAACACATTTGTTTTATATTGTTTTATATATGTAAAATTAGCACTTTAGAAACATGTGACTATATTTGCAGGTTTCCCACTCCAAAGGACCAATGTACAAAAAAAACCAATATGTTTTAAAAATATGAGTCTTATAACGAACATAATTAGGTAGAGTTTATGTCATAATGCTAGTTTTCAATGTAGCCAATGTAGTTGTCCTTGTAACTGTCTGCTTTTGAACATGTATGAGTTAAGGGGTAAATATCAAATTACAGTAAACTCCTAATTATCCGTCACCTATGGAGATTGCCTATTGCCGGATAAGTGTAGTTGGCGTTTGCTTGAGAGTCACTCATTTAAAAACCCTAAATAACCCTAAACCCCTAAAAACCCTTAAACTATCTATAAAAAAGCTACTGCTAACTAATTTTAGTCATTTTAATAAAAAAAAAAACGAGGGGAAAAAAGTTAATTTTGAAAAAAAAAATGTGGATGCTGGTTGCGGATAATGCCAACTAGGTGAGAGTTTTTGTCAAATGGGGGATAGAGGCAGGTGCCGGTTGCTTGAGAGTCCCGGTTGGTTGAGTCACAGGTAATCGGGAGTTTACTGTATATCATCTTGTAAAAATATGGCCTATATACAGACAACTTTTAACAAGACTTCAATGTGTATTTTATAACTTATTATATACAACTGTAAGAAATCTAGTGTTAATCATTTGTTATTACAATTGTGTGTTTGTATCAAGGCATTATACCTCAGGTCTTTTTATTATTCCCACAAATATATATATATATATATATATATATATATATATTATAGATGTGTATAAATTAGCTAGCTATATGTGTGTGTAATTAGCTAAAATCCAAGTCTGTGTGTGGGAAAGGACAACAGGTGTGAGTAGCCCTGCTCAAAATAACTCAGAGAATCACAAATGTCTTATTTACAGTAAAAACAGCAAGTCTTAAGTGTACATTTGTAGACAGCTGAATACAAGACTCTATGTGGGTGCATATGAGTGTAATGTTACCACCTGTATAGACACCAACAGTCTAATTTCAACTTATAGCCATGTATGACGTATAGAGAGGGTGGGTCATGAGCTACAATATAATATAAAAAGCCCAGAATCTATGGAAGAGTTGGCAACCAGCAAGGCAACCAGGAGGCAACCAGTTTGAAACCAGCAGGCAACTAGCAGACAACCAGCAGAGGTACCGGTTGGCCCAGGTTGAAGGAGCCTTCATGCAGTTCAGTGAGAAGAGAGAGAAGAGTGCCAGATGAGCCCAGCTGAGCAGATCCTGGTCCTGACCAAAGAGAAACCTGATGGAGGCTGAACTTTCAAAACTGACCACAAGTGGTATTATCCTGTATCTTTATATTACATAATGTAGAATTCATATCAGTATTATATTTGTAAATATCGTCTTAATACTTCTTGTCTGTTATCTGTTTTGTCTAAAACCCATTGTGTATAACTGTATATTAATTTATGTAAAATATATGTTTTAATTATAAACTTATTCATATGTTCGTTTATTGATTTGTCCAAAAGAACTTATTACTTGTAGAAATGATACATTAATTATTTAGTTATTAGTTAATTTCTTACAATCTCTAATGATATAACAAATCCCCCTTCCCTATCTCTTGACCCGGCAAGACCCAAAGTCCCTGACCCCCCAAAAATGACACAACACAACTGTTGGAGGTACAACTGGCTGCAGCGAGTTTTATTATTATAATATGCAAATGGCATATGTAAATTCACTACAACGGGCGAGGAGCCCCGGGCTTGGCAGTAACCCCATCTCTTGAGCCCACACTCAAGAGGTCAACCTCTTTCCCATCGTCACACCTTCCCAGGGGTAGGGACGGCCCTTTCTCACCATTGGCCCGGGCAACTCCCCCACCCGCCCCAACACAACTTATTAAAACTCTGCTGCAACAAACCACATATAAACAACCATAAGCTCATCACATGAGCAACAAATCTCCTGAATAATGACTTAATATATTACAATATTTCTTATTTATTTATTTATTTATTTTTTTTAAACACATTTTTTATTTATTTATTTATTTATTATATATATATATATATATATTTTTAGATATATATAAAACTTAACAATATCAAATGCTCTTACAACAGGGAGGGTGGGTGGTTTGCCTGGTTCCCTGCCTGCCGCGGAATTAAGCAAAATGGTGCCTGCGCTTGCCTAAGGGGACAGAGCCACCGCACCTCTCGCGCGAGGTCCGCCTCCCCCCCCCCCCCCCCCCGCGCGCTTCCTCCGCCGGCACTAGGTCCTACCATGTCAAGGGACCCCCGGGGGTACTTCATTTCCATCCACTCCAAACCCTCCCTCCATGATAGATAAGATAACCGCCTCAAAGGGGGCTGAATTCAGACAAGTTGGAGCATTCTATACACAGACATGGTTTTCAAAGTGTTATAATACATTTCCATATAGAGAATTGATTCTTCAACTTTAGACTAAAGAAAAAATAAATGACCAATTTGGTGTCAATCTAGTAACTCTACACATGCACCTCTCTAATAATATCATACATGACTGGGGCCTCTGTTGCGTGACATATGAACAATTTCAGTCTGTATACACATGTATCACAATGTAATCAATATAAATTGAATGGATATCATTAGTGATAAGTATCAGATAATACTAAACTTCAGGTTTTTCATTTTTCATGCAACAAAAAACAATCATAACTACTGCAACACAATTATTTTACATGCTTGATAGAAGCATTAATGCTTTGCTTTCCCTTTTATTTCTTCATATGTTATTTTTGGCTACAAGGTAATATGTCTCAAATAATATATTTATGCTGAAAGCATATTTCTTATATCTGACTGTAATAAGATAAAATCAATGATCTGGCAAAGATTAAAGAAGGTCAACAAACTTATCTTGCTGAGTGATTTTCCAAGGTTGCAAAACACTGTTGGTCTTGGATGGCGTGGTAGAATCAGATTGTTTTATCTCTATATCTGATTGATTTGGTTGTCATATGTAAAATGGGTAATGACCGAACTAGTGGACAATTGGGGATAAATATTTTACTGTAATGCCCTTAGTCTTAGCAAAGGATCATGGGGCACATAATATATTTGGAGGCTAGACATATAGATCATGAACTAAATCACTTTGAGCATGTGTTAACCTAAAACTGTCAGGGAGTCATAACAGCAATAATAGAACAAATGTAGAGGCAGGGGAGGGTCAACGAGGAGTATAAAAGATGAATTAAATATAAACTTTAGACGACTAACTTATTTCACTTGCAAAAGTAGTGTTTGTAAATGTATTATTCAATTACACAAAATGTTGGTCCTTTTCTTCAATATACTAACGTAGATTATATTATAAAGAAAGGTATAAACTCTCTACAAATACTATTACAAAACCAACACACACACTAGTATGTAAACATATAATAGTTGATTCCTTTTGAATTCTTTTATTTAGAAAGAGCATAAGTTTGAGTAAATCATTGTCTATCAAATAAGTATAGAAATGTGTATTGATCTTAGGGTCCAGAGGTCAAAACAGACGTAGAAGCTGCAGCAGATGCAGGTGTTCAGCATTGCACTGTACATGAACCACGGGCATTACACACACTATGAATCAGCAATAGTTTCATGCAATAGGTGTAGGTAAATATGAAAATGACTCATCTATATATGGGGCAAAAGAGGCAGCTATAAAACATATGACATTACATGCAACTCAGTCCTCACTGGCCTTCCCATCAGTCATCTATCCCCACTTCAATCCATCAAGACTCATCCACCTTACTCACCAGTCCTCCACCAATGCACCTATCAGTCTCCATTGGCTTCTCATATCCTACAACAGGTTAGTCAATAGGCGGACCTGGGACAAATATGGCATTCTTCCCCTCTCTCTAGAACCTCCTCTACATGTATCATACATCTCAACTCATGCCTCTAAATACTTAAATAAGCTACACATTTCATGTTGGATTTTTTTCCTAAGTCTCCTTCACTTTGTAAATTGTCTTCTTATTCCCATCTGAATGTCATTATATTGTACTTTTATATGTGTATCAATAACAAAATATGAATTCTGAATCTTGACTTGATTTTCATTAAGACAATGGGACCTTGGTGAATTGACTACCCCTATACTACAGAATAAAATTCAGAATCTTGACTTACATACAAAGTTCTCCACATGTCCGTACCCCCAATTCATCTCTGCTCTCATCTTTCATTATGAACCCATCACCCTATCCTCATCTCTAATTACCTCCTCCCACTCTCACCTATAAGACTCCTCCTGTGCTGCTCCTGTTCATTCTTCACCATGACATACAGTCACCTATTAGTTACTAACCTCCTCCACTCATTCTGTATCTCTTGCCATCTTCTTTAGAATGTAAGCTCTTAGGAGAAAGGAGCCAGGACCTCTACTCCTTATGTATGAATGTGTTTTATTGTACTGCTTTGTGTCCCATCATTTCTGTGTTTAATGCATTTCTCCTAGGTTAATAACACTAGAAACGTGGATTTTGACAACATATAAGAGCCCAAAAGCCCCTATCAGGTCTGTCCATTGCATCTTCCTAAAAGTCTGGCTTACTGAAGCCTCAATATAGCCTCATGCTTTTCCCAGGCATGCAAAATTCCTTAACGGTGTTTGGCTCTGCACTTCCACTGGAGGTCTACTCCACTTATCTACTACTTTTCCTGTAGTACTTTCTCACATTAACCCTAAATCTTTCACTTTACATATCATGACCTCTTGTTCTTGTATTCCTATTTATAGAAACATAATAATTCATACAACCATAGACATAATTATAATGCACCAATGGGGTAGTCCAAATGTAATTGTGAAAATGAAGAAATGGCCTGGAATCCATATTGGTTTCTGAATACACACATACAAATGTTTTGAAGCAAATTAGTAGACTTGCTACTGATGAGGACTTCACCTCTTATGGTGAATATTTCAGTTGTACTCAAGCCTCAATATCAATTTAAAGGCACTCCCAGCTAGAATATTTAATACAACTAGCAGCCATTATGTTTATTTCCATGTGCACTTTTCACTTCTTTATTAAATAGGACCTTTTCTGTGTCACTTTAAGTCATGTGTGCTTCAAATCAGTTCTCACCTGTTACATCAAACACAAAGAGCTTGATAGCAAATCACACAATATTATGACTGATCTGATTGACATGTCTGCTCAGCATCCTTCGTTTCAAGTGAGGGCAATATCTGGGAAGGGAGAATGGAAAAGAAGGTAATAGATGGATATTACAAACTGCCTGAGGATAGTGGAATAAAATGTTATGTGATCACCAAAGATAAATATTATATCCATGGTGCTATTCGGATAGAGCAGATTTAAATATTATTAAATATTTTTTTATAGTTTTGCTGTTCGCTCAAATGATATAAAAATGACATATTTCATCTATAAACTACAGCAAATATATTAATAAAAACATTTGTTAAATTTTAAACTGTTTATTTTGCAATTATTCCGCATTTGAGTTCTGTACAAATTGTGATGACCTTAGCATTGTAACTTGTGCTTTTTACATATGTGTTAATGTCCCATTTATAGTTCATTTCCAGTTAAATATTGTTCCATGTTATAAATAGTCACGAAGGCCTCATTGGAGTACGCAGCTACTTCTCTAAACAAGTTACACATTTTACAGAAACTCCATCAGTATCTAACAGCTGTCTTTTAAAAAAATCTTCAGTGCGATACAATAAAAAATATTTAAAGGACTACTGTAGTTCAGGAAAAAAAGCCCTTGTTTGTGAAGTATGCCACACACTAACACCGTTAGCAGCTCTGTAAGCTATGGACATGAAAAATGTGAATCTCTAGAACTAGTGGAATCCATATTGTCTTTGTTGGATTGTGAAGGTGTGTTTGTTATTTTACATTGGAGGAAGAGGCGGGACAGGAAGAGGTCAAATGCTTTGCTTTAATTAATTGGATCTGATTCACACACAATTTCCATCCTTATATCGGAGTCCAGAAGAGACATCAAAATATATTTTCTCTAACTAGTGGCGGAGCTAGTGAATGGGATGGGGGGGGGGCTAATCATGAGGGGAGGGGGGGAAATAGAGGCACAGAAGAGAAGTTGAGAGAGAAAATAGATGTAGATGGGTAGAGAGTATAGGAAGAGAAGGGGGAAGAGAAATGAAGAAGAGAGAAGGGGGAGAGAGGAGAAGAAGGATGAGAAAAGGAATAGAGAGGAGGGGAGTGGGGAGTGAGAGAATGGAGGAGAGAAAAGGGAGAGATAGAGAACAGAGGGAAAAAGAGGAGAAGAGAGAGAATAAGAGAAGGAGTGAAGGAGAGAGAAAAAAAGGGAGAAAGCATAAGAGAAGGTGGAAAGGGAGGAGGTGAAATGTAGGTAAAAAGGGAGGGAAGGATAGGAGATAGAGGAGAGGAGTGTTGGACAGGAAAAAGGAAGGGAGAGAAAAAATATATATGGAGAAATAGGAACAGGGAGGAGAAAGAAGAGAAGAAAAGGGCAATGGTGCCTTACAGGGATAGTCGTGGCAGGGGAAGTACTGGATGTGCTGCAGGGGCCAGGGGGATGAGGTAGCCAAGAAGACAGAGAGAGTGGCAGGAGGACACTGTAGACTTCTGGGTTACAGAGAGGTCCGTGGGAGGATCGCAGGGACCAGAGAGGGCCAAGATGGTTGCTAGTGCCTGGAAAAGGTCACGGGTGGTCCAAGGGTCTGTTGGGGCCCAATGTACCACAGAGGGCCAGAAAAGGTAGTGTGAGGGCCACGGGGGACCGAGAAGGACTGTGATAGCTCCCTGGAGGTGAGGGTCATGATGAAGCTGCATGGGTTGCACTGATGCTTGCTCCTCCCTATCTAAAACTAAAAAGTAGCTTAATTAACCTTTCCCTGCTTAAGTATGTTCTTAGACTTAACATTTTCAAATGTATATATATATATATGCAATGTAAAGTGGTGCTTAAAAGGGAAGTGTACATTGTTTTACAATTTCCTTACAAATAGTATGTTGTAAACATGAGGTTGTTTCTTTGCATGAAAATATGTGCGCTAAAGTTTAATTTAACTATTAATGCACACGCATTATTGAAACTCCAGCAGCCTCCCTCTGCGCTGTTTACATGACCTTATAAACACTATAGCTACTCACAGCTTTTTCATCTGATGTTATGTGCAAAAACTATTTACTCAGTCTAGAGTCAGCACCTTGTGCCTTTACTCTGTAATTATCAATTCATATTTACAGCATTATAGAAGTAGAAATGTGTTTTATTTTAAATACATGATAATGTCCCTTAAATACTAAACGGTGCCTGGGATGGAGCTGACCAGTTGCTATTACACTGTCAGACTTCATGGTTGCAGTGGCCAGCAGTTTAGATAACAAGTTATGATCCTTATCCATTCCATTTTGTTGATCAAGCTTTTTAAACAGAGAAGTGGTTTATCATATATGGCAGGTGTGATACCAAACTTATTCTTCATATTGAGTGTCTCTGCAGATTATAGCTGCTCTTAGTTCCCACTTCCCTTGGTTAGTGTGATAGGCTCACAGTTCCCACGCCATTTGCTGAGCTTTCTGTCTGGTTCTGTCCTTTGCCTCAAACTTCACATCACATTTCCCTTTTTTAACAAGAGGCCATCGCAATGAAGATATAATTACTCAACATTTGTATATGTCTAAAACTTGAACTAAATCAGTATTTTACAGAGAAGAATATGCGTCTTTTTTTGTTTCTACTGTTAATTTTATTGGGGACTTTTTTCCAGCTTTGGTGAATAAGGTCTGGTTTTCCAACAAGTTTGTTGCATTCATAATCATTGTGAAGATGCCTTTAGGTTCCTTGGGTACATACAGGAAGTTGAGACACTAAATGTAAGGATTGAGACACCTAATGCAATGCAAAGATAGCTATGCAGAAATAGGCCAAGGTAAATAAGTACAAAATGAAACCTGTCTCCTATTCAAAACAAAGCACAAAGGCTATGGATCTGCCGCACCTATAGATTAAATGATAATTGAAGTTTAGGGGAAAACCTCACGTTTGTCAAGTATGTAATCGATGAACATAAAAATATTTTATATCATATATTTTTTTTTTTTTTTTTTTAGGATGTTTGTGTATAGAATACTCCACATTGTCTGACTTCAGCACTTATTGATAGCTTGCCAGGGCAGTTACTTATGTACTGAACAGTAGAGACCGGGTGAAGGGGATTTGTTATGTAATTGGTGCCTATAATACCATTCCCCGTACATGGTGACAAGCAAGTAGCTTGCAAGAATAGATGCCGTTTGTGCTCCTCTCACCAAAGTATCATGGATGACTCCAAGAACCAACATATGCATTAAATTTAGTTTTCCCTAATGAAAAAATATCTTTACACCTTTTTTACTATCTTTCTATGCTCTGAAATTTTCAAACAAATATATTTTTTCCTTTTATCAATTTGTTAGAGCTATTATAAAATGTTTTGTAATAACTGAAGCCTTTTGCAATAGCCTTCTCAATGTAAACAGATTGGTATATACATATATTTATAATCTAACTACCCCACAGTGGGCCTGATTGTCTAAAGGTAGAGGCAGTAATATGACTGCAGTGCATGATGTGAGCTTCTCTCTATTCACTTAAAGGTATATGGATGTTTCCCTGTTTTTAAATGTTTCTAATCTACACTGACTAACAGAAAAATATGTATTAGACGGAAAAGTTCAATATACTTAGATATTTATTTCCAGTAAATTTAAATATGGGATTCCACACACCCAGAGCAGTCTATATTGCCAACCTGTACTAACCTATAGAAACGCAGCATTCAAGTACAGATGTTAACCTGATTGTAATGGTGCCATTTGAGCGAGGAGGAAGGGGGGGGGGGGAGATAGAGAAGAGATAATTGTGATGTCTTAGCTCACCCAAACACATCAGCCCCTCCAACTATCACCAATTCAAATGAAAAAACAGCAGCGGTAGTTGATATATAGAATTCCCATTTTAAAACGTACATATGCTTAATTGTGATTTTACTTTTTCCTTAACATTTTTGCAGCCTTGTTATCCAGAACCTGACATTTAAATAGACATACCTGAGGATGCGGTTGATGATAACTGAAGTATTCGGGTGTGGAATGAGAATTTATGACATCATCCTATTATCCACCAGCTTATTTTTACCTATTAACCACTTCCTGATAATAAGTAAGTGGTTATGTTTAGTTATCTTGTGTCAGTGCACCTTCCCCTTATCTGGAAGCTGTCTGCAATTCCTCTTCAACTTCTCCATTTACACTTATACAAAACATATTACAAACTTATTCTAGGACGCAATTGCCATGACTGAGTTATTAAAAGATGGAATTCAGCATTACTCTATACAGCGAATAATATAAAAGTGTACCTTAACAGCCGTTACCACTGATATCATGGTTCTACCTCTGTTGCTAATCAGGCTGGGTTTTACCAAGAGGCCAACATGATTGCGGTCCAAAGTACCAGGAGAATAAGGGATGCTTGCCAAGGGATTCCCCACATTCATATATATATATATATATATATATATATATATATATATATATATATATACCTTTTCCAGGCTATTGTTCTTCCTTACCTATACCTCTCTGTCTTTACCTATTTCCCCTCCTTTAACTCTCTCTTTATAACTCATCCCTTTGCTCCTTTTTGCTCTTTTCTCCCTTATCTATCTTCTCTTTCCTCACTTACTCCCCTCTTTGGTACTTGGGTACTTATATTTTTCTTTGTCTCAATAAATGTTTTATTCCTACTGTCCATGAGTTATAATATTAAAGTATTCAAAAGAAAATGTATTTCCTGTATTTGATATTAATAAGGGTATTAAAAATGTACATATAGCGGGGTGAGGAAATTGCCCTGGTCAATCACTAGAAGCATACCAAATCTATATCAATGAATTCCTTATTGTCACAAGCAAGTCATGAAGAGGTTAAAATAATACCTAAAGATGGGAAATTAAGGGGTTACCTATTCCTCTCCACATTCGATTTCCTGTGAATAATGAATATTATTGTTGTGTCTAAAATGTGCAGATTTTATGTAACCATTTGTGAGATGATTTGCAGATTTCCGACAGATTTGCTTGAGACAGTGAGAAATAAAGTGATGTAAAAAATGGAAGGGGAGTTATGCCCTCAGCTTCTTAAAATCTAAGACAAAGAATCTGCCCTTTGTTTTGGAAAATATGAGAGAGTACTTGATCATACCATTGTATTCCTCTGGAAATCCATCAATTCCACTGTCTGGTAGCTATAACTAATGTGTACGACTTTCTGTATTTTTCAGCCTGTTACACTGTAAATACACTAATTCTGTACAATTAGACATGTTAACATATATGTGCTATTTAGTATTTATCATTACGAAAGATATGTTACATTTGTACTTGAACAAAATTGCAGTGACTTTTATAGTTAGGGCAATTAAAGACTCTCATAGAGAGTTATACCTGCAACTGAATTGATGGTTTTAGTGTTGCATTATAATATTATAGGGTCTAGGTGACCTATACAGTGACCTTTACAGTAATTCTAAGTGACTGATAGCTGTTTCATGATACACTCTTTCACATACCTTAGTCACCTGTAGGGTGCATTCAGATTTATAAAGATATATGTCTAGAGGAACAGAAAATGAGCATCTGTCTTTATACTTCCTTTTATCAGTATAATTAGAAGAGGAACCACACAGTTCCTGAGAAAGTAATCTCAAGCTTAAAGGTTAATGTATTAACTCTATGGTGAGGTTTGGTTGGTTCAGCAGAAAATTCAAGGGCCAAACGTCAAAACACATACTATGCTTTTTTTCCCTAAAAAGGGGACTTTAGATTGAATTGTAAGAGGAAACAGGTGTTAATGTATTATTTGCTGATGCAGGTCTACTGTATTAGGATAACGGTGCAGTCCCTCTAACAGACCCATTGCACTAATATGATTAATAGGTCACCTCCACACCTAACTTCAGGTATCTGTGCAGTTTCTCTGATATGATAGTATTATCAGTGCAAATTATATCTGGTATCACTTTTACTGTATAAAACAAGTTTGTCTATTTTATAAAAGGATTAGAAACCTTGGAGGAACGGAAGGAACAGCGGACACAGATCCAGATGAAATGACCATTGAACAAATATATGTTAATATGTCTAATTGTACAGAATTAGTGTATTTACTGTATAACAGGCTGAAAAATACAGAAAGTCGTACACATTAGTTATAGCTACTAGACAGTGGAATTGATGGATTTCCAGAGGAATACAGTATGCCAAAGAATGAGAATTATGCATATTATTATTATTATTATTATAAAA
Source organism: Discoglossus pictus (assembly GCA_027410445.1). Taxonomy (NCBI): domain Eukaryota; kingdom Metazoa; phylum Chordata; class Amphibia; order Anura; family Alytidae; genus Discoglossus; species Discoglossus pictus. Next base: position 397,147,099 of record CM050165.1, read on the forward strand.
AAAAAAAAAAAACATACTTATTTTTAAATTACTTTATTTTTATTCCATATGACTCCATTTGCTGCTCTTATCAAGCCAAGTAGTAGATGCCGTTCTTTGCTTCTTTGAACCGATCCCGGTTCTTGAAACCTTATCTCCTGGTCTTCTGAGATGAGGAGAGCCTAACACTTTATACACACCATTATCATTAGTCATAGTTACTGATATATTATAGTGAAACTTATAAGCCGTTAAACTGTACTTGGAATCAGTGCAAAGCTTCATTAAAATTCAGTAATTCATGTGAAGTATCATCCTGTTACACATCTTCTGGATCTCACAGACGTCCCCATGACCATTGGAAGGTGAGTATCCCGTCCACACACCAAAAGAAGGTTAATATTAACGTATTTAGGAGGCTTCCATGTAATTTATGGGGTGTTTGCCAGTGCTTACGGTTTCTCAGGGCTCTGTGAGTGAACCAAGAAGCAGCTCTGTGCCTAGTCATACAAACATTATCAAGAAACATTCTTCCAAAGTTCTTGTGACAAATATATAACGCTTTAGTGGTACTTTAAGTGTTTTGTTTTCTGATTTATGATAACCCTTATCCATTTCTAAAATCCACCAAGGCGGATAAAGGTATCAGTAAACTTGTTGTAAACCTTGAATAATGAATAACAGGACTGATAAAGAGATAAATCTCAGTCTCCCTGTAGATCTCCAAGAGGTTGCAGGTTGACTTAAATCTCCCCAGTGGCTGTGTTAGTGAATACAGTACCCCTGAGCAATATATTTTATGGTTAGATGACTTCTTGGGTGATGATTATGTGTCCCCTCTTCAAATAAATTACAAGTTTTCCTTTACTATAGGCAGCTGCCAGAAGTAGAGGCCCCTACCCTGTTGTGGGCAGGGCTGTATCTGCCTTTTTGGAGCCCCTAGGCAGGGAAGTGGAGGAGCCCCTGCGAGTGAGTACACAACATATGCACTGACCCAATTTTGCCTTTTCTGTGCTTATAAGTTCCCTTTCCTGCTGTAACTGATTAGTTCTAGGTGATTACCCCCTAGTAGCCAATCTTTGAACTGCAACATTTAATTTTTTTAAGCCAGGAACCATTTTTTTAAGAAGTGGTGCCCCTCACAGAGAAGCGCCCCTGGGCGGCTGCCTAATTGGCCTAATTCGGCCATGGTTGTGGGCGCTGCCTCTAAATCTACCTGTTATGACTCACCGGCATCCCCACTGTGTACATATCTAAGTGCTAGTGTGGGACGTAAAGGGTGCCATATGTGTTGTTTATTATGTGGAAAGGTAAATTCCAATGTAATTTTACCTTCATGTCTGCACAGGGGGAATGAGATGGAGGATATATAATTGGTGAATCCTGGGTATTCTACTAATCCCTGCACTGGTCACACTATCATGTGTCACATGTCCATTGTCAGTTGACATCCAAATTTCTGAATTAACCAATAGAGACCTGTTTTTTGAATTATGGACGGCGTCCTCATTCTTTCCTGGCCAATATACCTGTTTCCTCTATACCTCCATTACTATGACCTTGTCCCAATGACTAGATTGCACACAGTGCAATGTATTACTTTTTATAAGCAATTATGCTGCAGTGCAATTATTTTATATCTAGTTGGGAGGAGACTTTGGATGCCCGGACTTAAATAAAATGCATTATTTTACAAGAAAACAATCTCCAGAAATAGCCTAAGAGAAGTAGCTAAAAAAATATAATGGAAGTGAAATATTTAAAGACTGGGAGGTTGATTTTTTGCTTAATAAAAAACATGTCCAATATCAAGTTTTGTTATTCGATATATCAAAAAAAAAATCTCCACGACCCAGAGATTCAGAAAGAAAGTGGATATTGGGATTATATAAATGACATGTTTATGACTGCTTTAAAGGGATTTCCATCTCAGTGTATGTAGGTACGCTGCATCACTATATAGTGCAGTATGTATCTGAGCGGTGTGTATAGACCCTATTTAGCACTATTCAGTGTATTTATTAGCTGTGAATAAATAAATCTTATACTGTTTCAACACATCATGAAAGTGTGAGAAAGGTAGTGCAAACTATGTGTAGTTTTAATGCTTTTGTACTAATTAAATGCAATTAGTTTCTTATTTTAACCAAGGTGCTCTTTTGCAGACTGTATAGTTGTCTGACTGAATATTCTTCAGGTTTATGGACTTTATGCAAGAATAAGAGGTCATGATTTGCAGCTTGTTGGTGGAACATTTAAAATTAATGAAAAAGTACTGTGTTACAGAAAGGTAAGTGGATAAGTGGAACCGTGTTCCAGAAGAAGTGGCTTCTTAAGGCTCTCAGCATGTCCAGTCCAGACTTTCCTTAAAGGTGGATCAAGATATGGCTCAGTCACGTTCATTTACTTACCTTTAACATTTTCCCAATTTTTAAGTGTAAAAATTGTATTTTTTTTATATATAGAAATATGGTGGTCCTACTTTTACAGAAGAAGACAGTTAAGAACAAACTCGATGCACTGAAAAAGGGTTTAGGATTCATGTGATAGGTATAAAAAGAACCCAGGATCAAACAGGCCTAGATTTATTTTTTATTTTACACAATTGTGTCCCTACAATTTGTTCCTAATGGACCACTGTACTCATATTTATTTTTTAGAAGAACTGCTCTTAACAATTTCCAGAAGACACCTTCCTGAGAAAGCAAGTTTGAAATTATATTGGATTAAAGAGCAAAGCCTTTGTGGGCACATTTGCATGTCCCTGCCCATGTTCCCAGAATGCAGTGCAAATAACTGTATTTCTCGGAATTCTGAGCAGGTAATAGTATTTTTTTTTAAACTTTTTTTAGACGTTCAATTGTGGACACAAATGTACTATATATTTACTTAATAACAACTGTAAACATCCATATTTATAGGCAAAATATTAGTTTCTACCATAACTGGGATCTTTGCTCTGTAAGATAACTGATTTATTTCTCATACATTTAAAAAACAGCGCTACGGAATATGTTGGCGCGCTACAAATAAACGATAATAATAATAACACCATGTTTTAAACATTACAGAAGCTTATTACAGAACTGAATAATAGAGAATTTTCTATAAAACATACTATTTTTTACTATACAGTGGAGGACTTTTATCACTCTTTTGCCCACCATATATTAAATTAATTTAATTTAAAAAATAGTGTTATGTCATGTAATGCGAAGCAGCATTTAACTATTTTGTGCTGTTTTCTTTTATTGTTATTTATTATTATTCATTTACATTTATAATCTGTATGTGTCAAATATGATACACAAAACATTAATAAAATAAAAGCTTCCAAAATTGTGTTAAATATTTGAGATTGTTTATTACTCTTTTATTCCATCACAATAATAACAAATAATCACAAAGTATATATTTAAAGGAACACAGCAGTCAATTGTTTTCTTTATGGAATTTTAAATAACTAAGGTTAATTACGGATAAAAATATTTTAAAAAGCAAAACATATATATAAATAATTAAAGGAAACCTTTTAGCTTATATATATATATATATATATATATATATATATATATATATATATATATATATTTTTTATAACAGGATTGCATTTTCTTTTATTATCTGATTCTTTCTGTTACTTTCTTAAGAGGGAGTGTCTTTGTAAACTAATGAGCTCTCCATTATTTCCGTGGAAAAAACTGACAGCTTTAGCTGCTAATTTTCTGTTGATAAAATCTTCCTATACATTCAAAGTCTCCTCCCATCTCAGGAAGTTTATCACTGAAGCCAAAATGGTAGATTCCACAGCAGCATTATTGCATATAAAGAACTAGAGGTTGTATTTTTTATGTTCTACAAACATTTAGCTTTATTTAAAATAATATAATATAAAGGGACTCTATCACTCAGCAGGAAGTTGATTTTTTTTTAAAGAGCATTAAAAACTGTCTATACATTGTACTAGCAATTTATCTCTACAGCAAATTATCCCTGACATATTTAGAAATCAGTTTGTGGCTCCTGCATGTTTATGTGTGGCCCAGTACACTAATGAGTGGCTTGGGGTGCTTAATAAGGGTAGGAGAGGGGTCTAACTGCCAGAAAACACTGCAGGTCTTTATTTTGGTCACTAATTAACACTAATTAACAGAGCAAATTAACTAATTAATATGCACAAGCCAGTCATTTTCGTATAAATACAGCAACAATAACACAGAATTTCCCAGGAGTGAATCACAGACAACTTTTTAAGAATAATCTAACAAAACAACTTGGTTTTGGGGTGACAGAGCCCCTTTAAATAGTGGTTTTAATGTAAATAGGTTAATATGATACTTGAAAGATTTTTTTAAAAGCAATGTGAGAGGTAAAATGTTATTTCTGTCACAAAAATCCCCCCCGTGATGAGTGGGGGGCTGTGGCATTAAATGACTGGGTCTCCGTCCCCCCTATACAACAAGCAAAGGGTTTTTTTTATTGAATTTTTCTTGGCTGACGATTGCTATAGAGATCTCGGCATTGCAAGAGGCCGCACCGTCTCAAGGACTGGCAGTTTCAGAAGAGCAGCTTTTCTTGATTAATAACAAAAGGTTTTGTTGGGATCAGAGCTTTTTCCCACCATCTCTATGCAAACCCAGCAACACAAACTGTGTACATTAGCATTTCAAGGAGCTGCTTAATAGTGATGGCAAGAAAAGCTGCTCTCGATGGGTGAAATCCATTTTGTCCTCTCTTGTGACATCTGTTGTAACTTTTAAAGCCAGAAAGAAACTCAGATAATGCCAGGGAGCCTTTTGATTTACTGTATTGGCACTTGTGAGGATGTTCCTGCATCCAGCACATAAAGGCATGTAACCCCGGTGTTTACACATGAATGTGTAAGTGTAAATACCGCGCCATTCCCACAATACTCACAGCCATGGAATCCGCCACAACCTGTGGCTTCTAATGCACCTTTGTAGGGTGCCAAGTGCAGCTGGTACAACGCCACGGACAGGTCACTGGCACCAGGTTACCTTAATCATTTGTAATAAGGGGATACATTGAAAACTAAGCCAGGAGTTGCTAAAAAAGTATGGTGGATTTGAACTTATTTGAGGCTCTTACAGGTTATTTTTATTTTAAATACTGTGTTAGAATAAAGTTATTTTTTATTATGTTCTTATATATTGACAATATGGATCTAAAAGGAGAAAGACAATAAGGGAATTATATGTACATATGATGGATAAATATACAAATGGATGGATGGACGGACAGACAGAAACATAGACAGACAGATAGAAATATAGATAGAAAAGATAGATAGATAGATAGATAGATAGATAGATAGATAGATAGATAGATAGATACAGACAGATAGAAATATAGATAGAAAAGATAGATGGATAGATAGATAGATAGATAGATGGATAGATAGATAGATAGATAGATAGATAGATAGATAGATAGATAGATAGATAGATAGATAGATAGATAGATAGATGGATAGATAGATAGATAGATAGATAGATAGATAGATAGATAGATAGATAGATAGATAGTGAGACAGACAGATAGATAGATAGATAGATAGATAGATAGATAGATAGATAGATAGATAGATAGATAGATAGATAGATAGATAGATAGATGGATAGATAGATAGATAGATGGATAGATAGATAGATAGATAGATAGATAGATAGATAGATAGATAGATAGATAGATAGATAGATAGATAGATAGATAGATAGTGAGACAGACAGATAGATACATAGATAGATAGATAGATAGATAGATAGATAGATAGATAGATAGATAGATAGATAGATAGATAGATAGATAGATAGATAGACACAGACAGATAGAAATATAAATAGACAGATAGAAATATAGATAGAAAAGATAGATAGATAAATAGACACAGACAGATAGAAATATAGATAGATAGATAGATAGATAGACACAGACAGATAGAAATATAGTTAGCAAAAATAGATAGATAGATAGATAGATAGATAGATAGATAGATAGATAGATAGATAGATCGATCGATAGATAGATAGATGGATAGATGGATAGATAGATAGATAGATAGATAGATGGATAGATAGATAGATAGATAGATAGATAGATAGATAGATAGATAGATAGATAGATAGATAGATAGATAGATAGTGAGACAGACAGATAGATACATAGATAGATAGATAGATAGATAGATAGATAGATAGATAGATAGACACAGACAGATAGAAATATAAATAGACAGATAGAAATATAGATAGAAAAGATAGATAGATAAATAGACACAGACAGATAGAAATATAGATAGATAGATAGATAGATAGATAGATAGACACAGACAGATAGAAATATAGTTAGCAAAAATAGATAGATAGATAGATAGATAGATAGATAGATAGATAGATAGATAGATAGATCGATCGATGGATAGATAGATAGATAGATAGATAGATAGATAGATAGATAGATAGATAGATAGATAGACACAGACAGATATAAATATAGATAGAAAAGATAGATGGATGGATAGATAGATAGATAGATAGATAGATAGATGGATAGATAGATAGATAGATAGGGATATGAGAGGATGTTTTTATTTTTATATGGTTCTGAATCAGGTTAAAAAATACAAGTTAAAATATATTGTTTTTCCTAGTTATCGCTTCCTTTTAAAAATGTTACCTTATTATTTAGTGGGATGTTCGGAGTTATGATTCTAGAGCTCCTTTCAGTTAAATAAACTTAATATTCAGGCTAAAATTATTGGTGGTAATTGATGACCCATGGTGCAGAATTTACTAACAGGATGTGTTGTAAGCTGCGATATACCACATTATACATTAGTGCTACTCAGGCTACGTGTGATTTACTAATACTAAGGTATTATAATCAGGCCCATGATGAGCAGTGGTCATGCACGATGCAGCGCTATGTATCCACCCCCTATCAACCTTTGTACACATCACAAACCGAGTAGCACATAAGCCATCAAAGGTGATATAGTGGCTGGCAAAGAAGCAATGGTTGGCATGACGTCATTATTGGTGTATAATAACAACAAATCCAGCAAAATGTAACATCATCACTACATATTTATCACTTTTGTTTATAATATCAGTCTGCCAAACACATAATGCTATGCTGAAAAAGTAAAAGTTATAAACATTTAATTTACCCAGGCTACGACACATTGTATGTATATATATAAATGAAAAAAATCGAATTGAATTCGTAATGTGTAATAATATTTTATATCTCCAAAATCAAGCAATATCCAGTAAAGCAGAGCTGTGCTATATAAGTTCTGGTGAGATTTTAAAAGATCAACTTGGGTTAGTTTAAATTTTCATAAATAAAATGCTGTATAATAAAAAAGATAACTAAACATATTACGGTAATTAAAATATTCTAATACATCTGATCAAGTAAATATTATACAAATACACTTTTCTAATATATTTAAAGATTTTAAATCATAGCAGTGTGATTTTTAAATGCATGATGCGCCACGTGAAGTCCAATCATAGTGTAATATGCGTAACTCTGAAGTCTATCGGAGAGTACTAATGGTGTAACATTACTTTCATTATAATTTTTGTTGTGTCTAGCACATTATCCCTTTTCACTGCCAGATTGTCTGAAACTAATTGCTCTGCAATGAACGTCTTAGAGATGTTTAATAGCATTCCTGAGTCGGACACCAGTACTTACTTTACATGTCACTGACAATGGGCATGCTAGATTAGAAGACCGGGCCTATTAAACTTTTAACGAATACTATGGTGCTTAAAGGAACTATTTCAGACTTTATTTTACAAATTATCTTAAAAAAATATATATGACAGCTTTAAAATCTTAAAGAAATTTGAAAGCTTGACAAGCCGTTGATGTCGAGATCCACCCACTAACTTTTTGCTTAGATGCATGATCAGTGCCAGCCAATCAGCTTCTTTCACATCTGTGACCTGGCACAGCTTCACCTATGCTTAGAACAGGTCAAAAGCATATTCACCAATATCACTCAACATACAGTATTTCTGTAACAACTATGGTTTCTGGGTACAACCTAAATTTTAAGTGACACAGCAAAGGTCCCAATGATAGATAAAAAAAAGCTTTACCTATAAATAGGTATATCTGCAACTGGTTGTGTTAAAAATGTCAATAATAGTATTAGATAATGAATCTTGAATAACTAGGCATACATTACTATTTAAGATCCTCCTACCTTCCCCTTATCTGGGGTGATAAATTACCATATATACTCGAGTATAAGCTGACCCGAGTTTATCCGAGGCCCCTATTTTACCACAAAATACTGGCAAAACTTAGTGACTCGAGTATAGGCCGAGGGTGGGAAATGCGCTGCCCCCTGTGTCCCTCTTGCGCCCTCTGTGTCCCCCAATTGTGTCCCCCCTCCCTTCCCTATGTCTCTTCCCCCTCTCCCTCCCCTGTTTTTCTTTCCCTCCCCTATCCCTTTCCCTCCCTCTCCCTCGTGTCTTTTTCCCTCCCCCTCCCTTATCATCCTCCTCATCACTTTACCCCTCTACAATTAACTCCCCCGCTCCCCTCTCTCTTTCCCATCTCTTACCTTCCATCAGCTACTCTGCACATCTTCTGGCTGTGTCGGGACCCGGCATATGCTAATGACGTGACGTCACATGTGCTTCACGTCATTATCATATGCCGGTTCCCGACACAGAAGACGCGCAGAGGAGCAGCTGATGGAAGATAAGAGAGGAGAAAGGGAGAAGGGGTTAATTGGAGAGGGTGGAAGGGCATATGCTAATGACGTGACGGGCATGTGCCGGGTCCCGACACAGCCGGAAGATGCCATGGAGAGCAGCTGATGAAGTTAAGAGAGGGGAGGGGTGGCGGTAATTGGAGAGGGGGAAAAGGGATGAGGAGGGAGGATGATAATGGAGGGAAATAGACACTGTGAGAATTAATTTAAACAGCCAGGTAGAAGGATCTTGAATAGTAAGTTCTGCCTAAAATAAGCACCATTTGAGGCTACTAATTTACAGTTATATCATCTCTAGAAGCCACAATCGTAAAACATATAAAGAAAATGAATAGCAAGTGGAGAGACTTTCAGGTAGAATATCACCCGTTCTAGGCCCCCTTATAATTCCATTTCATTCCAATTACCTTCACACAGCCAGTGTGTCTGCAGGTTAGAAATTTGTCACAGTTACAGATGTATTTAATTGACTCAAGCCCTCAAGTACAGGCTCACAGCCCCAACATGCAAATCATGAACCTGTTCGGAGCATTTCAGAGCATGATCGTGATCAATTAAGCAAGCCCGTAAGTTACATTTTAGACAGGGCCAATAGTAAATGAGACCGTCATCATGACGTCAGTAAAACATAGAGTTTAAACTACAATCAATTAGAGTTTAGAAGTCCGATCTGAAATTGCACTCACTATCCAGAAATGTAGATATCAATAACAATAAAAGAAATGTGCTAGTTCATGTGGGTGGCCTTAAATGTATTAACTCATTGATTCCCGGGATTGATATAACACGGAAATAAAACATAAACATTTTTTTTTTTTTATTGCAGATTTGCAAGCTAAAGACTGTTGTGCAGTTAATTCTAATGCCTTTCATTGCTTTCCCATTATTTTAAAGTACAGTAGTGTGATTATATTTGCTTTTACAGTGTTATGAACAGGTGTTTAACCAACTTGCGAGTCTTATCTAGTACTCGATACATTTGCCATTTACATGCTTGAAGGCAATTCAGGGCTTGTTGAATTGTTTTACTTGAATGTGGATTTTGCGTTTTTAGCACTGGTAACATTTAAGGCTTGAAGCATCAAAGGAGGACATAGGACGGAGTTACGTTTTTGACGACCGCAGTCATTTTGAGCATGTAACTCGCAAATGGAATGCGAGTAGCTAAAAGAAGCTAATTAAATAAAATAAATCAATCATCTGTTTCATCCAAATTCACAAAAGAGCAAGCAGTGATCATAAAGTAGAATCATTATTATTGCAAATTAAAAGATATATAACTCCAAAAGTGTAAAAATAGACCTTTTTAAAATACATAATAATATACATTTTAAATTGACTGGAAAAATACATTTCTGTTTCAGTTTAAAGGGATACTGTACTTGTAATAGGAAAACAACAGATCTTGTATATCTGTACTGTGAGCCAGTTTTTCAGATATCTTTTTTCGTCATGTATAAGTTGCTATCTATCATAATGAAAGTCCCTTTAGCCAATTATATAAAGCTATGAATTATTATTAGTATTTAGGAGGATGCCATGTTAAGCTCTTTCCCTCCTCCCTTCTCCTAGGGTAGATCACTATGTTAGTCGAGCACAAAGACAACTTTGATTCTCCATATTGCATCTCCCAATGAAAACACAGCATGGCCAATAACAGTCCCATGGATCATGTAGTATAGCATCTAGTGCTGGAATACCAAGTACATGACAAAGAGGGCTAACAGGACACCGCTGGTCATTATAAATTGTCATTATGAAGTGAATAATATATTATCATTGCAGCTTGAAACACTGGTATTTTGAAGCACCGCCCCTGAGGATGTGGCCTTAACTTAGGATGCAGGATGCAGGTCACAGATATGAAGGCTGGTGGCACAGAGGTGAATATATAGTGAAAAAGATGGAGGATCAGTGTAAAGTCTTAGCAATAGGAGTCAGCTGTGTTAATTAGGCATTGATCGTTAATAAGATTCATATTCAAATGCAATATTCAATATTAAACTAACCAACAAAGTGATCTCTATTGGCAGGAGACTTGGCAAGAAGCTTAGGGTAGTCTATGATAGTCTGTTTGTCCTCTTATCTAATGGCATAGACCTCTCTCAGCTCTACACCCCCCCCCCCCCACACACACACACACACACGATAACCTTATCTTTGAAAGGTATTATTGATTAATGAATACTTTAAGCAACAGGCTCCTCTTTTTAGATCTTCACAGGGTCCTTTAAAAGTAATTGATCTTCTGATAACTACATTAAGGTGCAAAAAAATAAGTAAACCTAGTTAAAATATTTATATAAAATAAATTATTTGTCCAAAGAGACCATTTAAAGCATGTTCCATAAGTACATAACTTCATCTTTTGTTATTTTTACTGTTAAAACCTTATTGCACTAATAAGTTTCTTAAAAATGTCCCAGGGAGTTAAACTTAGCATCTCAGGCACGTCTAAAAAAAACATGTCTGATCTATTTTTACAACGTATCAAGATAACCCATCTAATCGTCTAATTTTGCTGTAAAATTTTCAGTTTCTTTTTCCATTCACTTAAGACATCCTTGAAATGTAGGTAAAAAGAAAAGACTGTTCTTCCAATAAATTAGAATGCAATACTAACAAGACTATAATAGTGATTTCTTTCTTTTCTCCATTTATATAGAAAATAAAACAATTAAAATGTAATTTTCTCTGTGCTATATGTTTCAATGAGCAGTCAGTCAAATAATATGGAAGGATATGCGGGGCCTGGTCTTCAGAGATCAGTTAGTACAATATAAAAATGAGGAACCAGCCGCACACTGATAAGATCCAAAAGATCGAAACTGTCTGTGGGTAGGTTTCCTGACTCTTGCAAATCCATAAGCTGTAAAACAGCCATGTTTTTTTTAAAATGTTCAATTAATGGTCCACTAGATATAGTGTACCGATCATGTATACACTTAGAAAGACACTTATTATGACATTATGATACTGTGGGGTGTGCCCTTTTCCCTTCATTTTTTCAGTGTTGCTTTGGAGTTGCCTGCTCTTAAATAAAAGTGCTTGTTCCCAGAGTTATATCACTACCCTGAGACCAGGAGACAATATGCCGCACCAATCGATGGAGTCCATCAACTGACAGTAGAAGCAAATGTTTATGTCTTCCCTGAATCTCTTCAGCTCTCCTGGTGATTACGTGGTGTATTGTGTTCTTATGCTGTCCTAGGCACATTCAGATTTGTGCTCTCCCACACCCCAGTTACTATTCTCATTTCCCAGTCATAGGATTACCATACACTAATATAAAATCATACGTTTATATGTGATTATGTTTATATAGTGTGCAGCCTCCTGAACTATATGCTACCCTAGGCCCAGGCAATTACTATTATTCATCTGAGGATAAAAATCTCTACTTAATGGCGCACATTTCCAGCTAAATAAAGCACTACAAATATAGGTGGTCCCCGGGTTATGGACGACCCGATTTACAGACGACCTATACTTAAGAACGGCTCCCAAGGCTTTTTGTATGAGTTTGTTTTTTGTTTGAATTAAAAGAAAGTGCCCAATAGTTTCTGTAACTTATTATTACAGTACAGGGGTATTATGATTATTATTATTATTATTATTATTATTACAGTATCACACTGTATTATTATTACCACATATGAGCCATTATAGTATTGTTATTGTTATTATTCTTTTTTTTCATCAGGGATCCAAGTTATATACAAATCCGGTTTAAAGACGTTCACAGGAACGTATCTCGTCCTTAACCTGGGGACCACCATTATACTTTTATATATATGTATATATATATATATATTTTTTTTTTTTTTTATGTGTGTGAACTATTTTGTCAGTGTGTGTCTAGAAGAAATATGGAAAATATTTAAGGATTTATAGCCACTACTAACAGAGGATGCAGAATTAAAACCTATATTCCCCAAACCTCCGATTCTTACATTAAGACTGCGGACAAAACTGAAACAAACATTGGTCATCAGAAGATTGACCAATGAATAGCACAACAGAGAAAGTCTTGAAATAAAATTCACTGTAAACTATGTCAACACATCTGTAAAAAGGACAAAGCCAAGGGTCATATTCATGCACATCCTCTAATGTGATCTACATAATACAATGTACTGTTTGTGAAAGGGGATGTTACTTTGGGAAATCAGACAAAAATTACATCTAAGGATGAATCTTCACATACTTTCCATCAAAATGCATAATTAAAACAGTTATTGTATCCCAATTGGACACCATTTTACCCAGAATAATCACACTATCCAAAACTAGAGAATTTTAAAACCATACAGGAAAGAAAAGCATCTGAAATGAAGATGATAACATTCTTCAATACTAAAGATACATGACTCAACTTGGGATTCCTATCAAATTACCAAAACATCTTGTGACATTGCCGAATTCCTGCTCAAGTTTTTTTTTTCTTTTTTCCTGTTGTTTTTCTACTCCTTAATATGTGCTTATGTAAAAAATATGCTGACACATGCACACTTAACCAAATAGAATACTATTAATGATATCTGTCACTTTGAATCTCTACTCTGTACTGCTCTGTTTACCTTAATCAGCATTGCTTCTGACTTGAAAAAGAGAGGTGTTACTCACAAAGGCTCAATTCTTAAATTTCTTCACATTTATTTTATTTCTTATGGGATTCATATTCACCTGTAGGTTATAACAGAATGGCACAATCATAAAACAAAACATGGCAACAAAGAAAAAAATTAAATGACCCTGTTCAAAAGTTTGACTCCCCTTGGTTCTTAATACTGTGTATTGCCCCCTTTAGCATCAATGACAGCGTGCAGTCTTTTGTAATAGTTGTGTATGAGGCCCCTAATTCTTGTTGGTTATATAGCTGCCCTTTCATCTTGGCAAAATGCCTCCAGGTCATGCAAAGTCTTTGCTCGCCCTGCATGAACCGCACGTTTGAGATCTCCCCATAGTAAATCGATGATATTAAGGTCAGGAGACTGTGATGGCCACTCCACAACCTTCACCTTTTTCTGCTATATCCACTGGAGGGTTAACTTGGCCTTATACTTAGGGTCATTGTCATGCTGGAAAGTCCAAGAGCGTCCCATGTGCAGCCTTCGTGCAGAAGAATGCATATTGTAACCAGGCTTTTTTTGTGGCATTGGCGCAGTAAAGGCTTCTTTCTAGCAACTCGACCATGCAGCTCATTTTTGTTCAAGTATTGTCATATTGTGGTCCTTGAAACAACCACACCGTCTTTTTCCAGAGCAGCCTTTATTTCTCCTGAGTTTACTTGTGGGTTTTTCTTTGTATTCCGAACAATTCTTCTGTTAGTTGTGGCTGAAATCTTACTTGGTCTACCTGACCTTGGCTTATCAAGTATTAAAAGTTCCCCGAATTTTGCACTTCTTAATAAGTAATTGAACAGTACTGACTGGCATTTTCCTCAGTATAGATGTATACTTTTAGTGGTATGAGTGTCATGGTCTGGGCCTGCATGAGTGCTGCTGGCACTGGGGAGCTACAGTTCATTGAGGGAACCATGAATGCCAACATGTACTGTGACATACGGAAGCATAGCATGATCCCCTCCCTTTGGAGACTGGGCCGCAGGGCAGTATTCCAACATGATAACAACCCCAAACACACCTCCAAGACGACCACTGTCTTGCTAAAGAAGCTGAAGGTAAAAGTGATGGACTGGCCAAGCATGTCACCAAACCTAAACTCTATTGAGCATCTGTGGGCATCCTCAAACGGAAGATGGGGGAGTAGAAGGTCTCTAACATCCACCAGCTCCATGATGTTATCATGAGGAAGTCGAAGAGGCCTCCAGTGGCAACCTGTGAAGCTATAGTGAACTCCATGCCCATGAGGGTTAAGGCAGTGCTGGAAAATAATGTTGGCACACAAAATATTGACACTTTGGGCCCAATTTGGACATATCCACTTAGGGGTGTACTCACTTTTGGTGCCAACGGTTTAGGCATTAATGGCTGGTTGTTGAGTTATTTTGAGGGGACAGGAAATTTACACTGCTATACAGGCTGTACACTTACTACTTTACATTGTCGCAGAGTGTCATTTCTTCAGTGTTGTCACATGAAAAGATATAATAAAATATTTACAAAAATGTGAGGGGTGTACTCACTTTTGTGAGATACTGTATATACATATTTTTTTTTATAAACACTTATATATGTACACAGGTTTTTTAGTCATTCAGTCCGACTGCGTTACCATATGGCCCATTGCATGCCAGATACATCTGTCAGCCACTGCCCTCTGAGCTCCCTCCAGCTAATTTTTTTTGCTTCAATTATCTCATATACCCATCTCTGCCTTTCTTTGTGTGCCTTCAATCTTTCTTAGCATTAGATTCTTTTGTAGGGAATCATGTTTTCTCATATGGCCAAAATATTTGAGCTTTAGCCTCTTGAGCGGGTTTCTAGTGAACAGTTTGACTTGATTTCCTGTAATATTGATTGATTGGATATTCTTGCAGTCCAAGGGACTGGGTCATTTTCCCCAGCAGCACAATTCAAAGGTGTCAATACAGCTTTCTTTATGGTCCAGCTCTCACATTTGTATGTTACTACTGGGATTACCATAGTTCTAACTATGTAGACCTTTGTTGATAGTGTAATATCTTTACTTTTTAATAGCTTGTCCAGACTTGCCATAGCTTTCCTCCCCAGAAGCAAACATCTTTTAATTTCATGGCTACAGTAACTATCTGCAGAGATCTTGGAGCTCAGGAAAAAAAAATCTGTCACTGCCTCCACACTTCCTCATCTATTTGCCAGGAACTGAGATTGCTGATTGCTATGATCTTTTTGCGCTCTCTTCTTTAACCCTAACCGATAGGCCCTTTTACTTCCTCCTTACTTTCAGACATCAGAGTAGTATCATCTGCGTATCAAAGGTTGTTGATTTTTACACAGGCATTGGATTTGTTCAGCCCATCCTTACTCATGACGTATTCCAAGTATAAGTTGAATAAATAAGGCGACAATATAGAACTCTGTTGCTCCTCTTTTTCCGTCTTGAACCATTCAGTTGTCCCATGTTCGGTTCTGACTATGGGTTCTTTGTCCACATACAGATTTCTCAGGAGACGGATGAGATGATCTTGTACTCCCATCTTTTTAAGACCTTGTCACATTTTGTTGTGATCCACATAGTCATTGGCTTTAGAATAGTCTATCTTTCACTCGTAAACGCTTTTCTGGAATTCTCTTGCTTTCTCTATTACGGACATTGGCAATTTAATCTCTAGTGCCTCTGCGAAACCTTGCTTGCACATCTGGTGTTTTCCAGTCTCTATATTGTTGAAGCCGAGCTTGCAGTATCTTGAGCATTACCTTGCTAGCATGTGAAATGAGTGCAATTGTTCGATAATAAAAGCACTCAGCCCTCTAGCCACTTTCATAGCATTATCTTATAGGATTTTATACAGTTCAGCTGGGGCTCTATAGACTAGTCCACCTCATTGAACAAACTATTAAGGTTATCAATGCTGTTAAGATCCTTCTTGTATAACTCTTCGGAGTATTCCTGATTCTTTGTTATCTGATCTGTTTATGTTAGGTCCCTACCATTTTTGTATTTTATCCCCAATTTTTTTTGATTAGATCTCTTGACTTTCCCATTCTGGTATCTTCTTCTATCGCTTTACATCCCTCATTATAGAATGTCTCCTTCTCTTCTGCTATCCTCTGGGATTCTGCACTCAGTTGGCCAAATCTTTACCTATCTCCACTACCTTTTGCTTTCATTCTTTCCTGGGCTGTGTTTAAAGCCTTATCAGATAGCCAATTTGCCTTCTTAGTTTATGTTCTTTTGGAGATATTCTTTGTTGATGTTTTCTGAACAATGTCACCAACATATGTCCACAGTTCTTCAGTAATTATATCTATCTACCATGTCCATTCCCTTTAATCCATTCTTTACCACCAATACATATTCAAAGGGGATATTATTTATTGCTTATCTGCTGATGATTTTTTCTTTTTTCCTCAGTTTAATTCTGCACTTCTGAACTTTGCAATAAGAAGCTCATGAACTGCGCCGCAGTCAGCTCTACTGTACGTCCTGCTGTTGCTGAATTCCTATGACCAGAGAATAATCTTGACAGAATCAGACAAATCTCTGACTTCCTTCATTTCTACTCCAAAGCCAAACTTGCCCATTATTCCCGGTATCTTTGGTTTCCCTACTGTAGCATTCCAATCTCCTATGATTAGAGTAACTTTTTTTATTTTTTATTATATCTAGGAAGAGTGGAGTAACCGTGAATGCCCAGTATCCCAGATGAATAATCAGTGTATAACAGTTTGTCCTAATGCGTTTTACATCTTAAACAGTATTGCTTCTGACTTGGTGAATAGAGGTGTATCTCTCGAAAGCTTGTCACTCTAACTAAAATGTTTGTCCAATAAAAAAGGAATCAAGAGATTCAAAAGGTATTAAAAGCTTTCGAGAGATACACCTCTATTCACCAAGTCAGAAGCAATACTGTTTAAGATGTAAAACGCATTAGGAATATGTTCTGAATATGCTTGTCACACCTTATTGCTTCTGGCTTGCTAAAGAGAGGTGTATCTCTTGAAAGCTTGTCACTATAAAATATTTGTCCAATAAAAAAGGTATCACTATATACTCCAATAATTAAATTTGTACATAAATGTACTGATGTGTGGATAACTCATCATTCCTTATATTCTAACTCATGCTCTGAAATCTGCAGATTAAAATCTATTAACCATCTCCAAAATCTTTTTGCAAACCTCGAGGTCCTGAGCTTTCATGTCTCCAGCACCAAGATTCTGGAAGAGAAGCCCCTAATATGGACATTTTCTAAACAAAACTGAATATCATGATCTTCATCTAGCCCTTCAAATAAGTCACAACTTTTCCTTTTTTTCTACTCTATCCTAAGTGCATTGAGTCCCTTATAAGGGAAAAGCGCTATATATATATATATATATATATATATATATATATATATATATATATATATATATATATATCTATATATATATATATAATAAATATCGTCCAGAAGAGAAAACTCTAAACCCTAGAAGATTACTGACACCTTTTGTGCTCTTTTGGTAAACTTTTCCCCATTCAGTCTCTTTGTGCTAAAGCAAAGTTAGGAGCCCAAACTTCTGTGTGACGGAATGGGCACCACAACAAAAGTGGTTTGACACAAAAAAAACAGACAGACAAGATTAAAAGCAAACTAAATCCTGCTTGTTGGTACCTCTTTAGACCATCTGTGCAGCATTGCTCTCAGGTCTTTTACGCCGGTCATCATGGGAACAAAGTGAAAGGCAAATTCCAGCAGTTTCCTCCATTCACTATTCATTCTCAGCCTCATCGGCTCCATATGGATCCAGCCAACTGCTGTGTTAGATCAGGGCCTTTTCCCAGAATTGACATGGTAATGAAGTCATGCTACTGCTCACAGAAAAGGCCTCCATAGGTATTCCCTTTCTAACAAATCCAGCCTTTTCACCCCATTCAGTCCCTAAAATTATCTCATAACATTACAACATCTGTGAGCTGTGTTTTTGCCTGTTCAGTGTCTGGCATGTTTTATTGCCCTCCCATGCCTTACAAACTGGTTAACAGGGGGGCAACATACCAAAATAAAAATAGCTCCCCACCCATCGTATAATCGCTTGCCGTTCTGCCATTAGCATTCATTAAAAAAATTGTCTTTTGTTGCTAATTGGCTTTTAAATGGTTACGTCTTCTCCCGCCATAACGGTGTTTGATAGTTTCAGCTCTTCCTATGGGTATTTATTTTCACCGAGACAAAGGGATATTTTTGTTTAGATGGCTAAGTGGCGTGAAAACGCTGCATCTTTACTTTTGGCACAGCCATTGTAATCTTATTTAGTTGTACAGGGGATCACACGGCCATCTGCTAATATAAAGAAGAAATGCTAACAATAAGGTGTAATGAACTATTTTGGTGCAATCAGATCAGATTTAGGTTCTGCTAAGTAAGTAGATGTGTACATAACTATAATAGTATATTTACAAAATCTAGATAGATAGATTTTATATATATATATATATATATATATATATATATATATACATATATACATATATAAATATATATATATATATAAATATATATATATCATATATTTATATATATGTTCATATATATATATATATATATATGCGTGAAGACATTTTTACATATATATATATATATATATATATATATATATATATATATATATATATATATATATAAATAATGAATTCACATAATGATAACAACTCAGTGACCACCAAGACGCCTGGCTTTGAAGATATCCCTGCCTAAATATAAGTATCATAATTAGTGGATCAGTCATTCTGGATGCTTAAATGAGGTTATGCACAAACCCTGGCCTGTTAATTGTCCTTGAGGACAGATTCATAAAACACAGAGATAAATCATATATAATAAATGTGTGTACTTGCCTTGTTCAGTAAAGTACAACTACCCGTGACCTCATGGACCATAACGCAGCATTCTGATCCACTTGGTATTCATGGCAGAGATACTGGAGTGGATTGCCAGTGCCTTCTCCAGTGGGCCACAGCATACAGCTCCTGATATTCATAGATGGTCTCCCATCCAAGTACTGACCAAGTCCATGCCTGCTTGGCTTCAGTGTGGTGTGACCTATTGGTTCCCTGAGTAGAATCGAACCCAGTAGAGAAAGCACCAAATCCTAACCACTGGACCACAGGGAACCTGATATAATAACTAACTAATTGGAGAGATAGATAGATAAAAAGATAGATAGATAGATAGATAGATAGATAGATAGATAGATAGATAGATAGATAGATAGATAGAAAGATAGACACCTGTCAAGAAAGGTAAGTATTAACACCAAAGTAATAGACAAAATGTAAGAAGTGCAAGAAGAAAATGCAAGAAGTGTAACCAGATATCATATGGCTATATTCTACTGGTGTTAGTTCATAGCCCCTGCCAAGCTTAGTGAATTTTGGCCATTGGACATGAAATAAATTTCCCACTTTAACACTTTTAACAAGTTTTGTGAGTGCAAGTTTATGTGATACTCTGCTCAGTCCAATTCTTTTTTACAATCCTTGTTAACCTTGGCAACCAGGCACATGAACAGCTATTTTACTGTTTTAATGCAAGTGCAATACATTGTAAGCTCACTAGAGAGGGCATACGTTGGCATCAATGTTCTTATTGTGCCGTCTCATGTACATTCTGTGCATCTTATAATTGGTTTCATTTACTTGATATTACTTAATATCATTAATAATAATAATGATATTAAATCATATGTAATCACATATATTTTTTTATAACTATATCATAGCATTAAAGGTAAATATGTATACTTATTCTAAGTTAACTCATGATTTATATTATAATAGCAATCACAGAGGGAACATGTATAAACATCTTTATATATTGAATTAAAGAATTAATTATCATTAGGAGAATAGATACATGGACAGAGCTCTTTTACACGCCATTAAACACTGAATTTCTATATTTCTCCTGGTTACCTGCCCAGAGCCATGCGGTTCTGTGCCAGGTATAATGTAATATGTGTTCACTGCCAGACCTAGTATAACTTGATACTGAAATACCCGAAGGTCAAAGCAATGTCATTTTCCCCAATGAAAGATCCCTCAGTTTACAGTTAAAACCAATGATTGTCGAAAGGCATCTAATTATTACAAACTATTTTCTCGATTTTCATCTTGAGATTTTTAACTGAAGGCCACTTCTAATAATGAGAGAAATGACACACCTGAAAGTGGGGGGGAAAGGCCTACAGTTTCCACTAGAGTATGTTATTCAACTATCTGAACATGCATTAAATTGAATATAACGCAAAGAAATACTAAGGCCTGATGATGGAGAATTCTTCTAGAACTCCTCATTTATACAAGGGGAAGATGCTCTAATATGTAATATTTCCAAGACTTATCTCAGGACAGCTGGCCACTTGAGTATTCCAGCGATGAGCCCAGGATTTTAAGGGACGCTGTACGAAAATGTTTTTTGTTTATAGAAATTGTTTAACTAGGGGAGGAGATTCACACTACAAGTGTCAGTGTGGCCTTAGGTCCCAGCTGTGAAACATGGCACCTGATATGAGAGACAACAGGAAAAAAGGTAGAGGATTTAAGGTGAGAGTCTGGGGGATTCTCAGAAGTAAGTGAAGTTTAAATTTCATAAATTGGTTACATTGAGGATTGAGGATTAATTGACAATTATTTCATTCATATTAAAAATTACTTTAAGAAATACTTGAAAACAAGGGTATCATCATACTAAATAGCCACATGCACTCATATAAAGAGATCTTGAAACCTTGACGGCTCTTGACTTTTTTTGATACCACCACCTTGTATTAATCCAATGTTTCCAAAGTGTGTTCTGTTGAATCTTGGCGTTCCATTTTGTGTGACTCACTAGAAAATTGTCTTGGGAGGTTTCCCTCTGTGGAACTTTTTCTTTTTTCCCTCAAATAGAGTCGTTGAGATCCTTAGTGGGACTTGATAAGATAGTGTTGCCTTTTTGGGACCTTGGAGTCCATTTTGTGATACTGATGAGCAGTTATTTGGTACACAGGAGCCATTTTGGAGCCCATAAAGGGTTCCTTGGCCACATTAGTTTGGGAAACACTGCTTTAACGGGTATGAAGGAAGAAAGGCAACAGGAGGGTGCTTGTATAAATGTACATTGATGGTGTGGTACAACTATTATTGTGTAATCAGTTTTTGAAGCGCGTTATTGGAAGGAACAAGATAATTGATTTTGTTGTTTTGGAGATTTTCAGTTCAGCATTGCTACCAGGAAAAGCTTGAAAAAGTGTCGTAAAGGTCACTCCCTCCTGCCTCAGTTCAAAGGATGTTGTAATCTGCTTCCAAGGCTTGAAGACAGTAGGTCTCAGAGCATCCTCTGAAAAGTTTCAATGAGCTTAATCACAAGACAGAACAAAGTCAGTTCACTGGATCTGACCTCCCGGCTGCAGCATTTGTAAGCCATCAATTTCTGCCCAGGGAGGAAAAACAGTATGGCAAGCAATGCAATTCAAGAACAGTCTTATTCAAATGAGCGCAATTGTCAAATTTGTGTCTATTGATCGGACATAAAGAGGGAGATCTACTACATTTCACTGACCTGACCTGACCTGACCTTCTTAATACCAGTTGTGTTTACTACCTAAATATGTAGGATTTCTATAAATGAAAGTCCCGTTCACATGAGATTCAAAACAGTATGAATGTGGCACATATATACTGATTACTTGAATAGACTAGACCAGTGGTTCCCAAACATTTATTCAACAAACTATTTAAAAACTAACCAGGATATTGGCAGCCCTCATGAATGTTGCGTAGGGCGCTAACCACATAATTGGTAGGGCGCTAACCATATAATCATTTATTTTGCCGGCTTACAACTATAATGATCTGCGCCATACTTAATTACAGTGTATATATTTATAAACCATAAAAGCTAGTATACAGGTACTAGTATGTACAAACATTTATTTTCTTAATTACTGTATATACTCAAGTATAAGCTGACCCGAGTATAAGCCAAGGCACCTAATTTTACCACAAAAAATGGTGAAAGCGTATTGACTCGAGTATAAGCCGAGGGTGGAAAAGAGGGTCCTTCCCCCTGATCATCCTCCTCCTCCCTCTTTGTCATCCTCCTCCTTCCCCCCTTATCATCCTCCTCCATCCCCCTTTGTCATCCTCCTCGTCCCCCCCCCTTATCATCCTCCTCCCCCCCTTATCATCCTCCCCCTTATCATCATCCTCCTCCTTCTCCTGCTTCAGTAATAAATCATTATCTCTCCATAAGCTCTCCATAACCTTCCTCCTTACTGCACCCCCTCCAATCCCTATCCTTCTCTCTCCTTACTTGCTACTATGCTCCGATGAGCTGATGCTGATCCTTATGCCGCAGCACGTCTTCCGTACCGGCATATGCTAATGACGTGATGCGTTTTTTTTTATATACAGTATATAATTTTTTTGAGCTGAGCACATGGACCACTTGTGGTCTGTGGACCACAGTTCTGGTATCTCTGGACTAGACAACTTGTCTGTTTATATTATAGTAATTTAGGAAATATTCTGTACATTGTAATTTTTTGTAAAAATCTTAATTTTTTATGATTTTATATTGCTTCAACACCTCTTGATAGCTTGCAGCCTGAGAGATTATGCTTATCTTATCTGGCAGGGAAGGATAGGTGGGGAGAAGGGAAGTGGGAGAGGTAAGGGGGACTTGTTATATCATTGGAGCTTTTTAAAATTTGACCTCCGCCTTACCCTGAACTGAAAAGCTAATGTAGAAAAAAGCTAATGTAGAAACAGTGATGTAGTCCTGCTTAGGTCAATAAAAGCCTAGACCTAGGACAGCACATTTTCAGGGACAGCAAGATTGTGCAATGGTGTTTCAGTGCAATATGTCTATATGCACAGAAGTATATATATATATATATATATATATTGTGTGTGTGTGTGTATATTTTCTATATAAATTCACATTCTATGGTAAAATGACATATAGAAATATTGATGTAATGGGAAATAAGCACAATTTAATCCATCTAACGTGTCTATGCTCTTTATAAATATAAATTAATTAGCAAACAAACAAGATTACTAATCGGCTGTGCTGTTGTGCTTTCTTTTATCTTCACCTATTTTTGACATTTGATAAAAGACCTACTTCTCAGAATAAATGCCTTCACTTAAACTGTTCATTCAAAATAAATAAATACAACAGGCATCAAACTGTAGGGAATATTTTTTTTTTATAAAAAAAAGTATTTATACAATCTATATTTGTGTAGTCCATCATTGTTACATGACTGTCCCTTTAAGCTTGTTATTAATTAAAAACTAGAAATACTCATTAATTCTGATTAAAGTTATGCAAAGACATTTTGCTGATCCATCAATGACCTTAGTAAAGTCCAACAGGAATTCATTCCAACCAACAAACAGAAAGAAAGGGATTTAGGTAAAAAGATTAGTCATAAAATGTCAGACACTCATAGCCATTAGTGTCCTTGGGCCTGACATTTATGCGGGAGCTAATTGATGAAAATACTGGTAGCATTTAATGATGCACCTGAGAGAGGTCACACAAGCCAACATTGTACTGCCTTTTATCGACCAGTTTCAATCTCAAACGAAAGGAGCTAATTAGACGGACTCTTTGGTGAGTCTGAGGAATAATAAATACTAGAACATTTCATGTAATGGCATGTACGCATTCTGTATATATATATATATATATATATATATATATATTTATTTATTAACATCGCTTCACAGAGGCAAGTTCAAACGATTACAAAACAATGTAAATGCATTAAACATAAAGAACTAATTGGTTACATAAAATGTGTCCAGAAGAGCTTACAGTCTTCTTATTTAAGCTTCATTACTGTAAAGTAAAATATTTTTACATGTGATACTACTAGGGATAAAATGATTAGTAATAAGTGTAATATTGCGGCGAGTGTGTGGAGTCAACAGTATGTACCCATGAATGACATCATAAAACTGAGGACACAATGCATGCTGGGAATGTTCTTTAAGGACATAGAGACAAAGGGGAGGGGGAGAAGAAAGAGGTAGAGAGAGAGAGAATCAGAGATGAGAAAGAAAGAGGAGAGACAGAAGAGAGAGAGTCCTAGTGGAGACAGAGGAGAGAGCGAGAAATATATCAGGGACAAAAAGTGAGAGATAGCATGGACTAAAAAGAAAGAGACGGAGAAGAGAGAGAGATAATGAGAGAGAGTAGACACACACAGAGAGAGAAAGGTAGATAGAGGCAGAATGAGAGAGAGAAGACAGAGAGCAGATGATATACACACAATAATATATCAAGTTTACTGCCTGCTATTTGGATTTACTAATTGCAATAATTTCATTATAACCTAAAAATATACTTGATGTATTAACAGGTAAAACATGACATCCTAATAATTTTTCATAACATTCAATTGATAACTTATTGCTATAAATGATACCATATTAGTAACCTCTGCTATGTTCCGTTAATTATATGGATCAGCGCTGAGCTATTACTCAGTAAATTATATATGCAATTAATTATAAAACATACTAATTCTCAAACAACTAACAAAAATGTATAAAAGCAGTAAGGGGGAGTAATCCAATGAATAATATAGATTCAGATTAAGGTGGTAATATGGCAGTTTGCGTGCCTATATACGCATATAATAATACATCATTCGATGATATTAATGCACACCAGCAGCGCTCTGCTGGTGTGCATTCCTTGGACAAAAATGTCATAGAAATGGATAATCTATTGGGTAATTTATCAAATTTGCATTTTTTACTTATGTATGTAGCAAAATGGGGTATCTAGGGTATTGACTGCACAGCTGTACTTTTCGAACTGTGAGTTGAATGTCTGTAAACATGTATAATCTATAGGTATATAAAATGACCTAATATACTGCATTATAGATACTGTATCAATAAAAAAGAAATGTAAACACAATGAATGGCCCGGTAGATCACCATCTGCGCCATTATGCCCCCAGCTAGCCATGAAGAAGACAAACCCATTCCTATATAAAAAATAAATTAATAAATACATAAAATAAATGTTCATCTAAAAAAAAAAAAAGAATGACAATATGGACAATATTTATCTAGTTGATTGTATTAAGTGGTTGGTTGTTCTGGGTATATGATTTTGTCTGTAATATATGTTAACAGAAAATTTATTTTGTTGTTGTTACAGCGGCGGATGGTGAGGTCGCCAAGACAGTGGTAAAGTTGGTGGGATCTTACCCTACGGTGGTACAGCTCTTCCAGCACGGTGGGCCCTGGATGAGGGTTCATGGCGCAGGGTGTACTGGCTCCAGCCAGGCTCCTCCCTTCATGTGGTCATTGTGAATTTATTATTATTATTATTATTATTATTATTATTATTGTTGTTGTTGTTATTGTTTTTACATTATTTGTGTTTACCAATAAACGCTGTGGCCAGTTTTCCCTCCTGTGTCTAATCATTATATTTAATATGTGATTTGTACATACCAACTGGGCCTTGCTTAGGACAAAGCAAACCACCAAGATATGATGATATGTTTGATGTAGTTTCTATCACTAACACAATATATTTTCATAGCACACCCAGGTATGAGTATTCAAAGGGGTTTGAGCATCATACTTGCGGTAGTGTATATATATATATATATATATATATATATACATATATATATATATATATATATATATATATATATACATACATATATACATATATATATATATATATATATATATATATATATACATACATACAGTCATACACACACACAGTTTATGTGTGTGTCTCACAAAATGTGATGGTGTCTACATTATATGGTTACGTTTGACATTATCCAGTATTTCATATTTTTTGTTTTATAAAGTACTATAGCATTTAAAGGGACAGAGAGAACATGGTTTGATGATGCACATAATACCAAACTCTTTCATATCTACATTTTTTAAGCACATGTTAATATAAAAATGTTTTTTGAACTCAATTTGAACATCTTGGAAAAGACAAGAGATAAAACACAATGGTTGCTTCCAATTTCCTCCACTTACACAATGGAGGGGAAAGGCCCTCCGTGATAGGAAATCAGTATAGGACAGTGTTGTTAAGGGGGAAGATTCAATAAGGAAGCACATCTGGAGCAGTGGCATGTTCCCATGGGAATGTGGAGCCTGCACCAGATATGGTATAAGAAATGCAAATTACAGGAAAGGTACACGCAAACCTTATGAATAATGAAAGGCCTGAAATAGCTTTGACGACAGAACATCATTATCAGGATACATAGGTAGTGCGCAATCTTTATTATCTATCATGTCGAGCTGTGTTCAGTGGGAGCCATTAAGTATTTTAAAATTCAAAACATTTTTTTCATATTAATTTTAATTTATACATTCTATTTTATTCAACAGGCATAATTTGACTTTTTTATGTTAATGTGCCTAATGCTATATATGTTGAATACATCTATAAAATGCAAGAAGATATTGAATACATAGGTGTAAGGAATAAGGAAAATGTTGGCGTCTTATAAATAAAAAGTAATAATAACTCTAATAGAGTTTTTTTTTTATATTGT
This sequence comes from Discoglossus pictus, assembly GCA_027410445.1. NCBI lineage: Eukaryota > Metazoa > Chordata > Amphibia > Anura > Alytidae > Discoglossus > Discoglossus pictus. Next base: position 397,174,039 of record CM050165.1, read on the forward strand.
TATTGTTGAAAGAGGGAATGCAAGCTAATCAACATCAATGTATTAAACGATTCCCCAATATAATCGTAATATAAACCCCAATATAAACCCAGCTTTTCTATGCAATTCAACATGGTCTTTCCTAATGATAACTCTAATAGATTTTATGCAAATGTTGGTCACGAGTCACATGACCATCCTTTCACAAGTAAATTTACCATTCTTCTAAGTTAAATGTATAGAAAATGATTCATGATAAATAATTGTCTTCAAAAATTTTCATTATTAGCCTAGTTTATCACAAACCTATATATAAATGTATAAATGTATATGTGTCCATGTAAGTATACAATAAGTCGGAAAATTCTCCATATATAGACATTTCTGTGCATATTCCATTGCACTGCAACTCCGGGCAGGCTGGTAATCTGTTGCCCTAGGCCTGGGAGTGGTGGACTGAAACACACCCATGTAATAATGCATATGCTATGGTACAGACTGTGTTTGCCATTTCAGCTTTTATTAACTCTTCATATTTGTAGCTGTGATCCTATCACATAAGTTGTTCCATTTTAGATATGACACACTTCTATGTAGGAGTTTTTCCTATTCTGTTGTAGATCACTGTGTGAGTTAACTTATAAAGTAGTCATATTATTCATGAAAAAGATACAAAATCTTGTTGCTACAATAATGTCATATCTTAGTAAAAATATTTCACTAAAAGCCACTAACTCTCAACATCCCTTATCATTTCCTCTTTCGTTTCCTCACCTAATTATAGCAGTATTTAGTTTCTCTGCAGTGAAAAAATAATTATATTTCAAGACTAATAGGCACGAGAAAGGATAATGTGTTCTTGACGCATTGTGTAAGAGGCGGAGCCATTGAAATGCATACATATTGCCTCGTGGTGAGCTAAGGGTCCATTGCCGCCCCTATTCTGTAAAGGAGCCCTTCAACAACCAAATTATAAATCTGATATCAGCCAGATTATATATTTTTGAGTTATAGTACGGTGAGGGGGATAAATATATTACAGTGGCAAATCTACTGTTGGTGAAGTAAGCCCCGTGGCCCACAACAGGTTAGGGGACATCTTCTAGTGGCAGTAAAGGAAGGATTTTATTTATCAGATGAGGGCAGGAGATAATTCCATTATTGAAAAGTGATCTAGTTCCCGGAAGGGTGTTCTGACTCTACATATGTTTTGCGCTTTTTATTGGCTTATACAAAAGTTTGGCACTAGATAATTCTAATAAAACCTCATCTTCTGAAAAATCATTTGTGCTAATTATTTTAGTACTTAATGCAGCACCTCTTAAAACACCTCCTATCTACTGAAAAACAGAGCAGAAGTTTTCATTCAGACAGTTTTCTATGGTCCTGTTCTCCACTACATAGCTATGGTCTTTTTATGTCTAACTATTCATCCTTTAACTCGCTTTACACTAAAATAACGTTTAAAAAAAAAAAAAAAATTACATTTATTATTGAATTTTCTGTTCTGCGTGAGACTTGGCACATCTAAAAAACCTGTTTTTCCTGCTTCTGTTTGATTTTGTATAATTTTCTATCCTCCTCTGACTGAGATTATTTGTATCTTCTATAAATTAGTTAGAGTACTAGATTGGTTTCTTTTTCTTTTATTTTTTTGAACAAAGCTAATGCAAATGTGAGGTAACATATAACATTACTTGTTTCAGATATTGTCACTGTTCTTGCACTACACTCAAATTTTTGCTCTGCCAAGGAATTTCTTAAATAATATGTGTCCATGTTAGAAAAGTCAGCATTTTGAAAATCTAAGACTTTTGTCTTTGTATAGTTAGGCACAGACTTTACTAAACCATACTAACTAATGATCAGTAAGCTCTCACATACAGATACATATGAGACTATATTGCCATTTGTTAAAATGTGTTATTAAATCTAATAAAGCTTCCTTAACTAGTTGTGTAAGTGATGCCATTTGCAAATATTACAGAATATATTTACATCTGGCTGATCAATAATCTTCCAGTCCACATTTGGCAAATTCAAATCTTTCATTACAATTACGTTACCCTATATAGTCATTTTTATTATTTCTTCCATTACTGTTCTGTCTAATACGTCATCTTGTCTCCGAGGCCTATAAATAAAACCTATTGTAACAACTTGACTCTCACTTTTAGTTAACAAAATGCTCTCAGTATTTTCTTCAGTATTTTGAACTACAATGCCTTTAAGATTTTGTTTTAAATAAGGAGCAACACCTACACCTTTTTGCCAACTCTATATTTCCTGAATAAACTGTAACCAGGTATACCTATGTATCATTCATGTGATTTAAGATACAATTATAACCATTAGATCCAAATTGTCTCTAAACATTATTGAAATTAGTTCTGGAATCTTATTCCCTATACAAGTATTTGTACATATAGAATCAAGTAAATTTTCTGCACTATTTCTGCATTATTCTTAGACTTTAAAGGACCACTGAAGTTGAAGAAAAAATACACTTGTTTATCAAGTATGTACCAAACTAACAATATTACCAGCTGTGTAAGCCATGGACATAAAACATTTTTTGGAAAAATACTAATATTTCAACACAGTTTATGGGTCTATTCTGTGTTGGCTATCAGTGGAGAGAGATGGATAATAATAATGAGGGAAAAGAGAGCCTTTGTTAAGATAATTGGATTTAAATTGAAACCAGACCTCTCCCTCCTCGCCAGCCTACGAGCAAAATCCTTGCTGTAGGAAATGCAACCATATCTCTCAAAAAAAGTAAATGCCCCTCTTACACACACAACTTCTACCAATGTATCATGGAATCCACCAGCAAAGCCATTAAAAATGTATTTGTTTTCTAATTACAAACTAGCAGTATGATTTTTTTCTGCCTAATTATGTTTGACTATGTTTTCAAACAAATATTTTTCATTGTGTAGTGGTCCTTTAACATCTGTACATTGCACTCACTTACTAGATTATCAGTCGTATTAGTACTGAAACTACATAAAAAGAAAACAAGCCTGGTAACATGTAATTTACTCATTTTGTGGTATAGTTTGAAGTTATAAAACTACCTCCACTATGTAGTTTAAATCAGTATTAATGAAGGATGCAGACCATCTCTCTTGAAAAGTCCTTTATTTTGCCAAACCATATGACTGTGACAACAAAACCAAATCATCTCCCATTGCACCATGTCCCTTACCATTTATTAAATTGTTGGTATGGAAGGGATTAAATTGTAGCCCCGTATCTGCAACATGAGCCCCACAATGGCAGGCTTGAGAATGTTGTGCTATTAATTGTAAGACCTAACATCACTTTCCCTTTTAATAAAAGTACAGTACTGTGTTTTTATTTTGCATTTACGGGGCTACGTATTGGTCTTTACCCCCCTTATGAGTCCTCTCCAGCACACAGGCTTTGGGCTCCATTTGCGTGTTACGGGCTAGCTCGCGGGTGACTTTGTTGCAATTTAATAGCATGATTAGATCTGTAGCGGTTACAGGCTAGACAGATCAAAGGATTTGCGGGCTGCGAACTAGGCATTTTTCAGCCGTCCTGCGTCTTAACCCACAAGTCGTCGGTGGGTTGCTTTACGCGGCTAATTTAATAGCCGTAAGTCCTACTTTCAACGTTACGGGCTATGTTTTAACCTGTAGCACGGATTGAATGAGGCTGTTGGTCTTGTCTATGAAACTGCAAAACGGCAGAGAAAGTTACAGATGACATTTTCTGGCTAAGATATTTTCCTAACTCACAAAACATTTCCTGAACTGCAACAACATCATTCCTAGCCAGCTTTAGTTCTAATGCAAATGGTGCTGGCTCCTATACCACATGTATCCAAGTAGACCAATGGAAATCCAATCCAGAACAAAGAATTGAAGAATCTCAGGCATGGGAGTAGGAGCCAAAATTATTCTGAGGGGGTATACAGAACATTGTAAACACAAATGCACAACAGCTTCCCTATACGTACATACACACATAAAAAAATCTGGGGGGGATATGTCCCCCTCGCCCCCCACAGTTCCTACGCCCATGATCTCAGGGTCCAATTACAGTTGAGATCATTTGAGTTTCAAATTAACATTTCTGGCAGTAGATTTATTTTGTGCTCATTACTTGTGGATTTAGTCTTGTATTGTATAATGCTACAATAATTGGACATTTTCGGATATTTTTTGTGCAAATTCAATACACTCAGCATTGAATGTTTCTCATTACGTGAATCGGGTTAGATCATACCTCAATGCCAAGTTAAAAAACGAGCACATATATCCGTTCAGATCAGCTAATCCCCTCTACATTATCTTCAGAAGGTGGGCTCATTACGTGTAAAGCGGAAGAATATTCTCTCTAATAATCTGTAACACGTTATAAAAACAGCTACTTTGTTTTGAAGTTTGCTTAACCGTTCCATTTTCTCTGCACGTGTTGTGAGGCGAAATGACAAATTATCTGAAGCAGATGTGGAAACAAAAAAATCCTTTATCTTGCACCACTGATACAATCTTAAATCCATCAAAAAAATTCCTTTGAAGGCAACTGCATACTTTTTTCACATCAACTTAGGACAGAGCAAGAGAAGGAAGGTTATCACATATTTACTTTAGGTTGCTGACAGTGCCACCTGCAACAAGTTACAAGCTCCCCCAACACTGAATAATCACATAAATATTACATTGCAGGGTCCATCTGAATGCAATCTGTGTGAGTCTAATTCTAAGCGTATTTAAGAACGTATTAACAAAAAACGTTGATCTGTAAGACATCTTGAATAGGTCATGAGATTTCCTCCAAGGCAGAGGTATAGTGTATGGGAGGTATAGTGACACAAATTACTATTGTTCAAAAGTATTTGTAGAAATTAAGTCATGATCCAAATTACATATTTCCTATGCAAATATTATATTACAATGGCATTCAAAAGAGCATAGGAAAAGTTGTTTACATACCGAAGGAGACTTAGGAAAAGGACACAACTTAACTAGTAGTTTATTATTATTATTATTATTATATTTATTTATATCGCGCCAACATATTCCGTAGCGCTGTACAGGGGTTGACTACATGGCAAGAAACAAATTTAACACCATATAAAGAATGGAGGACCCTGTTTTTTAGTTTAAAATAAGATGTATATAGGGCTTGTTTCCAAGGCATTGACACAAGATTGAAAACTCGCAAACTTACTATTTAAGGGTATTTATTTAAAGTTTCACTGTAGTGTGGTAAAAACTTACAGCCTTATTAAATTGCGATTCGGCCAATTGAATAGGGCTCTATATAAGCACAGAGCATATTTTTTTACAGACATTTTTAGTTAGTCATGACCTTGCTTTTGGATAGAAGTTCACTAACTAAAAACTTCTGTAAAAAATATGGACTGTGCTTATATAGAGCCCTATTCAATTGGCTGAATCACAATTTAATAAGGCTGTGGATCTGTTTTAAAATAATAATATTAGCAGCTACATAGGCTGGGAGCATAACAGTATTTTTAGAGAAAATTGCTGATTCTGCTTGATTTATGGCTATTCCAACTTTATCTGCTAGTCTGCTTATAGTTGGAGGATTAGGGTTATTCAACTGTAGTTTACTCTTCCATTGAGTGTTATAGTCCAGTCGCAATGTAAGTGGTAATCTTTCAACAGAACTTAGCATAGATCTTATCTGAATCCACTGTCCCTCCCATTCCTCCCAGTTTGAATAGGGCTCTATATAAGCATAGAGCATATTCTTTTTACAGTTTTTAGTTAGTGAACTTCTATCCAAAAGCAAGGTCTTCACTAACTAAAAACTTCTGTAAAAAAATATGCTCTGTGCTTATATCGAGCCCTTTTCAATTGGTCGAATTGCAATTTCATAAGGCTGTATGTTGGCGCGTAACAAATAAACAATAATAATAAGAAGAAGAATTGTCTCTTTTTGATTAAAACCAATATTTACTCACTTCAAATGTGCTGTGGTTTAAAAATCCTTTATGAATTGAATTACACTAACAGGATAGACCAGTGATCTCCCAATTATGGGTGAATTTTAATGTAATAAAGTTATGTAGTTTTTACATAAAAATAGTAGCATCTATCTATCTATCTATCTATCTATCTTTTTTTCTATCTATCAAATATGCATCTAAATATGAAATATGCGCAATACAATCAATAAGATGTATCCAATTTACAAATTGTTGTAGATCTGGTATTCCTTTATAAATCAACCTCCTTGCATAATAAAAAAATGGAGATATCCCCTCGCAAAAAAATGTAAACAAATTGATTTTGTGTAAGAAGTCCTATTATTTATGTACAAGCACAGATATGCTTGGTGTTTTGGATACTAGCTCTCCTAAGCCAGATGCATGGACCAATTCCAACAATATTGACTTAGACTTAGTACACTGTGAGTGTTGCAATAGTATTGCTGTCCATAACAATGTTCAGACCTTGTTGCATTAGCTAAGATTTCCTAATAATGACGTAAGTAAAGAGCCAACCAGTGATATAGCATACGAGTCCTGTCCATTTTTTCATTATAATGACTAACTGAACTAATTTAGGATGCTATTTCAAAATTATGCAGTATGTCAAGTCAACTTACACTTTTTATAGAAATCACAAATCTGTTGAGTCATTACAAAATGAGTTACATATTAACCTTATAAATTATAGTAGACTAGTCATTTGTCCATCATAAATGAAGGGATATTTTTTCCCATCCCCCTTTCCCCTGTATCTTTCCCCCCTCTCCCTTCCCTGTGTCTTTTCCCTCCCCCTCTCCGTCCCCAGTCTCTTTCCCCCACTATGTCTCTTTCCACCCCCTCTCCCTCCCCTGTGTCTCTCCCCCCCTCTTCCTCACTGTGTCTCTTACCGCCTTCTCCCTCTCCTGAGTCTCTTCCCCCCTCTCTCTACCCTCTTCCCCCACTCTCTCCACTGTATATCTCCCCCCTCCCATGTGTCTCTTTCCCCCATGTTTCTTCCCCCCTACCATGTGTCTCCCCCTGTGTCTCTGTCCCCTCCCTTGTGTCTCTTCCCCCTCCTCCCTCCCCTGCGTCTCTTGCCCCACTCTCTCCCCTGTGTGTCTCCCCCATGTCTCTTCCCCCTCCTCCCTCCCGTGTCTCTCCCCATCCCAAGTGTCTTTTCCCCCATCCTCCTTCCCCTGTGTCTTTCCCCCCTCCCCTGTGTCTCCTCCCTCCCTTGTGTCTCTTCCCCCCTCCTCTCTCCCCTGCGTCCATTCCCCCACTCTCTCCCCTGTATCTCTTCCCCCTCCCCTGCATCTCTTACCCCCTCCTGTGTGTCTCCCCCCATGTCTCTTCCCCCTCCTCCCTCCCGTGTCTCTCCCTCTCCCAAGTGTCTTTTCCCCCCTCCTCCTTCCCCTGTGTCTCTCTCCCCCCCTCCCCTGTGTCTCCCCCCTCCCTTCTGTCTCTTCCACCACTCTCTCCCCTGTATCTCTTCCCCCCTCCCTTGTATCTCTTACCCCCCTCCTGTGTGTCTGGCCCATGTCTCTTCCCCCTCCTCCCTCCAGTTTCTCTCCCCCTCCCAAGTGTCTTTTCCCCCCTCTTACCTCCCCTGTGTCTTTCCCCCCTCCCCTGTGTCTCCCCCTTCCCATGTGTCTCCCCCTATATCTCTGCCCCCTTCCCTGTGTCTCTTTTGCCTCCCTCCTCCTTCCCCTTTGTCTATCCCCCTCCCCTGTGTCTCTTTGCCCCCTCCTCCTTATGGAGCATTACACACTTACGACAACTACATTAGTGATATTTGATTCCTATTATAATGAAAGTTCTAAGTAACTTAGAATAATAGTCATGTATATATAAATATTAAGGTCAGCCACAGGTTTATTTTAATGCATATAGATCCAATGTTACAAGCATTAGCATAATAGGAAAAAAAGTACATCTAAAAAGGTTCATATAAAGTTACTTATAAAATTATAATAAACATATAATTGTTATTTTATAAATATCTTTGGGTGTAGTGGGGCTTGGTATTAGAAACAATCAAAATACTTGGGAGTAGTTGTCAACAACATGCACAACTCCCACTTAGCGAAGCACCCTGATTGGACTAGTTCATTTGTTTGTATGGCTACTAAATGCCTCTCAGTGTATACGTAATTAGAAGTGAGATGAAAGGATAATTATATTTTATGAGACATTAGTAAAATAATCATAGGTTTATCACGCATCTGTATAGAAAACCATAAGTGTATGAGTGTCTATGTAAGTATACAGTAAATCAGAAAGTAACAGGTACACTTACAGGTTGAATATCCTCTGTATATAGTCATGTCTGTGCATATTGCATGGCATTGCATCTATAAGTTCAGGGGTCCTACTGCCCCCTGAAAACATGCTACCCTAGGCCTGGGCCTCATGCTACCCCAGTCATGTCTGCAGATCATCTTCAGGAGAGATTAGTGTAAATGTGACTTTATATTATCAATGTTTACCTAACAATCCATCCATATAGCCTTGTTGGCTAATTATCCTAATCACTCAGTGGGGTCTGCACATGCTCAGATTCATATGGCTTTATACTACAAACAACAGAGCAAGAGTTAATTAGCAAATTACTGGCAAGAATCACCCATTTGAAAGACATATTTGTCTATATTTTGTGCGTGAATCGGAAATACTGATTGACAATAAAAATGTCAAACTTATATACAGGTTAAATTTAGTATAAAAAAATGCATTTTAAAGCTTAAATAGTTAAAATAGGTATTATTACTTATAGTCGTATAGTCTTTCTCTTTATGTTAAAGTGCACCAAGGAACGATGTGTAAATAAGGACTGTATAAAGAAAAACAGACTTCTAACCGAAATATTATATGTAAATTATCTACGCAAAAAACAACATTCTAAGTAAAAAGACCTGCACCTTAAAAACTCCAGGTCTTTGAAGAGCCAAGTGCATAAAATGAAAGGGGCAATTGAAATGAGATATGTTAGGAGAGTGACATTTATTGCCTCTAAAAGCTACAGTGAAACAGATAAGAAAGGAATGACTTTTTTTTGGGTTAAGAAGCTCTTCTTCGGGTTAATTCCTTAATTGCCACTTGCATGTGTGCACCTGGCTCTTACCATTCTGTGCATCTTCAAGCAGAAGAGATTGTCACTTTTAAGTCTTTTGAAGCTGCTGAGATGTTATACGCCCTGTGTGCCTCATGCAGTTGTAGGAGGCCATGCAGCTGAGCACTGGCCACCGTCCTGGAATGTCTGGGGGGCTTCCCAGCAGCCCCTGTGTCCTGGTTACCATTATGTAGCTATTCACACTATACCTCAATAATCTATTCTAATTCTGTGTAATTGTCAGCTGGGATATCATAGCCGAGAAATGTCCAGCTGAGCACACACACCAAGACCACTTAATATACATTTTCCCTGGGTACTTGGTGCACAAGCACACAATTCCTGCAAAGCATATTCCTCTTGTTATAACACAACTATTGTGCATAGTTCTTGATTCACATGCGTTAGCTAAACTCGCCACAGACAGAACTGTTTTGATTCATTTGGCGCTCATCATCTTTTTAGTATTATTATTATTTTATTACTAACATTGTAGGTAAATGTACAAGTATATCAATTGCCGTATTAATTTCTCATTCATTCTTAGTAACACTGGGTATTTATATCAAAGAGATGGTATGAGTCACAAGGAATCATATTGATATAGCAAATAGTGACGCCATGCCCTAGAGTAGTGTGCTAGCTAATTTGAATTTACCATTGTAGCTAGTTATGATAGAGTAGACATTGTAGACTAGGTGCAAGCTTTATGGGCGCCCCTCACCAGGCTAACCCGGAGAGAGATTGGTCATTGTAGGTAAACTTCCCTCTTAGGCCATTTACTGCAGTCCCTTACTTTATCTACTATTTCAAAATTAAGGTTTGGAAAATTGTGCTAAAATATAGTTCCCTCTGATAAATAGTATCAGGTCATGCAGTTTTATTGATTCAATTCCCTATTTAGGATGTTTAATGTCTTTTTTAATGCAGTAATTAAAGTTACGTATTATCTAGTGTATTATAGAAGCAATTAAAAATAATAGAGTTCTCCTAACCAATAGAGGGGTTCTCTTGCAGATCCTCTTTTTGGTTTTAAGTAAATATTATTATTATTATCCTTTATTTGTAACGAGCCAACATATTCCGTAGCGCATATACAGGGGTTAAGCACAAGTCAAACACAATTTTAACTCATTGGAAAAGGATGGAGAGCCCTTTTATTGAGCTTAACATCAAACATTCATAGTGCTTTCCCTAAAGCACCAAAACGATTGAAAACCTGCAAACTTACATTCTAGAGGAGGCTCGGGGCTGGTTTCTAACTCATGCACTTTTTAAAGCACAACTATTATTTGAAGTCCAATCTGTGACAATCAAAATCCAAATGGAGAAACAAATCAACTGCTAAAATATAACTTTTATTATTATTCTATAAAAATTTAACAAAAAAATTAAATAAAAACAAATAAAAGCAAAACGTTCCAGGAAAACAATTAACTAAATTTCTGCTAAATATGCAAATTCTAGCTGATACTGGGTCTATGTAACTACCAGGTAATAAACACACAGAATGAGGCATTTGATTAAATCAACTCATATTACTTCATGGTCTTAAACTGCTAACCATAGGTTGTATCCAGCAAAAAGAAACTGGTTCTCAATTGCTTACAACAAGGGAAACACATTCTGAGAAAACTCACTTGCTACAAATGTTGCCAACTGCAAACACTGGACAAATGCTGGTTGTTTGTTTATTCATTAATTAGAAAATATTCCCAAAGTTTCCCATCTAATTACTCCTCTTTTTCCATATGTGTATTAGTTTATAAGTTACTAAGTATCATTTCCCCAGTCAACATAAGATATTCATATAGAATAATTGTATTAATTAAAATATCTCATACTGGTGCCCATCTTCCTGTGCAGAATCCAAACTAGTCTAAGCATCCCCCCAAAAAATGGAATTAGGTCACCAGAACTGACCTCAACTGCCTAACATGCCTGACACGCGTTTCGCATAGGCTTTTTTTATCAATTAATTAAGCGTTTATTTTTGCTGGATACAACTTATGGTTGGCAGTTTGGGACCATGAAGTAATATGAGTTGATTTAGATCAGATACTGCATTCTTTGTGTTTAGTACCAGCTAGGATTTGCATAGTTGGTAGAAACTTAATTTTATGTTACCACTGGATCGTTTTGTTTTTATTTCACTTTTATATATTTTTATTTTGTTCAAATTTTATAGAGTAATAATAAAGGTTACATTTTAGTAGCTGTTTTGCTTCTCCCTTTGGATTTTGATTGTTCCAGATTGGACTGCAAATAAGAGTGGTGCTAAAAGCAAGTATCTTTGTTTTTTCTTATATATATATATATATATATATATATATATATATATATATATATATATATATATATATATATATATAATACCTATTTAATTGGACAAAGGGGAACACATATTGTGTATAATGCGTAAAATACTTTTTAGACACAAAATTGGGAACTTTTGGGATGCAAAGCATTTCGTCTGAAACACTAAAGTTCAAAATTTCAAGTTTTAAAACTTACACTGATTTATCTTCAAGTACTGATTTTGTCAGAAATTAAATAAACAAATAAAACCCGATTATATGAACACTTCAGGAGTCCTTTATTTGGAATCTAAGTTATAAATTCTACATCAGAGCACAGAGCAGGTATTAAACATTACAAAAGTTATCTTTGCATGACAAACATATGCTGCAAATGTTAAACTGTATGTCTAATCCCTGTGCAGACTGCCGGTCTTTGCATGTCTCAGGAACTTGTGAAAAACTGACTTTCTTGCAAAGCTGCATTTGCAGAGCTTTGAAAGTGGGTACTTTTAACCTTTGTATCTCTCATTTTTCATGCAAAACATGCTGTTTTGTAGAAAATGCATAACTTTTATCTATCCCTTGTGAAAAATAGTTCGAAGCAAAATCATTGTATTCTTAACAAGACCTCATTCAATAAATTAAAATTGAGTTAAGTGAGTGAGCCTATAAGCCTTTCAGCTCGACAGAGTATGTATAAAGCTTCCTCTACAATGACGAGACTCCAACACAGCTGTGCTATAGACCCGGCATATCCCTAAAATTATCCAGAGTGGTACATCCCACAGAAGCATAATTGCCTATAAAGGTAATATATTAGATACTGTATTATTTTACTTTACAAAATAGAAACATTTAGCATATTTTCAAGTGTTGTTTTTCAAAATAGTGTATTTTAAATATATGACAACAGTGGCCATTGAAATGTGAGACTTTCCTGCAAAAGTTGGGCATTTGTGACGTTTAGATGGATAGTGAGAATTCCCCTACAAAATATTTTAATACTATAATCAATATAAATAACTTTTACATTCATTGTAATTCCATTTTTTGTGAGAAAACTTACATGAAAGATCATTTCTTTTTACTTCTTTAAGGTTATTATCAATAAGCTGTAACAACAGAAGTTACAGACTGGAGCTGGTACTTTAATAAGAAAAAATACAAATTTACAAGAGGTGATTAATAAAAATGGATAAAAAAAAAAAGACACATTACAAAGTTATGTATTTTAATGGGTAGATTATAGCATATTGTGTCATGTTTATAGTATCCTCTCATGAAGATCCTGGCTAGCTAATGTGAAAAATGTTTTAGAAAGTTTTTCGACTTTGTTCACAGAATTACACACCTGAGAGGAATGGAAAGAACCGTGGATTCACATAATATATGTATTCAGTTCTGCTGAGAGACTAACACTTTAAATAGTCATTTATGACAGAAATAAATAGAAGAGCAAGTACCAGTAGTATAACCCTGTCCATTACGCTGCAGGCAGACAATCAGTCCAAGATAGAAGTGCCCATGACTCAAGCAATCTCCTAAATATACTGTAAGATTTTCTATAAAAATGATTTTATGCTCAACGATTACACAGAGGCTGATCATGTTTGTTGTTGTGTATTTCTAAACTGAATGTAGAATTCCAGAGGATAGCAAGAAGAGACAAGAAGACATTCTACAATGAGCGATGTAAAGATATATAAGAAGATAACCGAATGGGTAAATCAAGAGATCTCTTCAAGAAAATTGGGAACCTAAAAAGCACCTTTCATACAAAAGTGGGAGTGATAAAAGACAAAAATGGTAGGGTCTTAACAGAAGAAGATCAGATAAAGAAGAGGTGGCAGGAATACACTGAAGATTTATACAGGATCTTAACAGCAGTGATGACCTCAATAATTTGTCCAGTGAGTTGGAGCCAGACATCTTGGAGAGTGAAGTGAGATGGGCCCTAGGATGTCTTGCTGATAATAGGGCTGCAGCAGATGATGGAAACCCAACTGAACTATTCAAAATTCTACAGAATGATTCTGTGAAAGTGTTACTTGCCTGATGCCAACACATTCGGAAAACTCAACAATGGCCAATAGACTGGAAAAGGTCAGTCTAAATCCGAATCCCAAAAAAGGCAGTGCCAAAGAGGGCTCTCATTATAAAACAATTGCACTTATTTTACATGCCAGCAAGTAATGCTTAAGATTCAACAAGCTCCACTTCAACTATATATGGACTAGAAACTATTAGATGTGCAAGCCGGGTTCCACAGAGGAAGAGGCACAAGAGATCAAATTGCTAATATCTGCTGGATAATAGAGAAAGCAAGAGAGTTCCAAAAACACATTTACTTCTGCTTCATAGACTATTCTAAAGCCTTTGACTGTGTGGATCACAACAACATGTGGCATGTTCTTAAAGAGATGGGAGTACCAGATCATCTCATCCTCCTTCTAAAGAATCTGTATGTCAACCAAGAAGCCACGGTCAGAACCGAACACGGGACAACAGAATGGTTCAAAAAGGATCAGAAAAGGAGTGCAACAAGTTGTATATTGTCACCTTATTTATTCAAGTTATATGCAGAATACATCATGCATAAGGCTGGACTGGATTAATGCAAAGCCGGAATCAATATTGCTGGAAGGAATACCAACAACCTCAGATATGCAGATGATACTACTCTGACGGCTGAAAGTGAGGAGGAACTAAAGGACTTATTGATGAGGGTAAAAGAAGAGAGTGCAAAAGTTGGCCTGCTGCTCAACGTTAAAAATATGAAAATCATGACAAACTGCAATCTCACTTCCTGGAAAATACGGGGGGGAAGTGGAGGCAGTGACAGATTTTATTTTCCTTGGATCAAAGATATGACAAGCCTGGACGAGCTAGTAAAAAGTAAAGATATTAAACTATCAACAAAGGTCCGCATAGTTCGAACTATGGTATTCGCAGTAGTAGCATACGGATGTGAGAGCTGGACCATAATGAAATCTGAGTGTCATAGAATTGACGCCTTTGAATTGTGGTGTTGGAGAAGACTGCTTAGACTCCCTTGGACTGCAAGAAGATCCAATAAATTAGTACTTCAGGAAATCAAGACAAACTGTTCACTAGAAGGTATAATCATGAGGCTGAAGCTCAAATATTTTGGCCATATTATGAGACGGCAGGATTCCCTAGAAAAGACTCTGATGCTAAGAAATATTGAAGGCACAAGAAGAAGGGGACGACAGAGGTGGAGATGGATAGATGAGGTCACTGAAGAAATGAACATGAACTTGATGGAGCTCAGAAGGGCAGTGTCTGAGAGATGCAACTGACATGCTGTGGTCCAGCATGCTGAGTCATGGAGAGTTGGAAGGGACTGAACGACTAAACAACAACAACAAATATCTAAACTACAATGGTCTTAAATAAGTGGTGTTGTTTAGCATGCTGTTGTGTGACCCTGTAAGTGAACAGGAAGGGCATTCTCTGGCCCGGGGTCACTACATTTAGCACCAGGAATCTCCTGGTAGCCACACTGACGCTGCTACAAGTGTCATGAAAGAAACAAACTAATCTTCAGTGGGAAAATCCTGAATATTCAGAGGACCCCTCCTTTTCCAGTGTCACAAGATATTTACGTACAAACTTAGATTTATTTCTATTTAAAGATAAATACATTTCCTGTAGGAAACCATTCTTCCTTCTTAAGCATATCAGCTGTAACAAATATTTTCTGCAATATAGGAAGTGAATCTGGCCCAGTTTTAAACAAATGTAAAATGTATTATGGGACATGCGGAAAGGTGTTACCAGAGATATGGTAGAGGTGTGCATGGGTATATTTAGGTTTATGCTGTCCTAGGCCATTCAGATTTGTCCACCCCCAACTCCGCCTTTTTATATCAGTAAACCATCATTTTATGTGTGTTTATGAATATATGGTGTGACAATATAAAGACAATTCTGTGCATATAATAGTACACAGAAGAAAGAAAAAAAAGAGTATAACAATATCACACAGAAGAAAAACATATCATTGTGCTGAGCTGCATCTTCAGCCAGCCTGCTACGACTAAAAATGTACTGTCCTAGGCCTAGGACTGAGCCTAGGCAGAAACACTCCCTTAGATGTGGGATACAGCAGATTGATGGTGATCAGTGTTTCCCAAAGTAGATTCAGTAGAACTCTTTGGATCTATTTTGTGCGAACAAGGGTTCCACGTGAACATTACACCAATGGGCTACTCTCTGTAGAAAGCTTTGTCAATTAGTTTAAAGGGGCCAGAAGGATTCTGAGGTTCTGTGGTTATATTGATATATTGAGGCCTGTTTTAGAGGTCTGGGAAAGTGGTTTGGATACGCTTTGTTGTTGTTCAGTCGTGTCCCAAATTCAGTGACCTTATATTTATAGGACTTTCTTGGCAAAAATACTGGAGTGGATTGCCAGGTCCTTCTCCATTGGACTAAAATGTGTCTGACCTCTCTGCTATGACCTACCCATCTTGGGTGATTGTACATGGCATAGCTCACAGCTTTATTGAAGTACACAAGCCCCTTCACCATGACAATGTAGCAATCCAAAAGGGGTTGGACAGTAGAGGATGCATTTAAATCCAGCGATTGGAGTTGTGGTGAATTTCGGCTAGAATTCAAAAGGGATATAAGTTTGCCAAGACCACGGGTTTGGAGTGATAAGAGCAGAGACCGAGGAACAAATCTTATAGGATATTAACAGTGAACATAATGGCTGATGACATTTCTATAGAGTCAAATAAGTTGGATAGGTATAGTCAATGCTGTATTCATGTACAGGCTATCTAGGACTAAGCCTAAGGAGACACATTATAAGGGGCATGCAGTTTTTTTTCAGATTACAAGTAAAAGAGAAGCAGCTAATGCCAACAAGAGAAGGAAACAAGGAAGCAAGGAAATGTAAAACAATAAGAGTAAAAATATAAGGCAAGAAAGAGATGTCTTCAGGGAGAAGATGAAATTACTTTAGTGGGAGGCAACAGTAGGTATACGGCAGCATAAGATCTTAGTACATATCTGTATACAGGAAAGAACTGCATCACACATACAGTGCCTTGCAAAAGTATTCACCCCCTTGACTTTTTACCTATTTTGTTACATTACAGCCTTAAGTTCAATGTTTTGTTAATCTGAATTTTATGTCATGGATCAGAACACAATAGTCTAACGTGGTGAAGTGAAATGAGAAAAATATATACATAAAACTATTTTGTAGAAATAGAAGACAGAAAATTGGCATGTGCGTACAGTATGTACCCAAATGGAAAGAACATGGCACAACCGCAAACCTGCCAAGAAACGGTCACCCACCAAAACTCCCGGACCGGGCAAGGAGGGCATTAATCATAGAGGCAGCACAGAGACCTAAGGTGACCCTGGAGGAGCTGCAGAGTTTCACAGCAGAGACTGGAGTATCTGTACATAGGACGACAATAAGCCATACGCTCCATAGAGTTGGGCTTTATGGCAGAGTGGCCAGAAGAAAGCCATTACTTACAGCAAAAAAACTAAATGGCACATTTTGAGTTGGCGAAAAGGCATGTGGGAGACTCCCAAAATATATGGAGGAAGGTGCTCTGGTCTGATGAGACAAAAATTTTACTTTTCGGCATTTAAATAAAATGCTATGTCTCCCGCAAACCCAACACATCACCCAAAGAACACATGGTGGTGGCAGCATCATGCTGTGGGGATGTTTTTCAGCAGCCGGGACTGGGAAACTGGTCAGAGTTGAGGGAAAGATGGATGGTGGTAAATACAGGGATATTCTTGAGCAAAACCTGTACCACTTTGTGCGTGATTTGAGGCTAGGATGGAGATTCACCTTCCAGCAGCAACACTTGAGTGGTTTAAGGGGAAACATGTAAATGTGTTGGAATGGCCTAGTCAAAGCCCAGACCTCAATCCAATAGAAAATACGTGGTCAGATTTAAAGATTGCTGTTCACAAGCACAAACCAACCAAGGAAGGAGCTAAAGCAGTTTTGCAAGGAAGGCAAAAATCCCAATGTAAGATGTAGCAAGCTCATAGAGACTTATCCAAAGCGACTTGGAGCTGTGATTGCCGCAAAAGTTGGCTCTACAAAGTATTGACTTTAGGGGGGGTGAATAGTTATGCACATTGACTGTTTCTGTTATTTTGTTCTATTTGTTGTTTGCTTAACAATAACAAAAAGCATCTTCAAAGTTGTGGGCATGTTCTGTAAAAAACCACGAAAAATGCCAAGGGGTGAATACTTTTGCAAGGCACTGTAGAGATGTTTAATATCAAAGAAGCAGATATATAATTCAGAATGAGAGTGACCCTTTAGTGTTGGCAGATAGCAGGTTCGTACCATTGTTGTTTTGGAAGTGTAAGAACCGGAAGGCAGAGCACAGAGTGTCAAGTAGTGAATTGGACAAGAGGAAGTTAATCAAGTGGTGATACATCAAGCATGCTGAATACTATAAAGGGAAAGGAAATAAAAGAATAAAACATTAGTTAAAATGTGGCAGGGTCAATAGATCCTGGGCTAAAATCCAAGTCTTCTACTTTGCTAGATTCACATTTTTTGCATTGATATGTTGACCCCCACAACCTGCTTTAATGGTACTGAAAGCAAAGAGTTAACAGGGAAAAAAAAAAGTAATCCTTCACAGATTAATATTTCTGGCTTCTCAAATGGGAACAAAATGGAAGAGATGAGAGAGGTGAGAAGGAGAGAGATAAATAGGAACATAACATGGGAAGAGTGAGCATATGGTTGGTAGATATGGATGACAGAAGCATTGAGTGTATAGAGGGTTTAGTCACTGAGAGAAAATTGATATAGGATAGAAGTAGAGGATATGGTAATCAAGGAATAATGCCAAGAAGGGGACAGAATGGGGGAGAGGGGAGAAGAAAGAGGCAGAAGTTGAAAAGAATAAATAGATCAAGAGGATAAATTCTAAGGTGGAGTGAGAGGGTGCAAACTGAGAAAACAATAGAGCAGGTGGTGCCTGGGGAATTAGAGAAAGTGGCACTGAAGATTGGAAACAGATATACAAGTGCTTGTGTCCCATCATTTTCCACCAACCTAGACCTTGGTATTTTGAGAAAGTGTCCCTATGTGAAATAAATTTGACATCAGATAATAACCAAAAAGATAATAACCAAATGGCTGTTCTAGTACGCCAATTCCCCCAAGATTGGATTAAGCCTCTGGATCGCCATGGCATGCTTAAATTCCACAACTGTGTTTGACTCTACACCTTTAACTGGAAGTCTGTTCCACTTATCTACTACTATTTCTCTAAAGTAGGACTTTCTCACATTAGCTTTAAATCATCAATCTTGCAACTTCAAATCATGGTCCCGTGTCCTTGTATCATTCCTATTTTTCTCAAAGACACTTCCGTTATATTTGAAGGTTTCTATCATATCCCCTCTCCCTTCTGTCCTCTAAGCTATACATATTCAGGTCACGGAGTCTTTCCTTGTCAATCTTCTTTTTTTAGGCACAGTTTATACAACAGATTCAGTTTGTTCAGTCGTATAGGAAGTTCTCACAAACACACAACTTGCAGCCACATTAAATTCCCTCTACGTATAAGCAAGACTTACGGCTATTAAATTGGCCTCTTAAAGCTACCCGCGAACGACTTACGGGTTAGGTGTGAAAAAAAACAGATCTTTCAAGCAAGTAACTGCTACGTTCCAATTTCGCTATTAAATTGCAACAAATCCACTGGCATTCAAACCCGTAACCCGCAAATGGAGCCAAATGGAGCCAACGGGTGCTAGAGAGGACCCATAAGGGGCTAAAAGTCCTATCCGTAGCACTGTAAATGCAAATTAAAAAACTCTACTGTAAATATAATGAATGGGAAAGTCATGTTAGGTATTAAAATTAATAGCACAACATTCTCAAGCTCGCAAATACTTTTTATTTCTGCTTAATGTCGATCCCGGCAATCAATGTGTTAATACATATAATGGAATATAATATTTACGGGGTTATCAATATTGCATTATTTCTGGAATGCGGGTCCGATCGTAACTCGTAATTGATGCCTGTAAGACTTTTTTTTTTTGTGACGTAATGATGACGGGTTTGACTAATTGATCGTGTGCACAGTCGCAAATCTGACGGCGCTAGAATGGTTTACGAGCTTGCATCTCTGACTTGTAACTCGCGCCATGGTCTAATTTAAACGCTCTGTAACCAGATTTCAAGCGCTCAGCCGTTGCCGGGATCACGTTGCTGTTACGGGCTTCTAATTTAATGTGGCTATTGGCCTGCTAATAACTATTTACCTCATGGGTATTATGCACTTATTTGTTTGAATAAAAATACTTTGCACCTGAACCTAAAAATGATATACCTAACTATAGCATTAGATACATCATCACTTTATAATACCACTATAGAAATAATGTTTTTACACATCAAATTCTTCTGTTTTTCTGTCTAATTAATATAGTCTATTGCCATGGCAACCAACATAAGCATTTTTTTGTAGATTTTAAGAGAAATATATAATACTACAACTGTTTCTTACTCTTACTTTAAGGGATCATTGCACAATGTAGAAACAAATATATGTTTGAAAACTTTAAGTTTTAATTAGGGAGAAGTCATACAGCTATTTTATAATTAGATACAAATTAATGTTGATATCTCTGCAGGACCCTGGAGGGATCCATGAAACATTGGTGGAAGCTGTGTGTGAGAGGGGAGTTTACATTTATGGAGACCTGTGCTTCCATTATTTGATGCAAAGAGTCCACTGCAGGGTCAGCAAGAGGGAAGGGTGTGGTGTCAATTTCAGTCTTCTATTATTGCACAGGCGCTTCCCCCACCTCTCCCTCCATTTATAACCACAAACACACACCTTCATCATCCAGCTCTGAGGCTGTGATGTAACAATCACAATATGGACTCCTGTACTTATAATAATGATCTTCAAATATTCAAATGTTCTCCAAAAAATATGTATGTGGCTTATAGTTGCTAATATTTGTTAGTTTGGTGCAGATTTGACAAATAAGTGTTTTTTTTTTTTTTATTGAACTGAGATAGGCCTTTATCCAGATATAACATTTATTTAATTATTTGTCTGTGCACAAAATAAGAATGATGGGGAAGTGGGGGATGAAGTGGACGTAAAGTGAGATTCCACATAATAATGATCAATATGCCCAGTTTTTAGTTTTAAATCCACACCTCATTTACACTGTCTCATCTGCTCATCCCGCTGCACAATCCATGTCCTCTCTAATGACCAATTGCTAATTTCCCTATGGAGCACACATGCACAAAGCAATAAATCAATATAATGATGCTGGTTACACGTGGAACTTCTATTATGAAGTTATTTATTCTTCTCAAAATGGTATTATTATACAGAGTTTGTTTTCTACTTAAAGAGTCATTTGCAATATAACCTCTTTTCTCTGGCATGTTTTATAAATGTATTTTAGTGAAAAAGAATAATATTTTTCATGATAGTTTTGCTTTGTTGCACTGTAGTGCAAGATGACTATATTTCCCACAATGCCATGTGCGAGTTGTTCTTTATCAATAATTCAGGGTTAAATACACTTGAAATGTGAGAAAACAGCCATATGGTGCTGTCGCTTCACATACTCCAGGTTAAAGGACCACTGTAGTTCAAGAAAAAAAGATGCAAGTATGTACAAAACTAACAATATAAGCAGCTGTGTAAGCCATGGGCATACATTTTTTTGGAGGAAATCTGAATTTTTGAGTACAGGAATCCATTTTGTGTTTGTTGCATCATATCCTGAGAGCTGTATAATTTGGGTGTTTAGTGGAGGGATGGGAGGCAGAAGCCTTAATTGGATAAGGTTGAAATGGAAATCACACTACTTTCCCCTCATTGCCTTAGAAATAGTCATCTTGCATCATTCAATGCAACCATAACTCTCCAGAAATGTAAATGCCGATCTCTCACACGCACACACATGTTCCACCAATGTATCATGGATCCCTCCAAGTTCATGCAGTGGCATCAAAATGTATTTGTTTCTAATTAAAAACGATCTGAATGATCTTCCTGATTAATTATGCTCTTCGGCCCTTTAAAGTCTCGCCATGCACCCTGGTAGAACTGAGATGTTACACTTAACTGATACATTCCTGGTTGAGCTCCATTTGCTAGAAAGTCTTGTTAAGTAAGTGGTGCAAATATATATGCACATTAATAACGGTTATATTATTCAATAGCAGTGTGAAAACACATATACCAAACCTGGATTTTAAATAAGTCACTTTCTTTTAAAGGGTAATATCAATTATTTTTAACGACCCAAATATGTACTTCTAAACATTAATAAAGATGTAAATGCATACCAGATCACACCTGGAACTCTCACTACTGCAGGACCACATCCTATTAGGCCTCAGGGGCATTGTCATCTACAAAAATGTAATCTTGTGGTGTTTTATTGCTACACTTACAGAGTAAGAGTTATATTGCATATCAACAGGTATTGCTCATAAGTAAACAAAGGTAAACCTGGGCTCAATATATCCTAGATGTTATAAGGGCTATATTCTTGGATAAATTATTTCAAGAACAAAGTATGTAACACACTAAGATCATTAGCAGAAAAAATAACCAAATCATATATATATATATATATATATATATATATATATATATATATATATATATATATATATAAATATATATATACAGTAAACTCCTAATTATCCGGCACCTTACCAACCGGGACTCTCAAGCAACCGGCACCGACATCAATTCCCCATTTTAAATTTACTCCCGCTAAACTGGCATAAACGGCACTATCCGGAGTTCAAGACTGCAAAAAAAAAAATGCTAACTTTTAATTCTAATATTTTTTTCTGGACCTAAATGGCCCAGTTTAGATGCTAATGCATTTTTAAATGCATTTTGAGGGGTTTTGGGGGGTTTAGGGGTCGTTTAGAACCTTAAGTTCGGGGACTCCCGATTAACCGGAAATTACACGTATCCGGCAATAGGGAGTCCCCGTAGGTGCCAGATAACGGGCAGTTTTCTGTATATATATATATATATATATATATATATATATATATATATATATATACACACACACATGGTCCATGCACATTATTATGACCACCAGCTAATATCCCAAATAACCACCATGTGCATCACGGACAGCAGCTAGACGGTGTGATAGTGAGTCAGTAAGATGCTGGAAAGTTGGCAAGGGTATCTGTAGCCATGCAGACTGCAGTACATCTGACATCTGCTGGAGAGTGAGTGGTGGAAAATCCATGACATACATGGATGGATAGATAACCAAATCGTTTGAGAGTGCCTTCCAGGTATGAGTGGACCCAGGCAATGCCAAGAATACATTCCCCAGACCATAACGCTGCCGCCATCTTGTTCATTTGGACGGTGAGTTGCTCAATTGTATTGTGTTGGTTGGCCCTCACACACCTTTGCAGCCGACGTTCACCTCTGATATCAGTGGCACATGGAGCTCTGCAGTTTCCATGACGTTTATTCGAAATGGCGCCATTTGTCCAGTCATTGTAACCACAGCAGCACGCGTACAAGCCACAAACTGAGCTGTTTCAGAAATACTGCCAGCCTTGGCCCAAAAGCCAGTGATCATTCCCTTTTCAAAGTCGGATAAATCGCATGTTTTAGCCATGACAGTGATATGGTTGATATGGTGCCAGCTCACAACAAGTGCCGTATTTCATTGGCTGTGTGCTGATGACATCAAAAGTAGGCGGTGTCCATAATAATGTGACTCAAGACTCAGACAGACTCTCAAGCAGATCCTCATGCACCTCTTGGTTAATAAAAGTGAGGAGCAGATCTATCTGAAACCTGCAATGCTAATGTTCAAATACAGGGCCTCGTTTAATTGTCATTTGGCCAATTGAATAGGGCTCTATATAAGCACATAGTGTATTTTTTACAGAGGTTTTTATTTAGTGAACTTCTATCCAAAAGCAAGGTCTTCACTAACTAAAAACTTCTGTAAAAAGAATATGCTCTCTGCTTATATATTCAATTGGCCAAATTGCAAATGAATGAGGCCCACACACTGCATTTTATTTATTCAAATACTCATTTTATTGCAAATCAGTTATTAAATAATTATACAAATGAAACCCTATTCAATGACTTCAATGAGGACGATGTTGCACTATACAGCCCCATGTATCCTGCTGTATTACGCTGAAATAAAATAACTTGCTGACTCAGTGACGCAACGCGCTTGTGTTTGTGTTTATTTGCAGATCTGGTTATTGATATCCGAGGTGAAGTTGATGTTATATATTTTCCTACGTGGGCGATGCTGCTTGAACTGCACCTACACATCTAACTGAGCCACATCCTTCTATTCCTTGTGTAACTAATAGTACATAATGTATTCTAATGCAGGATATCCAGCTCTAAAAATGGGTCATGGCTGCATTTCTGCTAACCACAGCTTAAAGGACCACTGTAGTTCAAGAACAAATGTACATGGATGTGAAGTATGTAATATACTAACAATATTAGCAGCTGTGTTAGCTGTTACCATAAAACCATATTTATAGAAAATCATACATTTTATATGTAGAATATTCCATCTTGTCAGGTTTTATTACTTTCTGGCAGCTTGAAGCCTGAGGGGCGTGCTTATCTTTATCAGTGGAGGAAAGTGGTGGTAGAGGGAAGTGGTTGTGTGAAATCATTGGTGGGAGCAAGTTATCCCTTTCCCAGGCACATGCTCAGACACAGGCAGCTTGCAACAATAACTGCAAGCTTTGTACCTGCATAGATGTAAATGCCTCTTTCTCGTGTACAATCTTGCCTTTTTAGCTCTAGTTATAGCAGTTTGTTACTGAATTTTAGACCAGGGATAGGACAATCATAAATGTGTTGATAAAATGTCCATTAAACTTTAACTATTAGATCCCCTAGTTATCTCCCTGTGACAATAATAATTCAAACGCATACACTGATAGATGCTAGTATACTGTGGAGAAGCAAAAAAGGAGAGAATATTATTTCATGCAGAAAGGTTTCACTATAAATTCTACTATATATATAAATATATTTTTATATATATATATATATATATATATATATATATATATCTGTATATATATATATATATGTATATATATATATATAATATTTTTTTAGGGTCTACATTAAGGTCTACATAATCACCCTGTCAGTGCCAATGGAGGTTGACTACAATGTGATGATGTTAGTTTGTCAGTAACTGTGGGAGGGTTAACATTGTTTGTACCTTAAATTAGTTAATTTAGGATCTAGTGTGGTTAATCCCCCTCTGGATCATTGCCTTGTTTTGGTGAGGGGGCTTATGTACTTCAATGAAGCTGTGTGCTATACCATTTGGGGTCACCCAAGATGGGCAGGTCATAGCAGAGAAGTCAGACAAATTGCAAGGGACTGGAAAAACCCATTCCAATTTCACAGGCATGAAAATCTTACAGATAAGCATGACCAGAGACATAATGATTGATCTGTCTGGCGTGCTTTTGTCCACAGGGTCACGGGAAGGGTGGGGGGTCGGGCATGACTGAACGACTTAACAACAACAACAAATTGTGGTTAATGGGTGTCATGTTAATGGGACCTTTAATAATGAGAAGTTAGGGTTGAACAGCATGTGTTAGTGTTTAGGTTCAGCAGATATATTGTGATTAATCCCATAGCAGACAGTAAATTAAAGTTTGTTTTTTTATTTAAAAAAAAAAACTATTCGGCCATTATTTATTTTAGCTGAGAGCATAATAAAATATGGTCCTTTCATATGGTAATTAATCCAAACTTATGTGGGAAAAGCATGATGAGACAGCAGAAAAGTGCCAGGTCCAATTAACTTAATACATTTTAAGTTTACCTGAATTCATTTATCTACAGTAATTGCATCTGGCTCTAGACAGGCCAAGCGGTCCTTATTGTCCATCTAAAGCTATGTTGCTCTGAGCCAATATAGTGAAGGTATTTTTGGTGTAAATGTATCGCTCTGCTTCATTTGATCAGATATCTAAATGTCATCAAGCAGTTGATGTTAAAAATAGAGTTTATGTTTCTTGGTGCTGATGGTACGATTATGTTAGTGCTTCCTTTGCAGTTTTTTGTTTCCATAATCTTAAGACTGCATGAGCAAAATAGTGGCCAATAAACACGCTATTGTCAAGATCTACCAAGCTGTGTTTTTATCGAACACATGAAAAGATCTCATAAATAGCTACGTTATCATTTATGAAAAAGCATTGCATAGTAAGATTTAATTTTTTATCACTTGTCATAAAATTACTCAGGTTATAGACTATGGTAATTAAAAGACAACTAGATCGTTAAGAGACTTGGAGGTCCTTTTAAGAGTGATGAGGGGTTCTCGTGAGTGGCTTCAGATTTAGGAAGTACTTTTAGGGTTAAGGTTATGGGTTTCCACAAGATTAGAACCAGCTCAACCTATGGGCACAGTGGGACACTGCCAAGATACCAACCTACAAGGGACACCATCAACTTGCACCTCAGGTCAAAATTAAGTACCCTGTTTAAAGTTTCTAACTATTCTTATTTATTTGGTCTGGAAATAAATATTATATATATATATATATATATATATATAGTAAATAAAAAGTACATCTGTGTTCATACTTGAATGTCTAAAGCAAGTTAAAAAACCTGCTTCCAGCTCAGAGTTCCGAGAAAAACAGTTATTACACTGCATTCTGGGAAGTTGAGCTGGGACACACAAATATGCCCACAAATGCCTCGCTCTTCATTCCGTAGCCATCATCAAACATGGCTTCCTTTAAGCTTATGCATGCTGTATTACACAGCTTTAATGCAAAGCCAAGGTTGGAATAAACACAGGCTGAGTATCCAATCCATGTACAGCTGTTTCAAGCTTACTGGCTATCATCAGCATGGAGCGGGATCTCAGCCTGTGTTGTGGAAATTATGAGTAGGTAGTTCACCACAACAATCATTTATAATATGGTGGGCAAAAGAGCGATAGAAGCCCTCCACCGTACAGTAGTACAGTCAATAAAAAGTACACCGGTAAATTTATAGTATGCTTGTGCTCACATATGAACTTCCAAAATAAGTTAGAAGACCTATTTCCTGCTCAGAATTCCAAAAAATACAGTTATTGCCTTGCATTCTGAGAACCTGGGCAAAGACATGCAAATGTGTCTACAAAGGCTTCACTCTTTAATACAAAACCATTTCAAATATGGCTCAATTTTGGCATATGCCTGCTGTATTACACAGCTTTAAGCAAAGCTCAGGATGGATTATATACAAGCCAGGAGACCTACCCACAGACAGCTCGGCCCTCACAAAGTGAGGCAAGCAGTTGAGGCACGCGGGCCTTACGAGCCGTACAAATTAGGAGCGAAACCAATACATGCACTGTGCACCTCGCAAAAATCTGACTTTAACGCCCGAACCACGGAACTGCAAAGACCAGAAAAACACAACAAATATGACTCAAATTAACTTACACACTCACACACAGCACAGTGGGAGAGGCATGTAGCTTATTTTGAGGCATATTTGGCGTTTTTTCACCAAGGAAAATCTCCTAAGCGAGAAAAAAAATGGATGCCGAAAAAACGCAAACACGTTGAAAACAAGGCAGAAGGACGTAAAACTAGCCCCAAGGATGTAAAAAGTGCTCAGAGGGCCCATAGCCTCGCATTGTGTGGCAAACACCATTGTCAGGCTTACTATTTTACTCACAAATATATATATATATATATATATATATATACACACAAATATATATATATATATATATATATATATATATATATATAGTGTACTTGTTGAAAAAAAGTGTCTTTGTAAACGTATATTTTATGAACTTCCATTTAGCACAGGCGGGTGTTACTGCCCCATTCCTATTGTACGTACAGAAAATTCACGTGTATTCAATGTCTCCTCCAACCTCAGGAAGTTGATCTTCTGAAGCCAAAATAGTAGATTCCACAGCAGTATAAATGCATATAAAATAAAATAAATTAGAGGATGTATATATTTTTTTATGTTCTAAAACATGTTGCGTATTTTTAACTGTAGTTCTTCAAAATATACAATTTTAAACATATGACCACAGTGGTCTTTCTTTATGAAGACTTTAAGATCTACTCGTGAAATTATATTATAGGCGCTGCACTTGGAGTAGTGCTTGGCCACCATATGCTATGAGGATTATTATGAGCAGATTATGACTAGTTTGTGATACATTTACACTGATAGGTGTGTAGCTATACAAGGAATACACTGACTGATTTTCTCCTATGTGTCACTACAGCACATTTATGTGAAAAGTTCTCTAAAACCATATTTAAGGGATAATATGCTTTCATTGTCATTACTTAGTTTGACAAGAGATAATTTGCCGATGAGGTGCAGTGACAAATGTAAGTGATATTTTTTAATTATAGTCGCTGCCTAAAATATGATCTGACAAATTTAGATTATTTTGATAATTTAAAAAAAAAAATGTGAATATTCATGGCAGGTCTTCAATTATTATCAATGTGCAGGTGGTGATTTAGATTCCCAGTAATTGCTCAGGATAATCTAGCTGATGGACATTTGATAATGAAATTGGGAGCTTGTTGAAATTCAGACTTCAAAAGAGTGTGAAAACATGAAATGTAGTCAAAAATGTTATATTTAAATAGCATATATTTTAAATAGCCACTGATCATTAATAAAATTATATTTTGTTGTTGTTTAGTCGTTCAGTTGTGTCTGGCTCTCTGTGACCCTATGGACCACAGCACACCAGGACATCTGTCAGCCACTACCCCTCTAGCTCCATCAAGCCCATTCTAATTGCTTCAATTACCTAATCTATCCATCTCTGTCTCTACCCTTCTTCATTGGGATTTAATCTTCCCCAGCATGAGAGTCTTCTCTAATGGAATCCTGTCTTCTCATGAATATTTGAGCATCACTCTCATAATCATACCTTCCAGTAAACAAATTGTATTGATTTTCTGGAGTACTGATTTACTGGATCTTCTTGCAGTCCATGGGTCTCTAAGTAGTTTTCTCCAACACCACAATTCAAAGGTGTCAATTCTACAGCGCTCAGACTTCTTTATGGTCCAGCTCTCATAACCGTATGTTACTACATTATTGATAAAAAAAAACAATATTTAATATTAGATTTACTTTCAATCATGAACTTCCAGCTTGTCTGTAGTTCCTATGAGTCCATCAAGTAAATAGGAGTGGTTCTGACTGGGATAAAGGGCTAAATGGTCAGACGCAAACCGGTGTCCATTAGCTGCCCCCAGTGCCGGATCTTCCTTTTCAGAGCCCCTAGGCAGTGAAGTGAAGGAGCTCCTGTGAGGGAGTATGCACAGACATATGTTTGCCTTTTTCAGTGCGTGCAAGTTCCTTTTCCTGTTGTAACTTTGTTATTCTAAGTGGTTACCCCTAGTAGCCAGTCTAATGAGAGCAACATTTCATTTTTTTAAGCCAGGAACCATTTAAAAAAAAAAGTGGTACCCCTTGAAGGTAAGCTATGGCTGCCCCCCATCTCCAGCTGATACACTGTTTGTCACCAAAGAAAACCATTATAACAGAGCAAGTCTCCAGTCAATAAAGAGCACCCACTTCTTTCTGGAGACAAGATTGTGTCTTCCAGCCTCACACTCCCACCATCTTGATTATCCTAAAGAGTCAAGAAAACAGCTCGGATGGAGGCTGAGTAACCCTTACTTGAAACTGATGGTGTAATTATATTTTTTAATAATTGAAAAGGAATTGTATTGATGACTAACAATTAAATTATCAAGCTCCCATTATTAGGACATTATAGTGGTCATTTAACTATTAGCTGATTGTCAGAGGTGTCACTACAACTTTATGTGGCACTTTATTATTATGTTTTAAAAATATATATATATGGAGAATGAACAGGTAATCACATTCTTATTCATCTTGAATTAGCACTCACAAAGATTTAATTCAAGATCTAAAATGCTTGTTGGTTCACATTCCAACTTTTGATGCCAACACATATTGTTCTAGTCACGTACTAGATAAGAACAGGAACAATGTGTTTAGATGTTATTTAGATCTATGTGGTGGGCTAAACCCAGGCCCTAAGTAGATTCTTGCAGTAAGTATTGCTAAAGAGACAAGTACGTCTAAAGGTCCTTCTGTCAAGGGTCCAGTCAGGAGAGTTTATTGTCATTATGGTATTCACTGTACAAATCTGAGACACTAAAATGAAGGAAGCATAGGGGTTGTTAGTCTGTGTCCCGCGTGCCTGGCGTTGTTCGTCTGTGTCCCACATGCCTGGCATTGTTGGTGTGCTACTGTCTTTGCCGTCGTGTATTTCCTAACTTCTGCATGCCTGGCCTCGTTTTCATCTTGTTTCAGAATTTTTTCCGTTTTTTTGGCTGTCGTTTTTTTTCAAATTAACTTGCAACCTCACTCACAGCCTCCCTGGCTCTCCCCTGTGTTGTGTGTGAGTGTGTAAGTGAATTTGAGGCATATTTATTAGTTTTCGCTGTCTTTTCCAGTTCGGTGGTTCGCCCGTTAAAGTCGTATTTTTTGCGAGCTCGTGCCTCTATGGCTCGCCTCGCTTCGCGAGGCTCACAAGCGTGACGACAACTCGCAGTTTGACAACTATTATATGTGATGCTACATCATCACCACCAATCCTGGGCAGAGCTGATACCCCCAGCAAACCTGATGAAATTCAGTTTAATACATTATCCAGACCAAGGCCCCTATTCAATTGACCAAGTCGCAATTACTGGCCCAATTAATGGAACCCGTATATGTTACTGATATTTAATTGGCTACATTTAGCTACTCGCATTCCATTTGCGAATTACAGGCTCAAAATCACTGCTGTTGTTGAAAATTTAACTCCGTTCTATCTCCTCCTTTGATGTTTCAAGCCCGTAAATGTTACCAGTGCTAAAAACGCAAAATCCATATTCAATTCCAACAATTCAACAAGCCTGCAATTGCCTTCAAACCCGTAAATAGCAAATGTATCAAAAAATGATATGAGTACTTGAGAGGACACCCAAGTGGATTAAACACATGTTTGTAAGTCTTCAAAAGCAAATAAACACACACTACTGTACTTAAAAATACTGGGAAAACAATAAAAGGCATTAGAATTAATTGTATAACAGTCTCAAGCTTGCAAATGTTCAATACATTTTTTTAATAGACAATGTATATCAGTGACTTGCAACCTTTGAGATCTGGGGACTAGCTGGTTACCTTCTGATACACACGGGGACCACCTTTGAGATTCAGAACATTTTGAACAGGGAGATTCTAAATGTGATAAACTACATTTTCATCTAGTTTTCCACAGATTTGAATAGAGTATATTTTAACTGCAGGTAACTGTGTCTGTCTATAATTGTGAATAATGATAGTAGTATGGTTAAAATGATGGCACGGGTCCTAGAATCTGTTGAGAAACACTGATCTATACTACATGGAATGATACTACTATATGAGTGGATGGGACCCTGTGTAAATGCAGTGAAGAGTCCTAACTAGAGAGAAGGAAGGATTTCCCAGTCTGGTCACTTCCAGTAAAGTCCAGTGACTGGTATCATTTCCAGTTGTTCTTGCTGTCCTTTGTCCACCAAAGCAGGAGAGATTTGCATCCCTGGTGTTGGCCTTTGTTTGTGTCCTTTGACCAGAAGAGGAACCTTTCTCTCCATTGTGGTGGCCACTTCACACGGTTCACTGGCCAATTATCCCTCACTAAGGACAAAGTAAGGCACAGAGACAGATATTATCACTGACTACCAGAAGCTAATAATATTATATTCCTCTTGGAAATGTCTAAGCCGAATGTCCTTAGGAGCAAGCAAGATTTGCCAGTTTACGTGTTACTTGCTGCTCTGGTGCAGTACACCCCAGTATAATTACATTACACCCTCCCTCCTTCTTTAATTATAATAGTGATAATGACACACACTTAATTTCTGTAATGACTACTGAGCTACACAGGAGTCACTATATATGGGCCTCATTCTATTACGATTTGGCCAATTGAATAGGGCTCTATATAAGCACACAGCATTTTTTTTACAGAAGTTTTTAGTTAGTGAAGACCTTGCGTTTGGACAGAAGTTCACTAACTAAAAACTTCTGCAAAAAAATATGTTATGTGCATATATGGACCCTTTTCAATTGGCCGAATTGCAATTGAATGAGGCCCATAGTTTGTAAAGTGTGCGTAACACTCCTGGGGAGCGCATGTGCACTTTACAAACTATTTATATGGATTTCCGTACAAGCCGCAGTGCACAAAGTATACTACAGAGGGAGGGGAAAGGGACAGAAAGGGGGAAAGCGGGAAAGAGACAGAGGGGGAATGGTAGAAAAAGACACAGGGAGGGGGGGAAGAGACACAGGGGGAAAGGGACACAGGGAGGAGGGAGGAGGGGGAAAAGAGACAGAGGGGAGGGAGAGGGGGGAGAGAGACACAGGGAAGGGAGATGGGGGAAGAGACAAAGAGGAAGGAGAGGGGGAAGAGACACAGGGGAGGGAGAGGTGAGAAGAGACACAGGGAGAGAGGGGGAAGAGACACAAGAGAGGGAGGGGGAAGAGACACAGGGGAGGGAGAAGGGGAAAGAGACGCAGGGGAGGCAGAGGGGGAAAGAGACACAGGGGAGGGAGAGAGGGAGAAAGAGTCACAGGTGAGGGAGAGGGGGGGAAGAGATGCAGGGGAGGGAAAGGGGGAGAAAGAGACACAGGGGGATGAGACATAGGGGAGGGAGAGGGAGAAGAGATACAGGGGAGGGAGAGGGAGAGAGAGACACATGGGAGGGAGATGGAGGGAAAGAGACACAAGGGGAAGAGACATAGGGGAGGGAGTGGGGGGGGAGACACAGGGGAGGGAGAGAGACACGGGGAGGGGGAGGAAAGAGACAGAGGGGGAAAGGGGGAATGAGACAGGGGAAGGAGAGAAAAAATATATTAATATATATTATACCATCATTTATGATAGGAAAACAACTAGTTATATCATAATAAACACAGTTTAGCTATAATCTCAGGAATTTCCTAGTGAAAGATAGAAACATTGTTATACATTCTTTTTTTTTGAAAAATCACAATATAGCCATTTTATTTGGCAGACTGATAGTGTTACCTTGTTAAGCACTGATACCCAAGAAATACATTTGGCATAAACACCAAACAATAAATATATTGTCTAGTAACTACTACTATCTGGAGTGCCATATTTATAGAATGCTATTTTGAAGAGTCCATTTTGTGTTTGTTGCATCAGTTCTTGAGAGCTGGATAATGAGGGTGTGTTTTTGTTCAATTTAAATGTCAGGTGTCTTTGTTGGATAATTGGATCTGATTGACACTGACACCCCACACAGACCCATAAGCATTCTGCTTGCATCAATAGATGCAAAAATTGATCCACAGAAATGTAAATGCCCCTTTCACAATAACAACTTCCACATTAGTATCAAGGCGGCACCCACGGTCTAGCGAAGGCACGGACATTCATTTATTCTAATTAAAAACGAGCTTTGTAACTTTTCCCTGCTTAGTTGTGCTCCTAGTCAGACTCAATGTTTTTAACCATAAAGTGGACCCTCGGCACTTGTCTACATAGAAACTGGTTGAATTTGGTAATCCACACCCGTTCCATTTACATTACTCCTTATGGAAACTTTGGTACTCGTCCTTTTCGCCATTCGTCGTGCCTTCTGGAACCAATTAACAACAAGGGTTCACTGTATATTATTTTTCAGTGTGCCGCAGCCCTTTAGAGGCCCACTGTAATCTTCTAGCATTCAGGTTTTTTTCTTATATATTATTTATTGAATTTTAATAAGAATACACAAACATATAATAACTAGCAGAATTCACAAATCAGTATTATCAATGTATGGATTAATAAACTTTAAAATCAATTATGAGAAAAAGTCATTAACAAAATCTTTTTAAATAAAAATCAAATTAAATACAGATAGAGTAAAATAAAACTCGCTGCTCATGACTTTTAAATATTAAAATAACTGATCTATTTATATATTTTAAAAAGTTTACCTTGTATAAAAAAAAACTTACACTTAAAATAGCCAATTTCCACCTATTTTAGACTGAACTTCCTCCTTTTAAATAAATGTAGCATAGCATATTTATTGCAGAATGTAGCGTAATGTGCTCCACACTCTGCCACAGTTTACAAAAGATGGGAGGAGCTGCAGACTAAAGATGGTGGAAAACTCGCCATTTCCATTGCAAAGGAAAATTCTTCTTTTAAATCAGAATAAATTGAAAATGTAAACTGTATTTGGACCTTCTGTGATGGTACAAATCAGTTTTTAGCAATCAGTGGGACTTATTTTGCTTTTTTATTATTTTGGCTAATCACTATATATTATATTTCCTTCTGGATCGCTATATTGTTGTACTGAAGGAGCTTGGGTACCTCAATGAAGCTGTGAGCTATACCATGTAGGGTCACACAAGATGGGCTAGACATAGCAGAGAGGTCAGACAAATTGCAGCCCAATGGAAAAGGAACAGGCAACTCACTCCAGTACCTTTGCCAAGAAAACCTGGAGTGCCAGCTCCATAACGTCACCAAGAGTCGGAGATGACTGAAGGACTCAACACCAACTGAGCAATACATTATATACCAGTATATGGTATTATTAAGACATATCGACCCTAAGTTAATATTTTATCTTTTTCCTTTTTCGCTGTGTGATTTCTGTATCTGACGCGTCTGGATGAGCAAAAAACCTTGGTACTCGTCTCCCTTACTAAAACCAATTTACATTACTCCTTATGGGACTTTGGTACTGGCCGTTTTTGCCGCTGGTCATGCCTTCTGGAACCAATCAACAAAGAGTAATAGGGTCTAACGTATATAACTTGTTTCCTGATTAATTATATTCTTAAACTTAACATTTCCAAACATATATATTTTATTGTCTATACATTGTATTAGACTTTTTTCTAAAGTAAATAATTCCTGAGATTTTAAGAAATATTTGTGTTAATATGTATTTCTGCATGCTTGATAAGGCTTGATAACATTGGGGGTATTGTTTTGACCGCCACAGAGACAGACAAGCAGACTGCAGTACTAATTAGCAACATTTCATAAGTATTCATTAGCCACTCATTTGCATATTAATACAGCTCAACCAATTCTGATTAACTCTGGAATGATTCACTTTAGAAAAAAATGGATAATATAATATAAAGACAGCTGATTTTGGGTGTCCCTTTTATTTGTAGGGTGTATTTTTGTTAACTGCACACCTTTCCTAATGCCGGAGCCCAATAGACGAGTGCAATGTGTGTGCACGCGCCCAGACTTCTGTCAGCGTTTTACACTATAGAGGTAATCAGCTGCCATCTTGCTAGAAATGAGTAGTCTGCAGATGTTACCACGGAGGAAATGTGTCAGCACCTGAGAACACAGCGCGCTCCGACGGAAATAACCCAGCAAAGCGCAGACCCAGATAAAGTGGATCGAATTGCACATCAGGGGAAGAAGTGCTGTCACTTTTAACCCTTGCAAAACTTTACACTACTGTTGGGGGGGGTGCATATTCTTTTGAGTTGCTTTTTAAGATTTGTACTTTACTTTAATATTAAATGTGACTATGAACTAATGGATACTGCTCTGCACCATCATGTAGTACAGTCTAATTCAAGTAGGAAAGGTGCAAAAACTTTCCTGCTTTATAGCGCTTTGCAGTGTTAGCATTTAATGCTCTAACTATTTATTTTACTTCAAGACAAACTTATGTATTTGATTAATTACTGTGTACATTATCACTAGGGTTCTCTGGTGGTCCAGTGTTTGGGAATCTGTTCTTTCACCACTGCAACCTGGGTTTAGTTCCAGTCAGGGATCCAAGAGGTCACACCACCCTGAAGCCATGCATGGTTAAATCTGATCCGTACTTGGATGGGAGACCACCAGCTGTATGCTGTTGCCCACTAGATAAGGAACTGGAAACCCACTTCAGTATCTCTGCCATGAAAACCAAATGGATCAGCATGGTGTGTCACAGTCCATTAGGTCATGGAGAGTCGAACATGACTGAATGATGCAAACATATACTCCATTTATTGCAATAATACATTTCACATGCATTCCCTTTAGGGTTAGACTGTCTAAAGAACCCAAAAGAAAAAGCTGCCATTTTTTGTTGTTGTTGCAGCAAACCGAGTGCATTGACATTTGAGTGTGATTGTGAGTCATGGAAGCTCCATGCAACTGACGGACGGTTTGATGAGTAACTGGGTGTAGCGGAACCCATCACTGTTTTACCCTGTTTTATGATTATTATGGTTAAAATATGATCCTAATATATGTATGTTGGTTGATGCTCTGCAGAATATTGTCCCAAACATTTACAGCTACTTGGCATGGGAGATAATCTCGTTACAGCGACTCCGCATAAGATAAAGGAAGTCTATTGTATAGTGTTTTCATTCTCAGATAAGAACAAAGAAGTGTAATTGAATCAATGTCTGATTGTATCAAAGTTGCCAGGGAGGTGTGACCCACCTATTGTTCTCTTTATGGGTATTGTGCAGCCAAATATGGGGGATGTGGATTGCCTGTGGGAAGAGATGGGTATAAATATTTCTGCAATAACAAAATAAAGTCAGTATTCATTTGACTCCCAAATTGTGTGTCGTCCAATATGGGAGGTCGGGGATGGTGAAACTGTAGTGCCTCGTGGGTATTTTATCGTATACCAGCGGAGATTTTGGATACGTGGTCCAGCTCCGTTACATTTGTTGGCAAGTGGTGGAATTGTTCCCACGGTCAGAAGGACAGCTACAGGAGACACCATTCCGTGGAGTACAAATTGAGGGCAACGCTAGTATCCGTACAGCGCCCCTGGCTACAGCAGGATGGAACCGGCTAGTTTTCAGACAGCGTTCCATCATGAGGAGGAGGAGGCAGCCGCGGACTACAGGGATGCAGACAGAAAGGAACTCATGGTTACAGTACCTCGTATTACCCCACAGAATGAGTTTGGAAGAGAACTCCAAAGCAGACTGGCCTTTTTCCCAGATACGCTTCCCATGAAAACCTTGGAATGGTTAATGACAGATGTCCACAAATCCATAATGGAAAAGCAGCGGGCACAGGAGCGGTCCATCTGGGGAGCTGCTAACCCACCTCCCACCATTAAACCCCCCCCAGCACTGCGTCCGGGTGGTGGGAACTACCAAACCCCTCCACGGTACATCAGGTGCCACACGTGTAACCAGCAGGGTCACATGCAGAGAGACTGTCCCAGAAACCGAAACCGCTCCACGTGGAATACTCCAACTAATTCCACCTCCCAGCAGCAGTGTGTACCCCAGGGGGCCGAAGGTGTCGTCCTTCTCCCCCAGCGGCAGTGTGTACCCCAGGGGGCTGAAGGTGTCGTCCTTCCCCCCCAGCGGCAGTGTGTACCCCAGGGAGCTGAAGGTGTCGTCCTTCCTCCCCAGCGGCAGTGTGTTCCCCAGGGAGCCGAAGGTGTCGTCCTTCCTCCCCAGCGGCAGTGTGAACCCCAGGGGGCAGAAGGTGTCGTCCTTCCCCCTCAGCGGCAGTGTGTACCCCAGGGGGCTGAAGGTGTCGTCCTTCCCCCCCAGCGGCAGTGTGTACCCCAGGGAGCTGAAGGTGTCGTCCTTCCTCCCCAGCGGCAGTGTGTACCCCAGGGGGCAGAAGGTGTCGTCCTTCCCCCTCAGCGGCAGTGTGAACCCCAGGGGGCAGAAGGTGTCGTCCTTTCCCCCCAGCGGCAGTGTGAACCCCAGGGGGCAGAAGGTGTCGTCCTTCCCCCCCAGCGGCAGTGTGTACCCCAGGGAGCAGAAGGTGTCGACCTTCCTCCACAGCGGCAGTGGGTACCCCAGGGGGCCAAAGGTGTCGTCCTCCCCCCCCAGCGGGAGTGTGAAACACAGGGGGCAGAAGGTGTCATCCTTCCCCCCCAGCAACAGTTTACCCTAACCAGGGGAGACACCAATCTCCCAGACGGCGCAGATGGGACCGTGGTCTCTGCGCCCACAGCTTGTCCAGATCCCCAACTACCGTCACTGGGACAACCGGAGGAGGGGGTAAGTACAAATTCCCCTCCCCAGCTAACTTCTAATGTGGCCCCAGGGTTAACAGAGGAAATGTTAACCCCCACTGACCCCCACGTTTCCCTGGCTACTGAGCCGAAATATGTCCCAAGTACCCCAGCAGAAGAGCTGACAGCGGGGCAGAGTGCAGTCGGCCTCTGCCCTCCCTTTGTCCCTTGTACAGAGCAGGATGTCCTGCAGGTGATACCAGCAGAAGAGCTGGCATCAGGGCAGAGTGCCGCTGGCCTCTGCCCCTCAAGTCCCCTCAGCGTGTTGCCCCATCACCACAGCAAAATATCCAGGTACCTGGTGAGACTTCCCCCCAAAGGGGAGATGTGTGACGAAGTGCCCTTCGCCACTTTGGCTTGGAGAGGACTGTTTGCCAGCCTCCTGCCCTGCGACTATGGCCCTGGTACATATTGCCCTTTGGAACCAGTGTTCGGCCATACCAGAGTGTAAGTCACTCATTCTGGCCCTTTACATACAGGGGGGTCATTCTGTACTTGCCCTGTGTGAACCATGATACCCCAGATAACTGTGCCATGAAGCCCATTCATATAATGAAAAACTATGGGAAAGACTTTAGCTACATGGCAATTGAACTGTGTGAAGAGGATCTGAGCGCTATTCGGTGGTTTTGTGCGCTCAGATCCCAGCTATCTGGGGATATGGGAAATGTGAGTAAATGTGAATTGCAGTAATGCTGATGGGTTGTCAAACTAGAGAATTGACCAACAAATACTTTTGTCCGGACATCCCCAGGCCGATCCGTTGGGATCAGACCGTGTATGCCGGCTTATGGTCACGGGGGAGGTGTGTAGCGGAACCCATCACTGTTTTACCCTGTTTTATGATTATTATGGTTAAAATATGATCCTAATATATGTATGTTGGTTGATGCTCTGCAGAATATTGTCCCAAACATTTACAGCTACTTGGCATGGGAGATAATCTCGTTACAGCGACTCCGCATAAGATAAAGGAAGTCTATTGTATAGTGTTTTCATTCTCAGATAAGAACAAAGAAGTGTAATTGAATCAATGTCTGATTGTATCAAAGTTGCCAGGGAGGTGTGACCCACCTATTGTTCTCTTTATGGGTATTGTGCAGCCAAATATGGGGGATGTGGATTGCCTGTGGGAAGAGATGGGTATAAATATTTCTGCAATAACAAAATAAAGTCAGTATTCATTTGACTCCCAAATTGTGTGTCGTCCAATATGGGAGGTCGGGGATGGTGAAACTGTAGTGCCTCGTGGGTATTTTATCGTATACCAGCGGAGATTTTGGATACGTGGTCCAGCTCCGTTACACTGGGCTTTTCCCTAGGTCTTTAGTGCTGTGTTTGATTATGTAGAGCTGTATTAACACATTACATGTAGCTTGAAGGTATCCATGATGGTTTTCTAAGGGTAGAATATACAGTGGTACCTCAGCACTCGTCAAATTTAGTGCATCTTGTTACTCGTCACGCTTGTATGAGCCAATTTACATTATAATGATCCGTTTCGCCACTCATCATGCTTTTTGGAACCAATTAAAAGATGGGTACCAAGGGTCCCACGTATTATAAAGTGTCATTGATACAAAAAAAGTTTAAAAGATAGTTCCTAGAACTTGGATCACAGATGGTGCAAAGACCTAGGTTCTGGCCAGTTGACGTCATTCTGAATACATGTGAAAATAGAGAAGTGGGTGGTCCATACTGACTGGATTGTGTCTTTCTACCTGCATATCTTGCAGTCACAGCTAATGCTACAGACACATTACTTGTGCTTCTGATTGGATGACGGCTTTCTGAACACATTGGAAAATATCCAAGTGGGCTAGCTGAGCAACTGTAAGTTATCTAAATAAATTTAAATCTATTTGTAAAAAAATAACACAATGTTTCCAAAAAAAAACTACTCATTAGTATATATGTTTTAAACTTCTGTAGCATATTTTTATGTCTTATTTCATTTCATTTGACGGCCTTATAACATACATAGGCCGAATCGTTTACGGTTAATGAAAAAGCATCCTGTATAATAATTATTGATGAGGTTTATAATTAAATTGGGAATGAGAAATGCTTCCGGCTGTTACTTGTGTTTTGTCTCTAACATATTATACTGTTAATCATTAACTTTTAGCTAAAGGACAAGTCTCTCACGCGGACATGGGAAAATACAATTTAGAGAAACTTGTTCTCCAGTTGGTTAATATCAGACCAAGCGATCTCTGTGA
The DNA here is from genome assembly GCA_027410445.1 of Discoglossus pictus. Classification (NCBI taxonomy): domain Eukaryota; kingdom Metazoa; phylum Chordata; class Amphibia; order Anura; family Alytidae; genus Discoglossus; species Discoglossus pictus. The sequence continues at coordinate 397,213,760 of CM050165.1, forward strand.
TCTATACATAGCCTGGAGCAGAACATGGACATGGAATAATTATATTTGTCAAGTAAAAGGTATCACAACCTACAATATGTCAATATTATATTTGTGGGAAGGATTTTACATACTTTTAAGGAACAATAAATCTATATAGGAGCATAATTGGGCCATGGAATAAAGTCATAAAGCTAGTTTTTATTAGAAAAATAAAATGTTATGCCATTGCTGGCCCCTGCAGATCTGGTGGAGGTTGCGTATGTGTGAGGGGCATATACATTTCTGGATGAGCAAGGCTTGAAGTTATAGTGACAACTTCCCACTTCTGAGCATGTCAGGGAAAGGGGGTCAGGTGTCAAATTCAGTACGACCCATATAACAAATCCTGTAATGATTGCCACACTAAAGAGTGCTAGCTTTTACAGTAAGTTAAACAACATTGCAATACACTTTGCTTATAAAAATGTGATTTATGTAATTTATATATGTCCAAAATCTTCCTTAATTTGAAGAATCTAGAGCTTCACGGTTTATATGACTTTGTTTATTGGGCAGGAATCACATTTTCTACAACAAAAGGTTGCATACCTCTCAATATTTCAAATGACCAAGGAGGGACACATATTCTTGAAAATATTGTGGATTATTTGGCAATGGTGGTCCTAGAGAATAGAGGGCCTTGGTGCAAAAAACATTTTGGGCACTCTCCTCAAGGAGGAGTTGTAAAAAATGTTTTGCTTTGAGAGCCCCCATTACCAACTTACAAAGTGCCCCATCCTAAGAAACTCTTCGCATAACAGCACCCCTCCCCAAGACCCTATCCCATAGCTACTCCCCCTAAGACTTCTTTCCAATGCTGTGGCCCTTTCCTTACCTCCTGTCTGCACACATATATACATATACTATCTCTACACAGCAGCCAGTCCCTCTCAGCAGCCATCTTTACATAGCATCCACCCTCACACAGAAACTAACCCTATTAGCATCCATTCCTATATAGCGACCAGTCCTTGTCATCAGCCGTCCCCTCTCAGCATCCATCCCCACACAGCACACAACCCATCCGCTGTTTCTGCTGTGATCCAGCCTTTGCTTTCTCACCTCTCCCCTGATACACATCACCAGCATGCTGAACTGCTCCACACTGCCACCACTTGGGGGGCTTCAGTTGAAATGCTCTACAGAAAATAAAATAAAAATGCAAAAAACAAAATTACACAGCACTGATTTGAGGATTTCCTTTCCATGCACAGGTGTGTCAGCATGACTGAAGAAGTGATATTCTCACCTGGGTGCAGTAGGATAGCCTCAAATCCAGGCCTGTGTGCGGCCCACCAGAACCGAACCTAGGCACCCCTGCTGGATCACACACTGGATCACATACCTTGGTGTCCCATATCCTTTCCCAGGCTATGAGATGTAAGTGATCACTTTTATACTATTTCACATAATCCAGACACATTTTCATTGTGTAAATGGTTTATTTCACGATTACAGGTTCCCTGTAATTTAAAATATATCGTTTAAGAAATACACTTGAAAATAGGCTAAATGTTTTTAAAAAGTAACGTTTCTAATGTTTTTCTTTACCTCATCTAAAACTGCAAGTGGTTTCAATGTAAAGCTCATTAGTGTATCTCCTGAGAAAGTAACAGAATTACCTCAATAAAGAAAGTGAAACCTGAAAAAAAACAATAATTGTAAATAAAAGTTAAAAAGGGAAATATTTATATTTTTGTGTTACAAAAAAAATGACCTTTATGGTCCTCTAGTGAGTGTTTTACACAGTAAATATCTGCTGTATTGATTTAATCTTCCCACTTTCCTGTGAAGTAAACCTACTAACTATATATTTTTTTTCCAGACATATCAGGAGTGTTTTTCTGCCAAGGCCCAGGCCTAGGGCAGCTCATTGTCAGGGGGCTGCAGGCTGTCTGAAGATGCAATACACTGAAGTATGTTTGTATATGCACCCAAATGTCTGTATGCAGTGATATGTCTGTTTGTAAGTGTAATATATATATATATATATATATATATATATATATATATATATATATATATATATATATATATGTGTGTGTGTGTGTGTATATATATATATATATATATATATATAAATATATATATATATATATATATATATATATATATATATATATATATATATAGTTGCAAGTGGGGTCTGCACAAATCTGAGTAACCTAGGGCAGGATAAAACCTAAAAATACCCATGAGCCGTATACAGTTATTTATTAATGTACCTGAATATGGCTGAAAGCAGTACATTTACTTAGTAGCTGAGAAAATATAATTTTGGTAAATTCTTGAGACTGTGGGGAGATTCGCTAAGATATTACTGGAGCTGCAAAATGGCAATTAAAAAAACTTCACTTAACCCTTTCATTGGCACATCAGCCAGTAATGAATTGCTTTGGGTTGCTGGCCCCTCTGCCAGTGAAAGTGTTAATTATATTAATTCCAGGCATGCTTATATTTATTAACCATGCTTCACTGTACCACTTCCACTGGAAGGCTGTTCTACTTATCTAGTACTTTTTCTGTAAAAAATATTTAACCTTCCAAGTTCAACTCATGACCTCTTGTTCTTACATTTATCTTTTTCCAGAAGAGACTTCCTTCCTGAACTTTATTAAATCTGTTTATACAGTATATTAGCAGGTTTCTATCATATCTTCGAGTATCTTTCACCGCTCCAACCTGGGTTTGATTCAAAGTCAGGGAACCATGAGGTCACACCACCCTGAAGCCATGCAGGGTTGGGCCTGATCAGTACTTGGATGGGAGACCACATAGGAATACCAGGAGCTGTATGCTGTGGCCCACTGGAGAAAGAACTGGAAACCCACTCCAGTATCTCTGCCATGAATACCAAGTAGCTTAGTATAGTGTGTTGTGGTAGATGAGGTCACAGAGAGTCGGTCAAAACTGAACAACACAAACACACATCATATCTTCCCTCTCCCTTCTGCCCTCTGAGCTCTATACACCAGTCATGAAGCATGTTCTTTTAGTCCATGCACTATTCTGGTTGCCCTCACACCAGGCAAAAAGCACAGACACCAGTGTTGTACTTCAGCCAAGGACACCAAGGCCTAGGCCAAGGGCAGTACATTATCAGAGGGCAAGATACTGAACAAGCTGCCGGTGCCGTGTCATGGAATAATGTGTGTATATGTAAAGAAATGTCTACATGTAGTGATATCTCTGTCTGTACCTAACACTTTTTGACATACTATATGTATAAATAAACAAACATACACTTATACATACATATATATACAAACATAATTTGTTAAAAGCCATCTAATTACATTGAACTTTTGCAATATAATTTATATTTGGAATTCTGAGCAGGAAATCATTTTTTTTTACTTATTTTAGACATTCAAATGTGAGCACTAATGTACTATTTATTTATTGTACTACTGTATAGAAGAGAGTTTATATCACTCTTTTGCTCACCATATGCTAAATGATGTTGTGGTTAATAGTCTTCCCACAAAATCCATTACACAAGTCAGGAACCATCCCCACACTGATAAGATCCATTTAAGATGGAAACAGTACTGTAAGATGGGTAGGTCGCCTAACTGGTGCATAATCCATTCTATGTTATGCTTAAAAGCTGTGTTATACAGCAAGGAATCTTGTTTAAAATTGTATTAGATTCAAAATTGAAAAAGCATTATGGATTCATTTGCATGTCCCCACCCAGTTTCCCAGAGTGCAGTGCAGGAAATATGTTTCTTAACTTATTTTTAGATGTCCAAATGTGAACACAAATGTATTTATATATACATAATTAATTAGCTGCTAAGCTACAAGAACATGCCAAGTTAGTATAAAATAATAAGATTAAACACGTAAACGGACATATGTTTCATAATGTGTCATAGTGTCCTTTCTTAGAGCACAAACATTTATTCAAAAGTTTATCTGCTCTTTTGGGGCTTGCCCTCTGCCAGCCAATGACATCTACACACGTACATATGCTCTTACTTAATATTTTTACTTAATATTTTTTCATGTAATGCTTAAACATGCTCTTTTAAATGTTTTTTTTAAGAAAAACAATTGTATTCTATGTCCCTTTAAGAGTCTATATATTGTAAGTTTGTGAGTTTTCAATCTTGCAAGGTGCTTTGGACCCTGGATTCTAAGCTCAAAGACAGGGCCCTCCATCTTTGTAATGTGTTATATTGTTTTGCCTTGATCACAACGCATGTATAGTGTTACGGAATATGTTGGCGCGTTACAAATAAACAATAATAACAATATAATTATTTGTCCAATTATTTGTCCAATCATGTTTCTCTATGAGAGATAATTAAAAGTCATTATGTGAGACCTTTTTTTTTTGTATAATTTATACTTAAAACAGCAGACTTTCAAGCTCAAATATATTAACATATCACCTCAATGAGTTATTTTCTGCAAAACATTAAAAAATTAGAATTATGCATCATTTATGCCGCTCCGGAAAGGGTTAACTTGTAACAAAAACTGGTTTTCAACGACCTTGAGCACCAACAATGACATTTTTTTATTGCCAAAAAAAAAAAAAAAAAGGAAAGACAATGTGGCACTTGTGATGAAGAGAGAAGAAAAAGAACTGTATACAGGTTTGATGTATGCACAACATGGTAATATCAAGATGTAGTTTAGTTCAGGACAAAAAGCTCTTGTTGCCTTTCTGAGATAAATGGAAATACATTCCCACAGATGAGGCCGGTCAGACAGAGCTGGGCTTGTCACTTGGTTTCCAGTGCCGTGATGAGCCGGAGCACCAGAGAAGAAAAGAAGTTTAAAGGAAGAAGCTGCCTCCAGCATGGTGGTTACTGCAAGTTAATTGTAGTGAGTGCAGCTGCAGAAAGCTGGATCATCTGCAGGGAAGGAGGTCGCAGACTGCCTGACGCCAGCCCGCAGAGCTCCCACCAGCACACTGCCAATTCCATATTGTTTTCTGCACATTATCTCTTCAGCTTCATTTTTCACTTCAATCTGTGACTTGAATGAAAGTAGCGCCGCAGCTTCCTTTTGAATTAAAGAGAAAAATCAAATCTGCTGTGGATCAGATCTTGTGGGAAAAGAGTATTTTGAGAAAGGTCACTTATGAGCCCAGAAAAAGTTATGGCACGTTCAGCAAGACGAGTTAAAGAAGCAGTATAATGCTTAAAGGAACATGGAACACAGCTGCTTTTTATTATTATTACTAGTAAATTGCCCGTTATAAATGAGGGTATAATATTACATGTGTCCCCCCCCCTCCTCTGTGTCTCTTTCCTGCCCCCTCTCTCCTCTGTGTCTCTCTCCTACCCTCTCCTTCCCATGTCTCTTTTCTGCCCTCTCCCTCCCCTGTCTCTTTCCCCCCTTCTCCCTCCCCTGTGTCTCTCACCCCCTCCCTCCCCTGTGTCTCTTCCACCCTCCCTCCAGTTTGTCTCTTCCCCATCTCCCTCCCCTGTGTCTCTCCCCATCTCCCTCCATCATGTCTCTCCCCTGTATCTCTTCCCCCCTCTCCCTATCCTATGCCTCTACCCCCTCTCCCTCCTGTTTGTCTCTTCCAACATCTCCCTCCCCTGTGTCTCTCCCCCCTCCCTCCCCTGTGTCTCTTCCCCCTCTCCCTTCCCTGTGTCTCTTTTCCCCCGGCCTCCCTCCTCTGTGTCTATTTCCCCCATTCCCCTGTGTCTCTTTCCTCCATCCTCCCTCCGCTGTGTCTCTATCCCCCTTTCCCCTTCGGTGTCTTTCCCCATCTCTGTCCCTCTCCCCGTCTCTGTCCCTCTCCCCATCTCTAATATTAATAATAATAAGTACAAGGCAAAAACTATTTTAACACATCCCAAAAGAATTGAGGGCCCCTCTCTGAGCTTAAAATCAAACATACATAGAGCTTTCCCTAAAGCCCCGACACAAACTTACAATCTAAAGGGGCCTTTTCATGTATTTATGAGCATGTTTTAAACAATACAAAAAAAGGGCAGAAAAAAATGGATTGATTTCAAATGTTTGAAAACGTTATGCTTAATCAAGCAGGACAAAAAGTCATACGTCTATTTTTTAATTAAAATAAATAAATGCCAATGCAGGAGACTGGAGGGATCCATGATAGTTGTGTATGTGATAGGGGAGTTTACATTTCTGTTGTTGCAGTGAATGATGCAAGGGGCTGCTTCTGGCAATGAGAGGCAATGTCAGTCTTATCCAGTTATCTTTACAATGGCTCTCTCTTCCTCCTTCCTCACCAATAGCCAGAACACAATCCAGCTCTCTCCAGAAAGTAATGTAACCAACACAAAATGGATTCATGTACTTATAAAGAGAGTCTTCATCAATTCATATTTTCCCAAGAATGTTTTATGTCCATAGCTTACACAGCTACTAATATTGATAGTTTGGTACATACTTCAAAAAACAAGTGCCTTTCTTTCTTGGACTGCAATGGTCCGTTAAGCAAAACCTGTTTAAACGTAATTGAAAAGCGCAGAGCATACCTTAGTCTGTAGATATCATTGGCTTACAGATGGCAAGCCCCCAATAGCAGTTACACTTCTAAATACGTTTTGTGCTCTCAAACCTTTATTTAAAAACAAAAAATACACTTAAGATATACAGTAAAACCCCCGTTATACGACACCCATGGGGACTCCCTATTGCCGGATAACTGTAGTTTTCCGGTTAATCGGGAGTCCCCGAATTTAAGGGTCTAAACAACCCTTAAACCCACCAAAACCCCTCAAAATGCATAAAAAGGCATTAGCACCTAAACTGGGCCATTTAGGGCACAAAAAAAACAATTAGAAAAAAAGTTAGCATTTTTTTTGCAGTCTCGAACTGCCGGATAGTGCTGGTTATGCCGGTTTAGTCCAGTGTCTTAATGATTTAGAAAAGTGTTATTGACAGTATTATATTTCTTTAATGAAACAAGGAAGAAGACTGGCTAAAATGTTGCGTCGTCTACATAAAAAAAGATTAGAAGTAAATATTTTGTCCAAGATTCACTAAGTTTCATAGAAGGTGATGATGCCCATCTTGGGTGACCCTACATGGTATAGCTCACAGCTTCATTGAGGTACACAAGCCCCCTCACAATGAGAAGGTGATATATATATATATATATATATATATATATATATATATATATATATATATAGGCAACCTTGTGGAATTATAATAAAAAACTTCTGAGTGGATGGGCCTTATTGCTCATTAATTCTATGTTTCTCACAAAGCTTGTCCTGTTCCTATGATATTCTGTGGAGCCTATTTTTCAAGATGGATAAATCATTTGACACTTTAGAAATTAAGCTCCACAGAATAACACTGGAACCGAAGGGATTTAACTGTGCTAGTTTCACTTAAAATATTGCTTAAAAATCAGATAATTAATTGTTCATACCCCTGGAGTGCAAGCTCTCTGGTTCAGGGTCCAGTTTGCCGGCTTGCTGTACTAGAATGCCCTTTCCCTGTATCTAGCAATATCCATTTTCCATTTCCGCCTTTCTTGTTTTTCACATCTCCCAAATCTCACATATTGGAGTGATTAGACCCAAAACCAAGTCAAAATAAGGAGATATGTGAGCAAAACAGACTGTACAGCACTGATTGCTAAATCATTATGCGATTTGTTCAGTGACAGTAAATTGGAACCACTTCAAGTTTTTAATAATATATTGAATATTAGAAATATATGCAAGGTCCAGTCACATTATTATGACCACTGTCTACTTTTGAGGTCAGCGACGCGTAGCCAATGAAATACAACATGTGTCCTGAGGTTGCTTGGTGGGTATATAAGGTGACATGTAAGCATTCCGCAAACATAGCAGCCATCACTGTCATGGGTATAACATGGGATTTACTTGACTTTGAAAAGGGGATGGTCATTAGTTTTCGGGCAAAGGGTGGCAGTATTTCTGAAACAGCGCAGTCTGTAAACTGTTAATGTGCTGCTTTGGTTAAAGAGTACCGTGACTGGACAAATGTCACCATAGCAAATAAATGGCGTTGAAGCTGTGGAGCACCACGTGCCATTGATGTTAGAGTTGAACGTCAGCTGCAATGGTGTGTGAGCCAGGGCTAACTGACACTCTACAGTTGAGCAACTTGCCATGCAAACTAATCAGGGGGCTACCAGACCTGTGTCTAAAATGACAGTAAAGCCATCCCTATTGTGTATGGGGATCCAAAGCAAACACCTGGTCCCTGCACCCATGCTGACAAGGGTTCATCATCAAAAAAGGCACAACAGTAACAAAATGAGATGTCTTCTGATTGGCAAAGTGTTGCCTTCTCTGATGTGTCACAATTTCTGCTTTCTGCTCCATTGACTGGACAGATATTGGTATGTTTTAGGCATGAAACCTCCGAGAACAAACACTCTGCAACCATTGTTGGAAGAACACTAGCTGGTGGCGGCAGCGTTATGGTCTGGGGAATGTTTTATTGGCATTGTCTGGGTCCACTCATATCTCTGGGAGGCATTCTCAACCAATTGGGTTATCTATCCAACCTTTCAGATCAAGTACACCCACACATGTTGACTGTTTTCCCTGGAGTGAATGGGATCTTCCAGCAGAACAATGCAACATGTCATATGACCAGAATTATCCAGGAGGGGTTGGAGGAGCGCAACAAACCATTTCAAGTACTTCCTTGGCCTCCAAATTTCCGGACTTGAACTCCATTTAGCACCTGTGGGACCAATCTCGCACTCTTCAGTATCTCTCAGATGCACTGCAGTCTGCATGGCTCGAGATACCCTTGCCAACCATCCAGCATCTTATTGACTCAGTACCACATCTTCTAGAAGCTGTCTGTGCTACACACAGCGGCTATTCAGGATATTAGCTGTTGGGCATAATAATGTGACTCGACTGTGTATATATATTTTTATTGTATACTAGGCCTTTGCGTCTAACAGCATAATTATAGAAGGAAAAGGTATTTAACCTATTTTTATTGATGCCTCTACTGGACATCAGCTGATACTTTGATGATTGCTATGAGCGTGTGAGGGGGGTGTTGTAGCATTTCTGGAGTAGCTGGGCTTCTTGTAACTGTTGCAATCTTCTAGACTTCCGAGGGGGAAATGTGTATGTGTAGAATTCTGTAAGATCAATAATATAAGAAATCCTCCTCACACCCCTCTATTCACTGAAATAAAATAGAACTTACCTCTCAGGCTCTAGTTATCAGAAAGAGATGAAACCAGAAAAGATGGAATATTCTATACATAAACAGTATTTTCAACAATTGTGATTTTCTCTAAAAAGTTTATTTTTTTCCCCTTAAACTACAGAGGTTCTTTAAACATTTAGATATGTTCAGGCTGCAACAAAGTTGAGAATCCAAACTCAATGTTTTCTGACAAGCAATCAGTACCAAGAGACAGATTGACCCGACGGCACAAACCGATAGCTGTAGTGGGACAGTGAGTACCGAGGGTCAAGATACTGAATGTTTCTCCACGTTGTATATCAGCTCTGCTCTTGTGTTATCTCTCAAGATTTAACCAACAATGTAGGTTTAGGCCTGAAAATACCCTTGTTATGCAGTTTCCATTAAATACTCTAAGTGAACCTTAAGTAGTAATAAAGACACCATAACAGCATCATAGTGTTAGTACGGATGTAATCCGGCCCTGGCCTTGGGCAGGACATTTCGAGGGGCAGCATTTATCCAGATTTTACATATAATGTATGTAGTTAAATAATGAGATGATAGAAAATCCCCTGGACACACTGAGATATGCTTGGGAACCTGAACTGAACATCACAATAGACCAAACTTAAAATTAATTGGACATAGAAGCAGAAATTATGTTACCTTGGAAACTAACCTCAAGGTATTTCACAGAATGTCCCTCGTCCTTGACAGCTTGCACAAAATATACCCCAAATACCCAGACTTATGTTTTAGAGGCTCTCATATACGGCTCTCATATACGGTGGTCGTGCAACTCGCAAACTTACGATCATGCATTTAAATGAGCATGTTTTAAACAATACAAAATATAAAAAAATTATAAAGGACCACCGCATAATGAAAAAAAATATTAGTTTGAAAACTTTATGTTTAATTAAGCAGGAAAAATGTCTTATCTTTAATTAGGGAAACGGGAAGGATCCATGATAGTTGTGTGTCTGAGAGGTCAGTTTACATCTATAGAGCTATTGTTGGGGTGAATGATGCAAGGGGTCTGCTTCTGGGTCAATGAGTGGCAATGGGCGTTGTCTAGGTCAGTCTTATCCAATTATTTACCATGGCTCTCTGTTACCTACTTTACCACCCCACCAATAGCCAAAACACACACCCTCATGATCAAGCTCTCAGGAAGTGATGTAACAAACACAAAATGGATTCCTGTACTTCTAAAGAGAGTCCTCAAAAATTCAGATTTTCCCAAGAATGTATTATATTCATGGCATACACAGCTGCTAATATTAATAGTTTGGTACATACTTCAAAAAACAAGTGTCTTTCTTTCTTGAACTGTAATAGCCCTTTGAGTAAAACCTGTTTAAACTTAATGGAAACTAACAGGAAAAGCACAGAGCATACCTTAGTCTGTAGATCTCATTCGCTGACAGATAGCAAGCCCTGCATAATGGTCCAAAGACTGTGGAATCCTATTTCAGATACATATGGTAGACATTTACATCTTACCCCTTAAATATCTCTACTGGGCATACCCCCCCTAAAATCTCAAAACAATGTGGGGGAATACTCTCTACACTATTTGAAATGGTAAAATATTATATTACTACATTTGCCTCTCTTTATATGTAATTATAACTAACAGCTTTGTTAGAAGAACTAACACCCATGCTAAACAATCATTTGGATCACTCCAATAAATAATGGGTTCCCTGTATAAATCATAGATACATAATAATTGAGGTTGAAAAAAGACTTTTAGCCCATCAAGTTCAACCTTTTAAGATCTCCTCTGATCTGCAATATGCAGATTAATTGTTAATTGATCCAGAGGAAGGCAAACTTAGCCAATTGTCTCAAAAGGGAATACACTTAATTCCTTCCTGACCCAAGATACTGGTGATCGGATTTCTCCCTGGATCAATACTCCCTCTCTAATTAACCAGGATAGCCCTGAATGCCCTTTTTATTTAAAAATATATCCAATCCCTTTTTAAAGCTATCTATTGAATCCGCTGTCACCACCTCCTTTGGTAGAGAATTCTACAGATTAACCACCCTTACTGTGAGGAACTCTTTTCTTTCTTTAAGGTGGATTATTTTTTTTACTACCTCAAAGCATGTCCTCTTGTCAGTTGAAAACCTCTTGGCACAAAAAGCTCCCTTGACACATTTTTATACTGACCCTGGATGTATTTATATAAGGTAATCATATCCCCTCTTAGATGCCTTTTTTCTAGAGAAAATAAGTTTAATTTGGTTAGTCTTTCTTCATAACTTAGCCCCTCTATTCCCCTTATTAGTTTTGTTGCCCTTCTCTGTACTTTTTCCAGTTCTAAAATGTCATTTTTATGAAGTGGTACCCAAAATGGAACTCCATATGACAAATGAGGGCGTACTAGAGATTTGTATAGTGGCAGAATTATATTTGCTTCCCTTGCTTCTATACTCTTCTTAATACATGCTAATATTGTATTTGCCTTTGCAGCTGCTGCTTGGCATTGAGCACTGTTACCTAGGTGGTTGTCCACAAGCACTCCCAAATCCCTTTCAATATCTGATACCCCTAGATTTGCTTCATTAAGAATATAAATTGCATGGCTATTTTCCTTCCCAGACTAACTTTACATTTATTTGTATTAAATCTTGTCTGCCACTTAATCGCCCATTTCTCTAATTTTTGCAAATCCCTTTGAAGGGAAAGTACATGATTTTCTGATTTAATTACCTTGCACAACTTCGTGTCATCAGCAAAAATGGAGACAATACTTTCCAGTCCTACTTCTAAGTCGTTAATAAATATGTTAAACAGGAGAGGACCTAATACTGAGCCCTAAAGGGAACCCCACTTACCACATTAGTCCAATCTGAGTATGTTCCATTTACAACAACCCTTTGCTTCCTGTCTTTTAGCCAGCTCTCGATCCATGAGTAGATATTTACTGGAAATCCTGTATCCCTTAGTTTGCACAATAGTCTCCCATGTGGCACTGTATCAAAAGCCTTTGCAAAATCTAAAAAGACTACGTCCACTGAGTTGCCTTGATCCAAGTTCCTACTAACCTCCTCATAGAAACTAATCAGATTTGTTTGACATGACCTACCCCTCATAAATCCATGTTGACTCCTACTTATAATCCTGTTTAAATAGACATATTCTTATTTATTATCCCTTATTAACCCTTCTAAAAGATTCCTACTACAGAAGTGAGGCTTACAGGTCTATAATTCTCCAGATTTGCTCTAGCTTCCTTCTTAAATATAGGTATTACATCTGCTTTTCTCCAGTCATCCAGTAGCGACCCTGTGTTGAGTGAATCCTGAAAAATTACATATAATAGTTTGGCTATTACAGAACCCAGTTCCCTTAGTACCCTTGGATGTATTCCATCAGGACCTGGGGCTTTATTAACATTTATTTTTTCCAACATCTTTTGGATTTCTTCCTGCGTTAACGAATTATTTAGTGATGGTAGTGTAGCCCATTAGGTTCCAACCACTGGTACCTCCCTTGTATATACTGAAGAAAATAACCTATTTAGCTCACCTGCCTTTTCCTGGTCACTAAATATCAATCGGCCTGTGTCACATTGTAATGTTCCTATAGCTTCCTTCCTCTCCTTCTTCCCATTAATATACTTAAAAAATATTTTAGGGTTAGTCTTACTTTCTTTTGCAACTAATTTTTCATTTTCTATTTTAGCCAGTCTAATCGCGCTTTTGCAAGCCTTGTTGATTTCCTTCAAGTGATGCCTGTTTTTTTACTCCGTATCTTGATCTTCAAGTCATTATTAAGCCACATGGGATGTGATTTACTCCTTCTACTTTTATTTCCACTTGGTATATGCCGATGTGTATGTATATTTAGGGATTTAAATGTTGTCCATTTATGTTTAGTATTTTTACCTGCCATTTCTCTGTCCCAGTCTATACTTTGAATTATTTGCTGTAGAGAAAAACAGCTAGTACAATGTATTGCCAGATATCTTGCTCTTTAGAAATAAATCAACTTCCTGTTGGGATGACAGTGTTGTTTTTTGAAAGAGGTTGTATTTAGAGAATTAGAAAATTATTAGAAAGTATTTTTTACTGGAAAACAGAAGTCACGTGGAGTGAGAATGCCCTACTCATATCACTACCTATAGATAAATAAACAGGCTTTATAGATGTGGTATAATTATATGAATTGGGGACAGGAAACCAGATCTCAAAGGACTTTACACAGAGTAATTATCCAAGTCACAGGAGTGACCGGAGTGTTTTGTGTGGGAGGAATAGTCTCATTATGAGTGATGTGCTGCGAGATTACAGTATCGCTAATAAATCACTGAGAGAGGCAGATCCCGGCAGAGCTACACTGGACGGAGATTTATTACCGTATAGATTGCCACATTCCCACCTGATCACCTTTATCAAAATGAGACAAGCAGCACCTGCAATCCAAAAGATAACCGCGCAGAGAAATGGCCATCTTGGTCATGTGATGATTACGGCCATGACACTTACGCACAAGACACATTAGGAGCGTTATTGGGTCAAGAATACAAGTCATAATAAATGACTATTACTGTACTTGATTCAGAAAATGTACTGGTTATTACATTACTGAAAGGTCAGATATATAAATTAATATAATTGCAATCAGGTGTAATTAAAGGTTTTGAGTTGTAGTTATTATATAACTGAGCCCAAATTATTATGTACCTCTCTAGCTTTTTTTATCTAGGGCTAGTAACTAACTCCTCTCCTTTTTCCCCTTCTCTTCACCAAGTTTCCCTCTCACTCTCTATTCCTTTAACCCTCTCTTTCCCCTCTTTCCCCACCCTTCTCTTCCCCCTCTCTTCCCACCCCTCTCTTCTCACCGTTCTCTTGCCCCTCTCTTCTCACCCTTCTCTTCCCCCTCTATTCCCATCCTTCTCTTCCCACCCCTCTCTTCCCATCCTTCCCTTCCCATCCTTCTCTTCCATCTCTCTTCCCATCCTTCTTTTCCCTCTCTATTCCCATCCCCTCTCTTCCCACCCTTCCCTTCCCACCCTTCTCTTCCCCCTCTCTACCCACCCCTCTCTTCCCACCATTCTCTTCCCTCCCCTCTCTTCTCACCCTTCTCTTCCCCCTCTCTTCTCACCCTTCTCTTCCCCCTCTCTTCCCATCCTTCTCTTACCCCTCTCTTCCCACCCTTCTCTTCCCCCTCTCTACCTACCCCTCTCTTCCCACCCTTCCCTTCCCACCCTTCTCTCCTCCCTCTCTACCCACCCCTCTCTTCCCACCATTCTCTTCCCTCCCCTCTCTTCTCACCCTTCCTTCCGACTCTCTTCCCACCCTTCTCTTCCTCCTCTCTTCCCATCCTTCTCTTCTCCCTCTCTTCCCACCCCTTTCTTCCCACGCTTCCCTTCCCACCCTTCTCTTCCCCCTCTCTTCCCACACTTCTCTTCCCTCCCCTCTCTTCCCCCTTTCTTCCGCCTCTCTTCTCATCCTTCCTTCTGACTCTCTTCCCACCCTTTTTTTCCTCCTTTCTTCCACCCCTCTCTTCCGCCTTCTCTCCCTTTCCTCTCTCCCCCCTCTTTCCACCACCAATCACCCCTTTTTTCTTCCTTTCTCTTCTTCGCCCCTCTTCCCACCTTTCTTCCCATCTCTCTCTCTCCCCAACTCTCATTTACCCTCTCTTTCTCCCTCGACAGGGTAGGGACCCATTCCTATCTGGAATAAATTGGTCTCTTCATTTTTTGTAAAGAGAGACAGATAATCAACCTAGGGGGTGACATATTTTTAGTTTCTTTATTGACCCCTACAATCACCTATGTTATATAGAGAAGCCTTAATTATTTTGCACCAGGGCCCTCCATTCACTAGCTCCACCACTGATACTACCCCACAGTTCCCTATAAATCCTTCCTAAATTAGGGCTTTCTGTCTCAAGTAGGTGATCATTTAGACTACTTATAACTTTGTAATCAATGCTTTTGTAATTTAAAAAAGTATTTTATAATTGTCTGTGATTACACTGTATATAGCTCCAAGTATGAGTGCTCCTAATAAGATATTCTTCCTGTTTGGTGTTATTTGCACAAAGTGTTTAGGATGTTAAAAAATTAAAACAACCTCGGTACTCGACTACCTCAAAGCTCGTCAATTTCAGTATTTATGAGCAAGAAATGCTTTCTTGGTACTTGTCGCACCATTTACATTACTCCTTATGGGAATTTGTTACTTGTCGTTTTCCCCACTCGTTGTGCCTTCTGGAATCAACTAATGACGAGTACAAGGGTCCCTGGTTGTCCAGCGGTTAGGATTCAGGGCTTTCACCCATGCGACCTGGCTTTGATTCAAGTCAGGGAACCAAAGGGTTACACCACCCTGAAGCCATGCAGGGTTTGGCCTAGTCAGTACTTTGATGGGAGACCTCCTAGGAATACCAGGAGCTTTATATTGTAGCCCACTTGTCAGCATAGTGTGTTGTGGTCCATGAGGTCATGGAGAGTCGGACACGACTGAAAGATGCAAACAACAACAACCAAGTGTCCACTGTATTTCACTGTTCTATGCAATTGTTCTTTTACTACTGGAGAGCTAGATAAACCTAATATAATATAAAATATGCTTTTCACAGTCATATACTCTAAATGGACACATTTCTGACCAGTTTCTCCTCCCCTGACTTTCCTTGGGTGCTATACTGTGATAAGACTCCAGACAATATTATAACTCGAGGATAAGTCGTGTATTCCCTGGGCATCTCAACTCCTTGGCAATGAGGTTACAACAAAACATGAATAACCTTTCTAAATTTAATATTTTTTTTAATTGGCTGAGATAATTTTTTAATTGGTGGAAAATTACTAAAGAGACACTCGAATAGCTGATAGAAGCTCTTAGTGGCGTAAAATAACAAATTGACATTTCTATGCACTTATTGAAACATGTCCATGCTGAGTTTACGAACACTAATGTCAGCGTGTTTTATGCAAATATCAATAATATTGATATAGAGATTGCAAACACAATATGAAAAAAATCAGTTTACTAAATAATATATGCAAAGCCGGCATCAGCAGCTCCATGCAAATGTCTCTATTCTCCTTTCTTGAAAGTGGAAAATATAATTAGTCAGTTGTTATTAAACATGTTGAATGTAAGCTTGAAAGTTTAGTATTTTAAGCATAAAGCACTGATATTCTTAACTATCTCTAATGACTTTATGCCACATGATTAATTATCTCTCACAGTTGGGGATAATAAACCAGTTGGTAGATCTATACTGGAAGATCAGAATAAGAAGACCTTAAAGAATGGCTGTAATCAGGGCCAGATCTACCCCTTTGGAGCCCCTAGGCAGTGAAGTGCAGGAGCCCCTGCGAGTGAGTACGCAAGATATGCACAGACCCATTTTTGCCTTTTCTGTGTGTGTAACTCTCTTGTTCTAGGTGGTTATCCCTAGTAGGCAGTCTATGAACTGCAGCATTTCCCTTTTTTTAAGCCAGGAACTATTTGTTTTTAAAAGTGGCGCCCCTCCCAGGGAAGCGCCCCTAGGCGGCTGCCTAGTTGGCCTAATGGGTAATCCGTCCGTGACTGTAATCAAATATTAAAATAAAATATTATTCTTTAGAATGGAAAATAAAACCAGACATACAGATACATTTTCTTTGATATGCTATGGAAACTACCATTTCAATTTCTTATGATCAGCTTCCGGTGATGGGAGGAGACTTTGATTGCACAGGAAGTGTCTGTGTGAAAATGTGGCACCATCCTGAGAAAGCAATAGACAGAATTAGCTGACAAAAGAAAACGGATGCCTTTAGTAAAGAATAATTGGATGGAAAAGATAAAAATACAATGGCTGTCTTTTTTAGTTTTTAGATTTTTTTCAATTATCAAGTTTAGTTTTTCAAAAGAAATAGCTGTGTTTTAATGTTCTTGTAATACTTTATCTTTACTTTGATCTACCTGTATAGATGTACAAACCAGGCATGCTCGTCTGGGTCATCCCCCCACTCTCAGATATCTTCTTTTTTTTTTTTGCGTTGTTCAGTCATTTCTGACTCTCCTTGACCTCATGGACCACAACACACCGGGCACATCTTTATGTCCATGTTCATGCTGATCCACTTTGTATTCATGGCAGAGATAATGGAGTTTGTTATCACATTATCTGAAGGAACCTTATTACCAAGTCCAGGGATCTCACTTGGAGCCCCTACTTCTGCTTTCAGATGGACCCCTCCTCGAACAACACTCCTTTTTTAGTTCTTCACCTTGAGCTCTACATCTTAGTAATCTACTTCCACACCATCTTGCACATGGTTATTTAAAGGGACATGGAAATATTGTTTTTCTTGGTTACATCAGAATGAGGGTATTTGATAATGTGTCAAAGTATGCTTTCTTTTTTTTAAATAAAGGTCTCAGAGCACAAAACTTATTCAGAAGTTTAATTGCTCTTGGGGGCTTGTCCTCTGTCAGACAATGAGATCTACAGTCAGAAGTATGATCTGTGCACTTCCTGATAGTTTCAATGAAGTTTAAACAGGTTTTTCTTTAAGGGATATTGAAGATTTCTGGTTTCTTACTAGGTATGTAATATAGCCAAAGATTAATTTACTTTTATGTACTTTGTTTTGTTAAGAAATGCTTAAAAACGATACCTAAAATCATACAAATAGTCCCTGTATGCGTATGCAAGCACAAGATGTACAGTGTAGTGTCCTAGCCTATCAGGGACCACGTCGCAGAAAATATGTTGCAGCTGAGGAAGGAACAAACTTGAAATCCCTCAAGCACTGGAACACAGCTAAAATTAAAATTATGTTTAAAAATGATTTTATGCTCATGTTCTTTTTGGGTGGTGTGACCTCTTGGTTCCCTGACTGGAATCGAACCCAGGTCACAGCAGTGAAAGCACCAAATCCTAAACCACCAGGTTTACATAGCTGCAAATGTTGTTGTTTTGTTCTAGTTCCGGGAACAGGGAGAAGTCATTAGTCTTTCTTGGATGATTGGATCAGATTGAAATTGACACCATCCCCATCCCCCTTACAGACCGAGAAGCAGGAACTTTAGATGCAACCACAGCTCTCCAAACCCAAACTTCCACCAAAGTATCATGGATGCTTCCAGTTTCCAACAGAAATAAAAATAGCCTTATCCATTCATTCCTGCTTACTTATGCTGGGACTCAACATTTTTAGGCATATATTTTATTCCTATTACAGTGTCCTTTATTTAATTGACTTTTTAACTAAGTCAATAAATAATACATTGTTTAAGATCAGAGGCCATATATACTAAGGCGTTAGGTGTTGTTGAACTCCTGGAGATGGCACATCTTATATATATATATATATATATATATATATATATATATATATATATATATACATATAGTATATATGCCCTGTAATATAACACAGAAATGGAGATGATATATAGGTGTTCTACAGCACATCACCCTTTAGTAGATCTGTCAATCCATTTGCTATATGTTTGAAAATTCATGGTGTTGAAATGTGTCTTGTCAGATTGAACAAAAGTTGACTGTTTTGTTCAGGACAGCAACCATTGCAGCCTCAACAAGCCACTAGGTAGCTTAGTGAATTTAGGCCACATTTCAACGTATCCTGTAAATTTAAAGTAACACTGACTTATAATATGGGCCATAAAATGTAAGTAATAAAACACATCTTCTGTCCTATTCATGTGTGCCTCATATAGTAACTTCTTAAATTATTCCATGGCCCAACCAGTTAATATTTATGTTGAAAATCCCATTCCTCAGTTTATGAAAAAAAAAAATGAAGATATAACCTGTGATAGAGGTAGCATGTCATTTTCATGGGCTTCAGACAAAAGTAAAAAAAACAAACAAACATTGAGGCCGTATAAGGGTTATTTTTAGTATACTTTTGGTAAATTCTTATTTAATGGCTTTATAAAGAAGATAACAACCAGGACACTCAGCCCAATTTCCACAAATATTTATTTTGATTAGTAGGCCCGAAGTTCCTTTGTGAATGGATATCTAGTGGAGGAATGTATAATTATCTCAGCATCTGGCTGGATGTGGATTGTTTGTGTTTTTCTAGGTCGTTACTGCCCCATCCAGCCTGACTGGATCTGTGAGGAGGTTTCCCAATGCTATTGTATGCCTGTTATTGTTGACAGGGAAGAAAAAGGAAATAAACCCGAGCTGTATAAGGGCACGCTGTGCCAATACAGGTTTAAGTGCGCAAGATAAAAGCTAAGAAAGTAAAACTAGAAACCCTTCACCAAACAGCTTAAAGTCTAAGTAATGTATAAACAGAGCGAGGCAGTGGGATTAAATGTAAGTATGTTCTATCTGTCACTAGAAGTGCTCATGATGAAAGCTACAAGTGAACTGGTGAGTGTGAGTATGTGGGAGCTTGTGGTACACGTGCCTTAGGACGGCAATATATACTTATATATACACAGGCAAAATGGCTCGTACATTTATATGACAAAATAATGTCAAATAAATGACCTCATAAATGTCCATTAATTGTGATCCTGATTATATATATATATATATATATATATATATATATATATTTGTCGTTGTTGTTGTTGTTCAGTCATTCAGTCCTGTCCAACTCTCAGTGACCTTATAATCGCAACAAGCCAGGCATATCTGTCTGTGTTTTTGGTTATCCATATGGTTTTCTTAGCAAAGATACTGGAGCAGGTTGCCGGACCACGATATAACTGACCCTTCTGCTATGACCTGCCCATTTTCGGTGACCCGACTTGGTATAGCTCACAGCTTCACTGAGGTACACAAGTTCCTTCACCACGGTAAGTTAAAAATGTTATTAATAATAAAAAATTATTATATATTATTATTATTACTTTTATTTGTAACGCGCCAACATATTCCGTAGCGCTATACAGAGGAAATGAACAAGGAAAAATATACATTTTAACAAACTGCAAAAAGTGGAGGGTCCTGTTTTGAACTTAGAATCTTTGTAGAAAGTGCTTTTTCCCAAAGCACTCTACAAGATTGAAAACTCTCTACTATTACATTTTAATTATAAATGAATAACCATTAACCTCACTAGCGGTAATCCCGAGCATGGCTCGGAGTTAATTTTCAGTACCTAAAGCGGCAACCCCAAGCCACGCTCAGGATCACACACATGCCTCTTCCAGCTTCCGCCCTCGTGTGCGTAGGCGACGCGGGGGGCGGAACAAGGCAGTCTAGCCATGTCAGCCCCCCCAGACCGCCAGGGAGGTTAAAGGGACATTAAAAGCATTTTTTTGTTCTTTGTTGCATCTGAAAGAGGGTATTTGATCATGTACAACTGTGGGTTTTATGTTTTCAAATGATGCTCTCAGAGCACAAATAACTAATTTAGGGGCATGCCCTGATAGCCAATGAGCAGTGATAGAGATGTATAAGTCATAATTGGTGGTTAATTAACTCTACAGATGTACTGTTAGTTTCAATGAAGTTTAACAGGTTTTACTAAATAGTTTTATTTTTCATGAAAAACGCTACCAAGACAGAAAATGTGGGACTTTATTTATGTAAGTTTGAGAGTTTTCAGTCTTGTAACTCATTCTGAAAACAAGCACTATGTACGTTAGATTATAATCTCAAAGACAGGGCCCTCCATTCTTTTTAATGTGTTAACATTGATTTTGCCCTGTACTTAACCACTATATAGCGCTACGGAATATGTTGGCACGTTATAAATAAAGGATAATAATAATAATATTCCTTACACAACCCAGAATTCCATTTGTCTGTTTGTCGCTACCACTTTGCAAAATGACTATTCTGATAATTTTCCGTACGTAGTATTTCTGAAAATTATGTATGGATTTAGACCTTTAAACTTGAAATGAAGATCTGTTATTATTAAAAATACATGAAGGAATGGGCATGAATCTACTACTATATTATTTATTTTACTTTGTGCAGGTTTTCTCGTTATGCACTCGATAGATTGTACACCAAATATTAAGTAAATGGACAGAAGGAGCCTTTATCCCCGAGCGTGGTATAATTGCTGTTATTCTACTGCAGTTTCCTTTGCTCGTCAGCTAATGTTTGTTTATTGAAACACAGCATCTTATTTTTCAAGTTGCCGTTCTTTATTATCAGCCTGGGTCCAGCTGTGCTCCCTTACCAAATGGCCTCCATGTGTTCTCTGGGACAACTATCCTTGAGTCTGTTGACATGACTTCAGGATTCAGTGCTTTCATCATGTAAGTGGCGTAACTTAGTGCTAACCCTCCAGAGAACATTTATTCCCATCGTACACATATATTACATTGACTGAGTACCTCACTATGTGGTTTATCATGCTGACACATGCGAAAAAAGAAAGCTTTATCCTGTGCAATTTTGCCAATATGTATGTTATACATTGAAACCATTCTGTATTGTGAGTAGAGTGTTTTGGTAACTATATTTTTTAAAATATTTAAAATCTTTCAGTTTATCTGCCTGCTTATTACACAAAAGGAAACCATTTTAATTTTCTGCGGTGTAGATTCTCTCTGCATAGAACTGCAAGTCAACTTTGAAAAACTAGCAGTTGATTAAGTAATTTAGAATATAGTAAGTCATCTAAACATTTATAACAGTTATATACTTATATCACTTTACAAAAACACCCCATTCTCATCAAGTATTATTTTAGATTGCCAAAGAGTCAGTGTAAATATATATATATATATATATATATATATATATATATATATTGTTGGAGAAATTATAAAAATATCCTTACATTTTCAGCGTATATATATATATATATATATATATATATATATATATATATATATATATATATATATATATATATACAATTAGCACTCTTTCCAGTTAGTGTGATATTTGGCTGGGATATAGCCTGTGAACCAGTATTTTTTTTTTTTTAATAAGATATCAGGTGTGAAATGGTTAAATACATCTGACCCATGACATGGCTATTTCATTTAGAGACTAGTATTGACTTTAGGGGGGGGAATAGTTGTGCACATTGACCTTTTCTGTTATTTTGTCCTATTTGTTGTTTGCTTCACAATAAAAAATAAAAAACATCTTCAAAGTTGTGGGCATGTTCTGTAAATTAAATGATGCAAATCCTCAAACAATCCAGGTTTTTAGTCATAACATAATTTGTTTTCTCTCTCATATTCAAGGACATAATTTGCACTTTGCGCATAACATTAGGAATGAAGTATTTCTGCACATCTAGAGTGACGTACCATAACATTTCTGAGAAGTCTTGATCACGTGTGTTATAGCTTTTGGGTATAAACATATAAATAAAATGTAATTGGCTGTATAATCAAAAAATTTTCATTGTCTTATGTAAACATTATAAAAGGCTGTATCTGGATATTTTTTCGGTAGTAGTCAGTTTTTCCAGCTGGACCAGCAGCAGCCATGTTGGTATTGCTGTTTTTCCGCATTTCTTCTTCATAATAAATTCTAATGATGGTGAACCAGAGGACTCTGTTTTTTCTTGGTGGGATGAGTATGAGATATTTTCCACAACAATATATATATATATATATATATATATATATATATATATATATATATATAGTACATTTGTGCTCACATTTGAAAATCTAAAATAAGTTAAACAATTATTTCCTGCTCAGAATTCCAAGAAATACAGCTAACACTGCATTCTGGGAACCTGGGCAGGGACATGCAAATGTGCCCACAAAAGCTTTGCTCTTTATTACGATATCATTTCAAACATGTCTCCTTTTAAGCATATGCCTGCTGTATTACACAGCTTTAAGCAAAGCTCAGCATGGATTATGCACAAGCCAGTAAATCCACGGACTGCTGTTACGAGGTTACTACCTCTAATATACAGTGCCTTGCAAAAGTATTCACCCCCTTGACTTTTTACCTATTTTGTTACATTACAGTTCCATGGTTTGTTAATCTGAATTTTATGTGATGGATCAGAACACAATAGTCTAAGTTGGCGAAGTGAAATGAGAAAAATATATACATAAAACAATTTTTTTTAAATAGAAAACAGAACATTGGCATGTGTGTATGTATTCACCCCCTTTGTTATGAAACCCATAAAAAGCTCTGGTGCAACCAATTAGCTTCAGAAGTCACATAATTAGTGAAATGATGTCCACCTGTGTGCAATCTAAGTGTCACATGACCTGTCATTACATATACACACCTTTTTTGAAAGGCCCCAGAGGCTGAAAAATGCACCACTAACCAAGCACTGCCATGAAGATCAAGGAACTCTCCAAACAAGTAAGGGACAATGTTGTTGAGAAGTACAAGTCAGGGTTAGGTTATAAAAAAATATCAAAATATTTGATGATTCCCAGGAGCACCATCAAATCTATCATAACCAAATGGAAAGAACATGGCACAACAGCAAACCTGCCAAGAGACGCCACCAAAACTCACAGACCGGGCAAGGAGGGCATTAATCAGAGAGGCAGCACAGAGACCTAAGGTAACCCTGGAGGAGCTGCAGAGTTCCACAGCAGAGACTGGAGTATCTGTACATAGGACGACAATAAGCCGTACGCTCCATAGAGTTGGGCTTTATGGCAGAGTGGCCAGAAGAAAGCATTACTTTCAGCAAAAAACAAAACGGCATGTTTTGAGTTTGCGAAAAAGGCATGTGGGAGACTCCCAAAATGTATGGAGGAAGGTGCTCTGGTCTGATGACTTTTCAGCCATCAAAGAAAACGCTATGTCTGGCGCAAACTTAACACATCACATCAACCAAAGAACACCATCCCCACAGTGAAACATAGTGGTGGCAGCATCATGCTGTGGGGATGTTTTTCAGCTGCCAGGACTGGGAAACTGGTCAGAGTTGAGGGAAAGATGGATGGTGCTAAATACAGGGATATTCTTGAGCAAAACCTATACCACTCTGTGCGTGATTTGAGGCTAGGACGGAGGTTCACCTTCCAGCAGGACAATGACCCCAAACACACTGCTAAAGTAACACCTGAGTGGTTTTAGGGGAAACATGGAAATGTGTTGGAATGGCCTAGTCAAAGCCCAGACCTCAATCCAATAGAAAATATGTGGTCAGACTTAAAGATTTCTGTTCACAAGCACAAACCATCCAACTTGAAGGAGCTGGAGCAGTTTTGCAAGGAGGAATGGGCAAAAATCCTAGTGGTAAGATGTGGCAAGCTCATAGAGACTTATCCAAAGTGACTTGGAGCTGTGATTGCCGCAAAAGGTGGCTCTACAAAGTATTGACTTTAGGGGGGTGAATAGTTATGCACATTGACTTTTTCTGTTATTTTGTCCTATTTGTTGCTTGCTTCACAATAAAATAAAAAAATCTTCAAAGTTGTGGGCATGTTCTGTAAATTAAATGATGCAAATCCTCAAACAATCCATATTAATTCCAGGTTGTGAGGCAACAAAACACGAAAAATACCAATACTTTTGCAAGGCACTGTATATGTGTATATATAGTACCGTAGTAACAGCTGTCTGTGGGTAGTTTTTTCTGGCTTCCTGGCTAGTTTTAAATATATATATATATATATATATATATATATATATATAGTTTTATATATATATATATATATATATATATATATATATATAAAACAACATTAGCAAATAAGTATAAAACCTATAAAGAAATTGGAGAACATTTCTTAATTGTAGAAGACTGTGTTTATACCTAAAGACTTTCATATTGGGCCACTACATCCGATAATAGTGTAGTTGAAGGGGGTGGGATGATGTGTGATCTCACTGGATAGTGAGTTTAACTTTCAGCATTTGATGCCTCCCCTCCTTTACCTGCACATGCTTGGAAGCAGACAGCCGCACTGCAAAGTGAACAGGAAGGACAACAAGCATGTCAGCCCCTGAGAGTATCTCTTAAAATTTAGATTTTCTCTAGAAATTGTTTGGTTTAAATTATATAGTTGTTTATATTGTTTGTTACACATTTCATAAACTTAAACTTTTTATAAACTACAGATGTCCTTTAAGACATCTTTGGTCCTTTGTTTGAACAACAACCCACTGATGACCTAGATCTTAAAGGGACTTATTAAAGGTCAGGCACCTAGTTTAAACAGGCGGCTCATAGTGGTTTTCACACCATTGAGTAGATACAAATCTCTCTACATAGATCTATAACAAGGCCATGGGTATATAGCATTTATATAGGACTGACTTCTGAGACCAAACCACACTATTTAGAGCAGAGCATCATTCATCTACTTAGCAAGGGTGCTACATTGCTTCTCTGTGCAAAACTGAGATGGACACTGATAACAGATAGGACCCGCTCGGCTAGGTCAGCACAAACCATATAACACATAGATGTCTTAAATAGGTCTGCGGTGTGTGCTCATCATCTGAAAGCCGCTAAAAAACAAATGCTGCATTTTCTTGGAACCTGACCTGTACAAAGTAGTATATTCTTTTATCTGTGGTGTGGCTTATAGTGAAGCGTCTGCAAGGGGAGGCAATGGTTTACTTAAGAAAAAGAGTGATATTGACACCCTCGATTGAGAAGCACAGAGCATCACCCAGGGATCATGCAATGTACATTGAATATAATGTTTTTATTCTACAGCATATGTTATGGTTGGTATAAAGGTAACTGAAATATCAGCCACTTTAAGAATTCTAGGTAGTGACAAGAAAGCAATAGCACAGCAATCCATCCATTGCTCCCTCTTGCATCGATATTTAGTACTGTGTCGGTGCTACCGTAACCTGTCATACAATTAATAAACCAAATTTGCGGGAATAAAAGAGAATACAGTAGTTTACTTTTTTTCTCACAAATTTGATTGATTAGTGGCAAGAAAGGCCAATAGATGTAATGTAAAGGGGTGAACTTTTCTGCTCGGTAAAATCCAATAAAATGATACAAACAGAAAATATTTATTTTATGTAATTTAATAGGAATTTAAAAACTGAGATATGTAGAGTGACATTTATAAAGTTGTCTAATATATTGTATTTATCCCAGGGCCAAATCCATTTTGGAGAGATTGTGGTAATGACTACAAACGTTATCCCAATCAATGGATCTCTTGCTTTCTCTAATCCCTGTGAGATTTCACCTGGCACTAACACTTCTGAGAACCAAAAGGAACCTGGAGTCAGAATCCATTGTCCATAAACAACATGGTTTCCTTCACAGCCAAGACCCAGCTGTTTCTGTATCACATAGATTGAATTGGAGTAGGAAGAAAAAACATGCATATGGGTGCAAACTGATACCCTATTTGTACAGTAGCCTGTACAAGTGCCCTCAGTATATTAAATGGCTGCTGTAGTTTAGAAAAACCTTCATATGTTTGTGAAGTACGTAACAAACTAGCGACATTAGCATCTGTGTAAGAAATTAGCAAAAATAATATTTTTAAATGGTATCTTTATTTTAGCAGACATTGTTTCTGTCTGGAGGATTCCATATTTGTATCGTCCATGGCACACCGACTTTAGCGCAGAGACGGCGTGCATGTCCCTCTCCGCTAAAGTCGTGCTACCATTGTCCACACTTTCTACTGGCTTGGGGTATGAGGGCTTTGTACTGCTGAAGAAAGTGTTTGTTGATTAGGATAAGGTTTTAGTATTTCCTCTGCCCAACACAGAAGCCACTTGCAAGTTTATATGCAAGTCTTGCTTCCATTGCTCTGTACACTCTCATGGCAGTTTCCATGCACTAAAGTCTGCTAAAATTAAGTTTTTCTCTGAAAATGCTTTCAAGCCCATGGCTTACACAGCTGCACATATTGAATATTTTCCAAATCTACACTTTATCATTACTTGCTGCCCATGGGCGGTTCCTTAAGACACACTGCTCTTTTGTCTATAAGATAATTTGTATGAACGCATGCTATGGGTCATATAGCGTGTTTATCTATGGATTCAATAAATAAGCTTCAGTGAAAGGCAAACATTTGATGAGCTCATCGGCGTCTCTCTCACCTGGCTATCATGTGATACTTAGATCACAATTCGAAATACCACTTTGTTTTTGCTTGATTTTTAGCCAATAGCCAAACAGAACATATGAAGAATCTGTGGGTTTTTATATCACTTCCTATGCAGAAAGGTGCTAACAGAGTGAGAGTACTAAAGAGAAACAGATAAGGTCAGGAAGATTAGCAGGAGCAATCCCACGGTGTCTGGAAGACGAGGAGTGAATGAGCCCCCCTTTGCTGTACAGCTGAGCATTCAGGGCTTGGCTCGTACAAAGAGGTTAATCAAGCTGGGAGCATGGTATTCCCAGTCATGTGAACTCATCTTACAGTCAGGCATTCTGGGCATAGGTAATGTTTGCCATTTAGTGTGTAAGTGCAAGGATCATTTATTAGAAATTCTGTTTATTTATATATATATATATATATATATATATATATATATATATATATATATATATATATATAAATGCATATATGCTCTTCTAAAGGATTAGACTTGATATTTTTTTTTATATATTTTTTTTAATTAAGACATTTTTATTGTATAAACTATTATATGGAGATATATTCTTATCATGGCATCTATCATTGTGTTAACTGTTTATCTAGTTTGGATACTGATGAGTTGTTTTTTTGTTTTGTTTTTTGCCTCTTCTGAAAGCTGGTATGCCTTAGTGCTGTCAGTTACAGTTGAAACATGTTATTCATTTAAAGGACCACTACAGTTAAAGAAAGAAGTCACTTATCTGTCAAGTATGTACCAAGCTGACTATGAGCCCGATTCAATTTAGGTTTTGCTCGATCCGGTAGCCCGTAAGTCAGGTCGCAAATTAATTTGCTATTCAATTGGCGTCTTTTTGCGGGCTCCGAATTACAGCCTTAAAAAATTGCGATTGTTAAACCCGTAACTTACAGCTTCCCGAAGCCTTTGATCTTTCACTTTTGCAAGAGTTCCGATGGCTAAAATCGCAAATCGCTATCCAATTGCTCAATTTCCCCAAGCCCGCAAATGTTACTTACATAATATCATAAAATATTAAATTGTTCACAAACAATAACTAATATGTAAATTACATATATTATATATTAAATATAATAAATTTACAACAACAAAAAAACATTTAACAAAAGAAGATTTTTATGGTATATCCAAAAAATAACTTCACCAAAAATAACTAATATGTAAATTACATATATTATATATTAAATATAATACATTTACAAAAAAAAAAACATTTAACAAAAGAAGATTTTTCTGGTATATCCATAAAATAACTTCTTGACTCAAGCATATAATATATGACAGGATTTTGTGATATATTCTTGTATGAGGTAATGAAATGCTATCTCACAAAATAAAAAAAAAATAAAAAAAAAAAGAGTATTTTACCAAATAAGTATTTTCTTTAGGAGTCTGTATATAAAATATATAAAATACGATAGGATTTAGTTATCCATTCTTGTACACTGGCACAAAAGCATTAAATAAAAATAAAAAACACCTCAAAAAAGAGTATTTTATTAAATAAGTATTTTGTTAAAGCGTTGGTATATGCAAAAAAGCTTAACTTGAGCATATAAAATATGACAATGATCCATTCTTATACGAGGTAAAGTGATACCCTGGCACAAATGCATTAAATCAAATAAAAAATGACTATAGTATAGCATATTACTAAATAAGTATTTTCTCTCAGTGCTAGTATATTAAATACAATATGACAGGATTTAGTGATCCATTCTTGTAAAGTGACAGCATTTGATGTATTTAGGCCTGTGTGTGCTAATGGGAATGCACTGCTGGCTAGAGATAATATACAATGTGTCCGGGATCACTCCTGGCTGCCATTTTAAATTGAAGAGTGGTCACTGTGCCTTGTAGATATAAATAGACGCCTACTGTTTTTATTATGTTTTAATGGAGAAACTAAAGAAAGGCATTTCCTAAGGGACATAAACATTTCTTTCAGTATTGTGAAAAAGAAAGAAAATGATGTTTATCAGGCGCTGGATGCAGTGTCATCAATAATGGCAGCTTCTGCCCTGGGCCTGTATACCCAAGGCTGGGACACTGATGAACACCAAACTGCCCGTCCTATCTGCAGACGACGGTACTATCTGGTGTCCACTGATTGATGACAGCACTGTCTATCTCTTTAGGTGCCTCATCTAGCAGCCATGAAAATTAATTAGCACTTCCATATTTGGTGAGGATTTTGACCATTTGCTGAGAAGTCTGTCTGCAAACGCCAGACAAATGACTGTGAAGTGTTTCTGACAGAACAACTTCCCTGTGCCTAGAAGGTCTTAAATAATTCCACTGGAGGTCTCAAAAACTGAGAGAGAATGGGATTTGTGCAGTATTGGGTATGGTATTATGTAGGACTGCCTCTCCTGTGCACTATTCTGTTTTGTGCGTGAAGACGTTCAGAAATAATTGTATTATTATTAATAAAAAAGGATAGATCTTTAAAGGATTAATATGAAAATATCTATGTAAACTACCCGCCTTGGTTGTTACATTTACAAAATAAATATAAACATCCCATAATATAATTATAGTTTATTTATAACGCGCTGACATATTCCGTAGCGCTGTACATAAATTAGGTTCAGACAATGATAAATACAGATTAACATTTAGCAAATATATTTATTTAAATATGTATAAGATATATAGTTTTTTATATATATATATATATATATATATATATAGAGAGAGAGAGAGAGAGAGAGAGAGAGAGAGAGAGAGAGATACATAAATATTTAAAGATATGCCTATATATATATATATATATATATATATATATATATATATATATATATATATATATATATATATGCATATATACAGCCTTAGGGCCTCATTCTATTAGCGGCCGTAAATCGGCCGTAAGGCTGCGATTCCTTGCGAGGGTTCAGTTAACTCGCGATTCTATTATACGGCCCCGCAAGGATCTCCTTTTACGGCCGGCCGCATATCTTGGAACCGGCCGTAATCTGTGAAATATAAAAACTCAAAAATAAATTCAAGCCTGCACTGTACAGCTCTGTAAATGCTAGGGATCATATTGGGGGACATGAGGATTAAAAGGAACCCACTCTCAAGCTTGCACATCTGCCCAAACCCGAGTTCAAATTAACTGTTTATTTGCCGGCTGCGGCGTGGGCGTGTCTGAGGTGCTCCAAGCACTCTGGACTTTTTACATGTATATTTTACGGATATTAAAAATGAAATATTTTATGGATTTGAGTACAGTATAATTATGTGCTATTTTTTCTAACACCTAAAATCCCTTTATAGTCTTCTCAAAGTGCAGGATGGCTTTATTTGAGCTATTTTATGTGCTTAATTGGTGCTAGCGAGACCTTTTTCCTGCAAGTAACTGCGGCTCGCTTTTAGCCTTGCAGAGAGGTTTCCCGGAGCAATTGAATTGCAAAACTCTTGCGGCCGTTTTAGATCAAAGGCTTTCCTCCGGCGCGATCGGCCGCAAGAGATAGCAAGGCACCGGCCGCAAGCCTGCCGGAGTCCCCGGCCGTAAGGGAATAGAATAGCCGAATAGCTTGCGGCCGGTCCTTGCGGCCCCGCAACGGCTGCGGCCGATAATAGAATGAGGCCCTTATTAAATTGCGATTCGGCCAATTGAATTGGGCTCTATTTAAGCACAGAGCATATTTTTTTAAGAAGTTTTTAGTTAGTAAACTTCTATCCAAAAGCAAGGTCTTCACTAACTAAAAACTTCTGTAAAAAAATATGATGTATGCTTATTTAGAGCCCTATTCAATTGTCTGAATCGCAATTTAATAGGGCTGTATATATGCATATATATATATATATATATATATATACATAAATAAAGATATATAGACATTATAAATATATATATATACATATATATATATTTATTTAAATATATATATATATATATTGTTATTTAAATATATATATATATATATATATATATATATATATATATATACCGTATATATATATGTAATTATTTTTATATATATATATATATATATATATATATATATATATATAAATATATACAATTACACACATTTGTATGGATGAATATAACATTAAGTAACATGGATACAGAACGATCATATGCAATATAGTGACCAGCAACAACACCTACAAAATATTAATATAAAATTGTAAGCTCTCACAACAACAGATATGTGTACAAATGTGCTGTCCTATTTATACGTCTTCAGATATATATCAACATTTTATCCATGTGTTTATTGTACCCAAGCACTACACAATGTACTGGTGCTCTACAAATAAAATATAATAATAAAAAGAAGATTTATATGTACGGTATTTGTATATGTGTAGACGTATATAGCTGCCATTGTTATTTATTAAAAAGTGTCTGTGTTTGTAATAGTTGTCTACATATATAGTATGTACTGTATATTTAGCATTTTCTCATATGAATATTTTTTGCAACGTGTTACTCCTTACACTTTCAATATGACCATGAAGAACTAACTCCCACTAACAAATAGATTTATCTTGTTATAGAAATACAGGAAACACCATGTACATCTTGTATCAGTTCTGTTCCAAAAAAGACTACATCAGTAGTGTCAGGGAACGTGATCTTATGATCACTTGGCTCACTGGGGGGCGAGCCAATTACTGATTTTCACCATTTTTTGGCTTTGAAGTTTTAAAAGTTACAACAAAGCTTGTCAGTGAAAAACAAGATAAATCCTTTAATGAGATGTTTGTGTGGGATATTTTTGGGCTGACTCTACTGCACTGTGATGTCTTAATACAACTGTCTGGGGAAAAGGCTTAAGCAAGGAAACCAACACTGACTTTACTTCTGAGAGCCTAAAAGTTTAGGTCATTTTCAGTGAAGTTTCTAAAAAAAAAAAAAAAAGATTAATTTTCTATTATAAAAACAGTTGGGTATTCCACTACACACACAATCCCCTTGTTGAGTAATGCAAGTGCCTGAGAATGGATACAACTTTACGGGCTGATGTCCACTCAAGGTGCATTCTCTTGAGTTTTTGCTCATGTGTCAGCCCTTAAGGACAGGCTAGAACCATGCAAGCCTCCTCTGACCAGGAGAACCAGAAACCTCAAGACCTACATTTCAGCCATACTTGGCTTTCATTAGTGGGAAGCTACTGATCTCCTTAGGCACAGTGAACAAGAGGACCACATATAGGTTGTCCTATGTTTGACATTCTTGAAAGGAAAGCTCCACATCACTGTACTGTCCAAGTTGACAGATGTAGGTCTTTCAGTAGCCATGTTCACCTCTGGGACCTGGAGAGAGAAGCTATTTTTGTGAGAAAAACTTGGCCAAAATATTGTTGGAATACTTTGTGCTTTAAAGGACCACTGAAGTGTCCAATATATAATATGAGTCTATGCCCAACTTGATGGTGGACAAAATGTGTGTTTATATATATATATATATATATATATATATATATATATATATATATATATATACAGTGCCTTGAAAAAGTATTCACCCCATTGGCATTTGTCGTGTTTTGTTGCCTCACAACCTGGAATTAACATGGATTGCTTGAGGATTTGCATCATTAATTTACATAACATGCCCACAACTTTAACAATGTTTTTTTTTGTTTTTTTTGTATTGTGAATTAAAAAAAAAGGACAAAATAACAGAAAAAGTCAATGTGCATACCTATTCACCCCCCTAAAGTCAATACTTCGTAGAGCCACCTTTTGCAGCAATCACAGTTCCAAGTCACTTTGGATAAGTCTCTATGAGCTTGCCACATCTTACCACTGGGATATTTGTCCATTCCTCCTTGCAAAACTGCTTAAGCTCCTTCAAGTTGGATGGTTTGCACTTGTGAACAGCAATCTTTAAGTCTGAACATAGATTTTCTATTGGATTGGGGTCTGGGCTTTGACTAGGCCATTCCAACACATTTACATGTTTCCCCTTAAACCACTCAAGTGTTGCTTTAGCAGTGTGTTTGGGGTCATTGTCCTGCTGGAATGTGAACCTCCGTCCTAGCCTCAAATCACACACAGAGTGGTATAGGTTTTGCTCAAGAATATCACTGTATTTAGCACCATCCATCTTTCCCTCAACTCTGACCAGTTTCCCAGTCCCGGCTGCTGAAAAACATTCCCACAGCCTGATGCTGCCATCACCATGTTTCACTGTGGGGATGGTGTTCTTTGGGTGATGTGATGTGTTGGGTTTGCACCAGACATAGTGTTTTCTTTGATGGCAGAAAAGATCAACTTTAGTCTCATCAGGCCAGTGCACTATCCTCCATATATTTTGGGAGTCTCCCACATGTATTTTCGCAAACTCTAAACGTGCCATTTTGTTTTTTGCTGAAAGTAATGGCTTTCTTCTGGCCACTCTGCCATGAAGCCCAACTCTATGGAGCGTACGGCTTATTGTCGTCCTATGTACAGATACTCCAGTCTCTGCTGTGGAACTCTGCAGCTCCTCCAGGGTTACCTTAGGTATCTGTGCTACCTCTCTGATTAATGCCCTCCTTGCCCGGTCCGTGAGTTTTGGTGGGCGGACGTCTCTTGGCAGGTTTGCGGTTGTGCCATGTTCTTTCCATTTGGTTATGATAGATTTGATAGTGCTCCTGGGGATCATCAAAGATTTAGATATTTTTTTATAACCTAACCCTGACTTGTACTTCTCAACAACATTGTCCCTTACTTGTTTGGTGAGTTCCTTGGTCTTCATGGTAGTGTTTGGTTAGTGGTATCTCTTGCTTAGGTGTTGCAGCCTCTGGGCCTTTCAAAAAAGGTGTGTATATGTAATGACAGATCATGTGACACTTAGATTGCACACAGGTGGACACCATTTCACTAATTATGTGACTTCTGAAGGTAATTGGTTGCACCAGAGCTTTTTATGGGTTTCATAGCAAAGGGGGTGAATACATACGCACGTGACAATTTTCTATTTTCTATTTCTAAAAAATAGTTTTTTGTATATATTTTTATCATTTCACTTCACCAACTTAGACTATTGTGTTCTGATCTATCACATAAAATTCTGATTAACAAAACATTTAACTTAAGGCTGTAATGTAACAAAATAGGTAAAAAGTCAAGGGGGTGAATACTTTTGCAAGGCACTGTATATTAGAGGTAGTAACCTCGTAACAGCAGTCTGTGGATTTAATGGCTTGTGCATAATCCATGCTGAGCAACTTTGCGGGCCTCTCCCTCCTCCTGCGCTCATTGCGAGCCTCCCCCCACCCCCTTACCTTGTGGGCCCATTGTGAGAAAAAAATTGGGAAAACGGTGCAAAACGCTCTGCGCATTCGCTATCTGCGGCTTAGATGTACTTTGCAAGTCTCACAACGGTGAGGCTCATAATGTGTAGCACTTTGCGGGCCTCGCGATCCGCGGCCAAACCGCACTTTGCAAGCCTCTCCATGCCCCACAAAGACTATCCTTGTGCAAGCTTCGCAATGAGCGCCTTTGCCGCGGATCACGAGGCCCGCAAAGCATCTTCTCTCTGCGAGCCACTTTCGCGGGCCTCACAATGAGCGCCTTTGGTCTGCGGCCTTCGGCGTTCATTGTGGGCCTTTTCCCCCTCTACCTTCTTTTGCCATTGCGGGACTCGCAATGAGAGCTTTTGGCGCCTATAGCAATGATCGGCTATGCGCAAACCCGCAACTTTGCGAGCGTTACACACTAATGTGCAATTACCACAACTATATATGTGATATATATATATAACACATAGACTTATGCTTGAGATATAGAAATGGCAAAGGCGGAACTGCAAGTTGGGAGTGGGGGTGCACAAATCCGAATGGCCTAGGGCAGCGAAAAACCGAAATACACCCAGGAGTATATCTGTGGTTACAACTTGTCAGGGCACTTATGTTATTTCTAAGTAATCTGGGACAACATCACCGGAGCCACTTCCTCTTGAGAGTGCACAACACAAATAATACAAGATTTACATCTTCATGATGCTCCTTAAAGGGCTAGTATAGTGAACATTTACCTTTCTTGCCAAGAGTAAATGAGTGGCAAAATGAGTAGCTCTAGAATAATGCTCTACTAATGTGCTAATTAGGATTATCGTCTGGCTGGCTGTAGATAACAATGCCCCCCTCAGGTTATCACGCAGTTAGCTCGCCTCTGCAACTCTTATCTGGCACTCTAAATGCAAATTAGCATACTGAGTCCGATATAAGCATAAAAGAAGCGCACACGCAATATTCAGTATTTCAGAAATTATTTAATATAGAAAAAAAAATGTTCATGGCATTTTTCAATGCTCTTTAAGATTAAACTAATTTTTTTCTTGGTTTGACAGTGTCCTTTAAAATTATTTTCATGTAATTTGACTATTTTGTTGCATTCAGTGAGCATTTTTGTTATGTATGCACTTCCCTTCCTCTGCATTAGTTTACCTAAACCTAAAGCCAACTGGTCAATGAAAGGCCAAAGGAATTGCTAAAGCAACTTTTCTATAATTGATCCTTAAGCTCTCGTTATGCTTTGTAAATATTGAATTAGGTCTTAGTGGACCAGTTATGATTTGACTGCCTGCCATTTTAACTATTGTAACCAATTGTGATATTTTAGGGTATATCCTGTGCATGTAAATACAATAATATATATAATAGAGGCACATTTGTACTACATACTTATGAAGTATTTGTGGGGCAGCTGAGTTAAGCTAGCAGATCACCAGAGGTCCACAGTTTAATAGAGAACGTGGACCCAATGGTGTAGGAATTGGGTAGGGTAGACATACCCCCCCCCCCCTGATTTTTCAATGTGTGTATGCATACCATGACATGGGCATATGTAGCTTATATGTTGCTCTAGGCCATTCGATTGTGCACCCCACACCCCACTTGCAGCTATCCCTTTCTATATCTCAAGCATAAGTGTATGTGTGTTTATGTATATATAGGTACACCTACAGACAGAAATACCACCGCATATAGACATTTCTGTGCATACACACACATATTTCAATGAAAGCACTGCATTTCAGGCAGCCTGCAACCCCCTGAAAATGTGCTGACCTAGGCCTGGGCCTCATGGGCCTAGATAGACACACACCCCTGACCATGAACTGAAACCCTTCGGTTTCACCTCTTATACCAAGGCATGGACCATGGGGTGAATGTCGTTGGGGACTGAATAACTCGTTAAACTATATAATGTATCAAATCAGGAACCGCCAGTGCAAATAATGAGTGGTTTATTTCCACATTATATAGGCAATTGACAGGAAATACAACATTTGGAAGCGAGCCTGATTACCCTGAGGAAGGGCTGCTTTGACTGGAAACGTTGTCTTTCCTGTCATCTGCTTGTATAAGACGTAAATAAACCACTCCTTGTTTGCCATGGAGAATGTTGTTTTTTCATTGTGAGATAATGATGTGTCACACAGGAGAGAAAGAAGAATGAGAGTAAAATGAGATGTCCCGGGCCACAGGCTAAAGTCACTTCTAAGCAGGAGACGTAAAGTCTCGTGACACAGATTTACCCTCTTTTTAGCTCCAAGCCTATTCTCCCAGGTGCAGTTCCTGGGTAATTACCTACCATGCCAATGATAAGCAAGATTTCAATGGTGGAGCGCCAAGGCTTCAGTTATTCATTGTAATTAAAGGTGTTGAGTGCTAGTAATACAATTTATAAATTGTGTATTTAAAATGACACAGGAAAGGTCCTATTTATTGCAGTAATGAAAAGTACACATTATAAGTAAATATAATTGCAACTGGTTGTTAAAAAGTGTTTGAGTGGTAGTGTTTAGATAATTGAGCTTGAAAGTTAAATAATCTGAAAATATTCTCCCTTTATATAAATTCCTTTATCTAAGATCGTTAATTAATTAATAATAGGACTTAAACAATGTTGCCATTTTGTGACTAATATATTATCCAGGGTTTCCTGGTGGTCCAGGGGTTAGGATTCAGTGCTTTCACCGCTGCAACATAGGTTTGATTCCAGTCAGGGAACCAAGAGGTCACACCACCCTAAAGCCAAACAGGACTGAGCCTTTTCAGTACTTGGATGGGAGACCACCTAGGAATATCAGGAGCTGTATGCTGTGCCCCACTTGAGAAGGAACTGGCAACTCACTCCAGTATCTCTGCCATGAATACCAAGTGGATCAGCATGGTGTTTTGTTGTCCATGAGGTCACGGAGAGTCGGACACGACTGAACGATACAAACACATAACTTATCCAACTTATCTTGTTTAGCAGTCCTAGAAAGAGTTCAACGGCCAGTGTAAGCAATTTTCAAGTTAAATCCATTTTTAGTTCACCACTAAAAGACATTACAAATAAATGTGCAAACAGCAACAAAGAAAGACTTTCCATACAGAAAACATAATTGAAATTATATTTATTTATGTATTTCTGCAATAAATGAGACTTTCAATGTCTACATTGTTTCCAAAGATATATTTTTTAATATACTACCCTAGGCCTTAGCCCTGTTCACTAGCAGGAATACTCTTCTCATGATGTAAATAAATACAGGCCCAAGATGTGAATATCCTGAAGGTGTCCAAAGTGCAAATATCTCCATTTACAGATGAATTTGATGCTAACATTTTCATGCAAAACATTTATTTGGAATATATTCTAATGAACGCTATAATGAAATGTCTGTATTGCTGAGATATTTAGCAAATGCATGTTCAGAGTGTACAGGAACTTGCATAAGGTGGATGTTTTATCTACCAAGACATTGCACAGAGCTGGCCCGGTCCCACGCATGTGATAGTTTCATGCTCTGGCTTGAGAATGACGGCTGCTTTACATACTTAATGTACATTATCATCAGCTGAACACCCTAGAGCGACACATTCAACTAGAAATAAAATACAAATATAATACAGCAGGTGTAAATTAGTATACCATTTTTCTTTAGATTAAAAAAAGCATTTCTTAGACTATTAGATGACACCAAGTAAGTCTTTCTGAGTGGGCCAACAAAGCACAGGCACCGATATGTACATATGCACAGACATATCTATATGTAGTGATATCCCAGTATATGTCATATCCATCTATATCACTGTTCATTTTGTTCATGTAACGTGCTATGGTGACATACCTGGTGGTGTGTACTAATATACCCCATTGGCAGGATTCATGCAATTCACAGACTTGGATTAGGAGCTCTCAGAAAGCAGTCTAGAAAAGGGGTGCGGAAACTGGGGGTGCTCCCTAGGAGGGGAGGGGGTGCTTGGGGACTTCAACACCGGGACCTGAAAAAGCAATGAAAATCCAAGATTATGAGCCAATCTCTACACAGCCAATGGAAATGTGGAGAAGGAAGAGAGAAAAAATGGGGACATTAGGGTAGGTGGTAGAAAGAGTAGCTGATAGCTGAAAGGGCCAGTGCACGCACTTCTCATATTAAAACTATTTTTTTAGTTCACCATTAAGTAAAAATACATATGCAAACAGCAGCAAAGCCAGAAAATAACATCATTAATAGCCACTGCTGTACCAGTCCTCGCCTCACTCATTGTCCTGGAAGGAAGTGAAAGTTTTAGAAGGGAATAACATTATTCAAGTCTTGCCAAGACATTCTAATCAATGTTAGCGCCATTTCGCTTATTCTTGTAGTGCTCAGGATAATGAGTGAGGTGGAGAGGGCTACAGGGGTGACCATTAATGAGGTAAACAGTTTTTGAATTATATTTTTTGGCTTAAGAAGTCATTTGCTGCGGTTTGCACGTGTATTGTTTATGTTAATGGTGAACTACAAATAGGTTTAACATGAAAAGCACTTATCCGAGCCCTGGCACATGCCCTAGCTACTACAAAAAAGATGATGGCACAAATAAATATATATAAATAAATGTACTTTTCATTTCTGCAATAACTGGCACCTTTTGCTGCGTCACATGAAATATGGACTCGGGCTGATGTACTTTATCACAAAGCTTTTGTGGGCAGGAACAACCCAAGAGGCGCGACTACCTCCATAGATGATAAGTGTGGCCTAGACCAAAAATGTCTTCACCTCTGGTACAGACGACCACTAACTGGGGAGCTTAAAATGTGACTTTGAGGAACATTTGTTTTTATTTTATAAAGGACTCCTGTAATACTGATACTATAGGGTTTGATTTGTTTATTTAATTAGCAATAAAATCAGTACAGTGGACCCTTGGTACTTGTCATTATTTGGTTCCAGAAGACACGACAAGTGGCGAAAACTACGTGTACCAAACTCCCATAAGGAGTCATGTAAATTGGTTTTGCAAGCACGTAAAGCGAGTACCAAGGTTTTTTGCACATCCAGACGTGTTAAATACCAAATTAGACGAGTTCGGAGGTTGATGAGTACCGGGGGTCCATTTGCATTTCATGAAAATAATTTCAATCAAGGTTTTATTTATTTTTTTAGATCAGAACATTAGTGTTTCAGACTACAGTACACATGCTTCTCTCCGCCCCTATCAGTTTTCCTTGGGAGGGGAATCTGCCCAGGAGGATATGCTTTTCTTTGTTTTGAACTAAATAATAATGCTACCTTGGCTACGTAACACTGTGCACTGTGGCCCTGTGGGGTCCCTGTGATTATTCTGTAGTGGTGCTGGGTCATAAATGCTGTTGATTCCTGGAGCCTGAACACTTTTTTCTTTCTTTCAAAATACTATCATCCTTGCAAGTAACGGGAACCAACAAATGTCCAGATAATGGTAAATAATAAACCTTTACCAATACATTTAATTTTGCAATTGTTTGCTATCAAAAATGTCAAGAGATCATTTCATATTTCTATCCTTAGAAATTACTTTTCAAGATCCTCCTACCTGGTCAGGTCTCTTATCCCAGATCAGCAATAACCTCTGCCCCATGAGGAGCATGCCCAGTTGGTTGAATCATGAAGGTGTATAAGTGAGAATGCTTCTGTCATTATTATGATTCAATTAACCGTGTGTATATTTCTTAATCCCCCAATATGCTACTGATCATAGATCTTAAATATGTAATGTAACTAAAAAAGTTTCATAAGACACTAATAAAAATCTACTAAGATATACCGTATTGGTCCGAATATAAGCCGCACCCGCGTATAAGCCGCACCCGTAAAGTTCAAGGGGAAAAAATAGAAAAAAGATAGTACTCAAATATAAACCGCACCCGTAAAATTGGAGAGAAAAAGACTCTCAAAGTGATCCGCCATTGCAACAAACAGGCTTTTTTTGCAAGTTACAGGCCTTACAGGATGTTAGAATCACTAAAACCGTAAATCGCTATTTAATACCGCAGTCTTAAGCACGAAAATGGGCACCCTTAACTCGCAATTGCACAAATCGGCAATAATTTTGCATTCGCGTATAGAAGTCTCACGCGTTACAAGCAAAGTTCGCAAATCGGCAATGATTTTTTTGACGGTCGTGAATATAAGCCGCACCCGTAACTCGCAAGCTCAAAAATCGGAAAAAAGGTGACGGACCAATACGGTATTCCTTATTGGCATCAATAACATTTCAAAAACACAAGCAGACAGGAACAGGAAAAATGTCCCACAAAATTTAACAACACCAAAGAAAAACAAAAAAAAGGAATAACATCGGATGACATGTTTGTTCCACCACAACCAAAGGGATCACTATGTATATGGAAAGTGGCTATGGACTATGTGGCCCTTAAAGGGCAATATAATATAAGAAGAGATCTTGTCAGGTAGAAGGATCTCTTTAGATTGTAAGTTTGTAAGTTTTCTGTCTTGTAAGGTGCTTTGGAAAAAATCACTATGTATGTTAGATTTTAAGCTTAAAAATAGGGCCCTCCATTCTTTTTCCATGTGTTAATATTTTTTTTGCCTGGAACATAACCCCTGTACAGCGCTACGGAATATGTTGGTGCATTACAAATAATAATCTTTTGTTTTACCTTATAACAGGAACATTCAAGCGCTCTAGCGCTCATTTAGATTTGTTTTATTAACATCCGATTGTAAATATCCTTATTTGTAATTGATATCATTAAGACCTTTTTTAAGCTCCAATCTTCCCAACCACATAAAGTACTATATAACATTTTTCTCTCTATAACCTTAAGAACAATCTATTTGCAGAGATCAAACACTGTCCAACAGGTACCTTAATGTTAACTCTTTAATCTCTGACTAATCTTATTTGGCCATTACAATGTAAAGCTGTCAGGTGCATGTAACAGGAGCGGCTCTACATTATTGCACAGGCAGCAGACTTTGCTAAGTGGCACCGAGATGCCAAATTAGATACCACCACAAGGAAGAAGTTTCTTTGTCTGTTTTCTCTAACAGTATTGAATTGTCCAAAGAAAACAGTGCTTTATCATGTGTGTTTAAGGCTCACTGCCCATTAAACCAGGATGCAGAATCAATAAGGATCCTTTTGTCTCCTTGTTTCAAGAAGATTGTTTTTTCTTCATTTTTTCTTGCACAGATCACATACTTAAATCATTTGTTGATTTGGTTGCTCCACGGCATTTATTTAGAGTGGTTGATGACAGGCGTAGAGGGATACTGAGGTTCCCACATTTTCCATCAAGAGTTTAAAAGTGCATGTTTTCAACATTTCAAGTGTTTTTCTTCTTTTTTTTTCTTGAGTGATCTGAAGTCTGGGAATCTCACTTATGTCCCTGTGCAAAGGCAGATCCTTAAGAATTCTCCAGTGACATCACACAAAATATTTTCACAAAGGTGTGGCAGGTGAAGCAAATCATTAAGAGAACCCCCCCCAAAGTGATCCCCTTGTTGCTCTGTGTGTGCAAAGATTGAGTAATAAAGCAAATGTTTATTGCTCAGTCTCATAATATTAGGAGTAGAGAATAAGTTTTCTGGATTTATAATAATGTATTTATTTACTTTTATGTACTTTATTATATTAAAAAGTGCTTGTACGCTCTAACTAAAATCTGCTTGAGTCTGTCCTCTACAGCTCACGAAGTTACAGACTCTGTAGTACTGGGTGTGCAGTGTCTCACATTAACCAATCAGTGACCATCTCAGCAACATGCTGCTGAGACGTGGTCCCTGATTGGCTAGGACTCTACACTGCACGTCCAGCCCTAGAGCCTGTGTCTGCATACGCTACAGTGTACAGACCCATGATTTAGAGTTTATTAGCCCTTCTTAATAAAATAAAGTACATAAAAGTAAATAGATATACCTAGTAAAATCCAGGAACTTTCTATATCTCTTTAACTAATTTATTTCAAAGAATATAATTTATTTTTTGTTCGTTTTTAATTTCCAATAACCATTAGCAGCCTTTTTTTTAAAGTAGCCTTTTCCCCCATTTAGCATCGAAAATATTATTAATGCAGTCCAAGGGCTTCATTCAATTGTGATTTGGCTAATTGAATAGGGCTCTAAATAAGCACAAAGCATATTTTTTTACAGAAGTTTTTAGTTAGTGAACTTCTATCCAAAAGCACGGTCTTCACTAACTAAAAATGTCTGTAAAAAAATATGCTTTGTGCTTATATAGAGCCCTATTCAATTGGCCAAATCGCAATTGAATGAGGCCCCAAGTCTCTAATAGAAGCCCAATAACAAAAAATCCAATATGCACTAAAAAGTATTTTGAATTAAAAGTGACTTTTAAACAACAATTCAATAGTTGTGGTAGATTTTAATGAACAACCTTATAAGTTATTCATTGAGAAGCAAAGTGATTATTCTAACACATTATTTAAAACTTGATTATTGCTGACAAATTAGATGCAAATAAAATGTCTTGTTGTGATATTTCACCTGCAAAAAACACCTAGGTCATGTCTGTATTCTTTATATTTTGTGATATTCTGCTTTTAAGTCTGAACATGGCACCAAAGCAGCCCTATCCGTACTTATAGTCCCATCTGTCCTGCCCGAATCACATTTAAAATCATGACCCTGACACATAAAGCCCTCAACAACAGTGCACCCCCTTATATCTCTGCTCTTGTTTCAAAATACTCTCCCAACCGCCACCTTCGTTCTGCTAACGACCTTCTTCTTTCCTCCTCTCTCATCATCTCCTCTCACTCCCGTCTTCAGGACTTTTCTCGTGCAGCCCCTACTATTTGGAACTCCTTGCCTCGCTCCATTAGATTAACTTCCTGCCTCAAAACCTTAAAAAAATTACTAAAAACACACCTATTTGAAAAATCATATCACCTTCAGCTTTTATAATTACAACTGCACACTCCACAGCTTAATAACACTCCCACCCACAATCTACAGTACAACACACAGACCCCTCCACTTGACTAAACAAATTGCTTTCATGTTGCCATTTTGTATTTGTCACCCTCTTGTATCACACCTAAACCCTTAGGGCCTCATTCTATTATCGGCCGTAAATCGGCCGTAAGGCTGCGATTCCTTGCGGGGGTTCAGTTAACTCGCGATTCTATTATACGGCCCCGCAAGGATCTCCTTTTACGGCCGGCCGCATATCTTGGAACCGGCCGTAATCTCAGAAATATAAAAACTCAAAAATAAATTCAAGCCTGCACTGTACAGCTCTGTAAATGCTAGGGATCATATTGGGGGACATGAGGATTAAAAGAAACCCACTCTCAAGCTTGCACATCTGCCCAAACCCGAGTTCAAATTAACTGTTTATTTTCCGGCTGCGGCGTGGGTGTGTCTGAGGTGCTCCAAGCACTCTGGACTTTTTACATGGATATTTTACGGATAGTAAAAATTAAATATTTTACGGATTTGAGTATAGGATAATTATGTGCTATTTTTTCTAACACCTAAAATCCCTTTATAGTCTTCTCAAAGTGCAGGATGGCTTTATTTGAGCTATTTTATGTGCTTAATTGGTGCTAGCGAGACCTCTTTCCTGCAAGTAAGCTGCGGCTCGTTTTTAGCCTTGCAGAGAGGTTTCCCGGAGCAATTGAATTGCAAATCTCTTGCAGCCGTTTTAGATCAAAGGCTTTCCTCCGGCGCGAGCGGCCGCAAGAGATAGCAAGGCACCGGCCGCAAGCCTGCCGGAATCCCCGGCCGTAAGGGAATAGAATAGCAGAATAGCTTGCGGCCGGTCCTTGCGGCCCCGCAACGGCTGCGGCCGATAA
Source organism: Discoglossus pictus (assembly GCA_027410445.1). Taxonomy (NCBI): domain Eukaryota; kingdom Metazoa; phylum Chordata; class Amphibia; order Anura; family Alytidae; genus Discoglossus; species Discoglossus pictus. The sequence continues at coordinate 397,257,927 of CM050165.1, forward strand.
TAGAATGAGGCCCTTAGATTGTAAGTTTGCGAGTTTTCAATTGTGTGTCAGTGTCCCAAATATTTGCGAGCTCGGATACCGGGGTTTTCACTCTTAGGACAAATAGCTTGTGAGTACATGGAAGGGCTGGGTTTAGGGAAATATTGGAAGTCCAGGCCAAAGCGCCATGCGTGTTTCAAGGTTGTCCCGTGTTTTATCACCATTCTCAGTGCCTTACATACCTCAGTCTTGCAATCCTACTTGCTGCAGCAGCAGCTAAATAAAAAATGACACTGGTTGTGAGCATGGATGTGCTTTTATAGGCCATGCATTACTGTGTTTGCGTTGTACAGTTGTGTCCGACTCTCCATGACCTCATGGACAGCAACACACCATGCTGATCCACTTGCTATTCATGGCATATATACTGGTGTGGGTTGCCAGTTCCTTTTCCTGTGGGCCACAGCATACAGCTCCTGGTATTCCTGGGTGGTCTTCCATCCAAGTATTGACCAGGCCCAACCTGGCATGGCTTCATGGTAGTGGGGCCTCTTAGTTCCGTGACTGGTTTCAAACCCAGGTTGCAGTGTTGAAAGCACCGAATCCTAACCACTGGACGACCCCATGCATTACTACACCTGTAGTAAGTAGCTTTAATGATTTCTATTAACTTCTCATGCAATGGAGTCAGGGTTATATGTGTGATGATGACATGTATTATTGACAATATATGATGTCCATACATGTATGCAGATGTCACACATCAAACTAGCCAATTATATGTTTTAGAATTCCACATATGATATCTATGTTACACATGCTTTACTTTTTCCTCTTTAAAAGCCGGGAGCACTTGCAAAGACTTCCTAGACTCCACCAAGTGCTCGGATCTTACTGTTGGAGCCATGTGATGGAGATTTTCAGATGATCAATTGGACAGGTCCTTGGGTTTGCATAATATTAGGTGCTTGATGAGCACTAGGATGGCATTTCTCAAAGGTTAGATTAAGGCGTGTGATGTGATAGCTCAGAAATGATTTACAAGCAAACTCGTAATTTTGCACACAGGACCCAAGAAATGGAGGCCAAAGCGTATAAGTACTTAAAGAATTCAAGCATGCCTCCAACATGTATAATCATATCCTGAAGATATATTAAAGCACCACTATAGTCCTCCATATAAAATATATTTTGAAGGACTACGCTTGAAAATTAATTTTTTTTTAGAATATAACAAAATACAGCCTCTAACATATTGCCTCATATAAACAATTATGCTTCAGTGAAATTAATAATTTTGGTTTCTGCGGATCAACTTCCTCTTGTGGGGGGAAGATGAATATAAAAGCTACTTCACTCACCCTCCTGAAAAAAGGGAGCAGACAAAACCAGCTCACAAAAGAAAATGAATCCCTGAAGAAAAAAACTTCTATAAGTTAAAATAAAATAATTTGTCTGTGATATGTTTATTTTTTTCTAAAAACTTTTTGCCCATTATCAATATTATTATATTGGGGGGAAATTGCCCTTTAACTGGAAGTGATTGAGACAAACACTGAAGGAATTTATGCATGCCTGCCATTAGGATTAATTAAGTCAAACTTTAAGGTGGATTTAATGGGCAGAACAGATGTCCTATTGGTTCTTATTTGCCATTTCTATGTAATAATATGTTAGAAGGTGAAGCGAATAGTGATCAGAACTCCCAATACACCCCTCACAAATTATTTCGCCAATATGAACTGTTTTTTTTTTTTCTCTTTCTTCCCTTTTCCTAAACTTACACTGATCCCTCACTCTCCTTTCGGGAAAGATCACTGATCTTCTCCTCCCAAAGGAAGATTGAAAGCCACAAGTCGTCAGGCTAATAAATACGAATCACTCTAATCCAGCAGACATCTCCCATTGTACCCAGACAATGCTGTTGTTGGCCGAGAACTATTAGCACCAGAGGGAAGATGCAGCCACATGTGGACTCCTTTCAGTTGTCGCCCATCTAAAAAAAAGTAAAAACAGGTTACGGCAGGACTTGTGAATAGGATAGCAATGGAAATAATCCTATACAGTAGAATGTACTTCTTTGTTTCTATGTATGTGCTGGGGTGTACACAATACATAAAATTAAAAGCCAATTAGATTTTCTCGTAGCCAGAGTGGCAAAAAGCTTCATGAATATAGAAGCAAAGAGTTAGCAGCTGGGCTGCCATGATTTTTTTACAGTGCAATTTATCTTGGCATCTATGCTATAGTACTATTAAAAAACGGCATTACCTTGAAATATAAATTATTTTCCAATTTTCTTTTTTTTCATTTGCTTGGAAAGTAACTTGGTAAAAAGATTGTGAGCCCTCAAGAATGTATTTATATGTGCCAGACAAAATTAATTTCTGCATTGCCTAAAATAAGGCATAATACTTTGTTACAACATTTTTAGGAGACAGTTGCACAAGGTTGTTGAAAAGCACTGTACCTAATCTACAGGTTTTTTTATATACTAAAAATGGTTTGAAAAAAATAAATAAATGCAATCCAATTATTATTGAATAACTCTTGAAAATACAGGATATTACAGTCAAAAGTATTATAACATGCCTTGTTTTCATGTAGTTTCAGAATTTTTTTACGTTTTTCGCACGCCATTGTTTCTCTTGCTTAGCCGATTTCGGATTGACGAAAAACCCCAAATATGGCTCAAAATCGCTTGTAACCTCACTCGCAGGCTTCCTGGCTCTTCCCCTGTGCTGTGTGTGAGCGTTATTATTTTTGTTAAATTACTTTGTTTGTTTTTTGTGTTTTTAGAGTTACGTGCTTGGCTCAAAGTTGCAACCCTCACAATCGCGTGCCTCAACTACTTGTCTGGATTTGCGAGGCTCGCATTGCAATGAGCGCCTTTGGCGCTCATTGCAGCCTAAGTCGCTGCGCAAAGGACGCAAAAGCGTAACCAACATCACAAATGTTACATACACTGACAACTATATATGTGATATATATATATATAGTAAATAAAAAGTACATCTGTGTTCACATTTGAATGTCTAAAACAAGTTAAAAAACCTGCTTCCACCTGAGAATTCCAAGAAAAACAGTTATTACACTGCATTCTGGGAAGCTGAGTTGGGACATGCAAATGTGCCCACAAATGCCTCGCTCTTAAATCCATAGCCATTATCAAACATGGCTTCCTTTAAGCTTATGCATGCTGTATTGCACAGCTTTTATGCAAAGCCAAGGTTGGATTAAACACAGGCTGAGTATCCAATCCATGTACAGCTGTTTCAAGCTTACTGACTATCATCAGCATGGAGCTGGATCTCAGCCTGTGTTATGGACTTTATGAGTAGGTAATTCACCACAACAATCATTTATTATATGGTGGGCAAAATATATATATATATATATACACACATTACAAAGTATAAAGTCATTTCATTGGTATGAGCCAAACTAAACTATAATTCATATCCTGTGTCCCTTTATGAAAGTTTTGACAGATGCCTGCAAAGCATGTACTGGCAGATGTGAGTTTCAGGGTCCGACATATAACACCTTTGTACAGTGGGTAGAGGGACGCTTACAGATACGTTTTCACAAGTGGTCTAGCCAAGTCAAAATTAGTCATCAACTTTATGTGTCACTAAGCTACTCCTCCCTAGATGGACACCAGGCACAGTATACAGGCACCTGCCATCTGGGTGGAGAGGAACAGACAGTAAATTAGATGAAAAACAGGTTCAAAGTAACTGTATAGCTGTATTATCTGCTCATAAAAGCTTGGTGTAATTATGGCTTTCCCATGTCACTGTCATACTATAATGCACTCCTTCTGGAAGGAGTGTAGGGATGTAATGAAGAAACTGACATTTTTTTAATTTATGGCTGAAATTATATCACACTGATAGAATATAGTACCCATCCAAGTATGTGTGTATATAAATATATGTATAGGTATATGTCTAATAAGGCGGCCTCTTCCTAGAGTGAGAGGGTACATAACTGGAAGTAGGGTGCTAGATACATGGAATAACCTGTCTGTGATGTGCTTAAGGCTATTCTGGAAATGAATGACATCACACATTGTGTTTTACTGCTGTCTAATACACACATACTTTATATTGTGTGTGTATATATGTGCCTTAGGGAGTTCAGCTGCACCTCACTGACGAGGCCCATAAAGGCCGAAACGCGTCTGTAGTTTGCTGTTTCTCCTGTTCAGTGTAGAATTGCCTGGTATTTCGGGGCTGGGTCACTCTTTTGAGTGGGACCAGACTGATGTACTACAGGATATTTCTCCCTGTGAAGGACACAAGTGAGCTAAAAGAGGTTGCTCTCAGAGTGGCTTATCATGGCCATAGAACTAACCTATTACGGTTGGTTCATTCTCTGATGAGCACCTCTGACTTAGTTGTTTTGTATATATATACAAATATCTGAATAATCTGATACCTGCAATACTCTGATTATTCATCTGGATTACTGGACATTCACTCTTCATTACTATATATATATATATATATATAAATAAATAAATAAATATATATATATATAGGGTATAGGTGTATGTATCTCCCATTGTTTACAGGCAGCCCATTCTCCTCCTCTCCTCATCACACCCTGTGTATGTGTGTGTATATATATATATATATATATATATTAATTATAGTACGTGTGTGTATATATCTCCTGCTGTGTAGTCCATTCCCCTCCTCACGGCCTGGACCCATGCCATGTCTATATATATGTGTAAATATATATATTGCAATACTCTTATTAATACTATTATTAATCTATATATCACATATACCGGTAATAGTTGTCAAACTGCGAGTCGTTGTCATGTTTTGGACGCTTTTGCGAAGCGAGAGCCCGCATTTGTGGAGATGGAGGCACCAACGTTGGCAAAAAAATACGAGACGCGGGACTTCGAAAAAAAAAAAACTTGCAAAACTACAAACTTAACGGTTGAACTGCGCACAGCGAAAAACATGAAAAAAAAATACAAAATACACACACAAATAAAAAAAAAACATTACACACAGCAAGGGGGGACAGCCAGGATGTCTGGGAGTCAGGTTACACGCAAATTTAAGTCCAATTTACAGAGTTTAGACACTCAAAATCCCCTAAGCAACAGAAAAAATGTCCGCCGAAACAAACGAGAAGGAGGCTACACGACCCCTAGGCATGCAAAACACCTCCAGGCACATACGACTTTTATACCAACCCATATGAGGTACAAAATACACTATTAGGACGCATAATCACCACACCCGCTTACCACCTACACAATCGCCGCCATTTTACAACACTAACTTAAACAATGTGGAACTACACATCTACACTAAAGGTTTGCCCTCGCGCACGCAGCCTATTTACACTACACACTGCACACATTGCTGACACTTACATCTCAACTCCACAACACTGCAAATTTACATTATATGCTGCAGCAACATCAAAACAGATTGCCAGCTCTTCAGCACATTGCTTGCTGCCTATATTAATTACAAATAGGTAAAGTATATTAATTTATGATTAAAAAAAAAAAACACACCACAGTATCGCAATAAATGAGAAAGCCCTTCACCGCGCGCCTCACAAGGAGCGCCAACGGTGCTCATAGGACACAAACTGCACCAGGGAGAGGCTTGCAATAAGCGCCGAAGGATCTCAGACGACCAAAACACTTACTGTCTGTGGCAAACAGCATTACCTGTCTTACAATTTTATTGCCCCGTCATTTTATTGCCCTGTTTTGATGGGCAAGTCGCTAGTAGATTTATGACTAAATTACTATATATATATATATATATATATATGTGTGTATACAGTATATATCTCCTATGGTTCCTCTGTGTGCAGTCCATTCTCCTCACTCCCTGTAACCCAAGCCCTGTTTCTGTGTGTATATATAGTATATGAGTGTATATATCTCCCATGATCCTCACCTCACACCCTGTATATATATATCTCATATAATAGTTTGTCGGTAACGCAATGTTAAAAGTTACGAGTTGCGCATGGACATTGAGCGCTGAAGGCGCTCAATGCAAGGCCCCAAAGTTACGGGTTTGCAGAGGTCTGCAATGAGCGCGCCCGTTAGATAGAGGGGATGCAATGAGCGCTGAGGGGAGGAAGATGGGGGAAGTGACAAAGGGGAAGGAGATAAAGGGGGAAAAAAATAACAGGACGGGGGGGGCAAAGAGACACTGAGGAGGGAGTGGGGGGAAAGAGACACTGAGGAGTTACTCGTAAGAGCACAGCAAATGCCGCGGTCAGTAATGAGCTGCAAAGCTGCGAGGCATGCGATAAGCGCCAAAGGTGCTCATCGCGAGGCCCATAAAGTAGAGGAGGAGAGCCTCGCATTTTGTGGCAAACAGCATTGCCAGGCTTAAAATTTTATTGCCGTTATTTTTGACGAGCAAGTTGCTAGTATATATATATTCTGTATATATATATATATATATATATATATATATATCCCATTCTCCTCTCTACCTGTGTGTTTATATATATTTATATATATATATATATAAAGATATATATATATATATATATATATATATATATATAGTGTGTGTATAACTCCCATGGTCCTCTTTTCACATCCTGTATATGTATATGAATATTTATGTATATACATATATATCCCTCCCTCTATATATATATATATATTATAGTGTATATATCTTCCATTATCCTCCCTCCCTATATATATATATATATATATATATATATATATACACACTATAATTCTAAATATATATTATAGTGTGTGTATAACTCCCATGGTATATATTTCCCATTATCCTCCCTCCCTGTATATATACACTGCCTTGCAAAAGTATTCACCCCCTTGGCATTTTTCGTGTTTTGTTGCCTCACAACCTGGAATTAACATGGATTGTTTGAGGATTTGCATCATTTAATTTACAGAACATGCACACGACTTTGAAGATGTTTTTTTTTTTTTTCATTGTGATGGAAACAACAAATAGGACAAAATCACAGAAACAGTCATAACTATTCAATACTTTGTAGAGCTACCTTTTGCGACAATCACAGCTCCAAGTCGCTTTGGGTAAGTTTCTATGAGCTTGCCACATCTTACCACTGGGATTTTTGCCCATTCCTCCTTGCAAAACTGCTCCAGCTCCTTCAAGTTGGATGGTTTGCGCTTGTGAACAGCAATCTTTAAGTCTGACCACAGATTTTCTATTGGATTGAGGTCTGGGCTTTGACTAGGCCAATCCAACACATTTACATGTTTCCCCTTAAACCACTCAAGTGTTGCTTTAGCAGTGTGTTTGGGGTCATTGTCCTGCTGGAAGGTGAACCTCCGTCCTAGCCTCAAATCACGCACAGAATGGTATAGGTTTTGCTCAAGAATATCCCTGTATTTAGCACCATCCATCTTTCCCTCAACTCTGACCAGTTTCCCAGTCCCGGCTGCTGAAAAACATCCCCATAGCATGATGCTGCCACCACCATGTTTCACGTGGGGATGGTGTTCTTTGGGTGATGTGATGTGTTGGGTTTGCGCCTGACATAGCGTTTTCTTTGATGGCCAAAAAGTTCAATTTTAGTCTCATCAGACCAGAGCACCTTCCTCCATACATTTTGGGAGTCTCCCACATGCCTTTTCCCAAACTCAAAACGTGCCGATTTGTTTTTTGCTGAAAATAATGGCTTTCTTCTGGCCACTCTGCCATAAAGCCCAACTCTATGGAGCCTACGGCTTATTGTCATCCTATGTACAGATACTCCAGTCTCTGCTGTGGAACTCTGCAGCTCCTCCAAGGTTACCTTAGGTCTCCCTGCTGCCTCTCTGATTAATGCCCTCCTTGCCCGGTCGGTGAGTTTTGGTGGGCGGCCGTCTCTTGGCAGGTTTGCTGTTGTGCCGTGTTCTTTCCATTTGGTTATGATAGATTTGATGGTGCTCCTGGGGATCATTAAAGATTTGGATACTTTTTATAACCTAACCCTGACTTGTACTTCTCAACAACATTGTCCCTTACTTGTTTGGAGATTGCCTTGGTCTTCATGGCAGTGTTTGGTTAGTGGTGCCTCTTGCTTAGGTGTTGCAGCCTCTGGGCCTTTCATAAAAGGTGTGTATATATAATTAAAGATCATGTGACACTTAGATTGCACACAGGTGGACATCATTTCACTAATTATGTGACTTCTGAAGGTAATTGGTTGCACCAGAGCTTTTTATGGGCTTCATAACAAAGGGAGTGAATACATATGCACATGCCAATTTTCTGTTTTTTATTTCTAAAAAAATGTTTTATGTATATATTTTTCTCATTTCATGTCACCAACTTAGACTATTGTGTTCTGATCCATCACATGAGATTCAGATTAACAAAACATTGAACTTAAGGCTGTAATGTAACAAAATAGGTAAAAAGTCAAGGGGGTTAATAGTTTTGTAAGGAAATAGGTATAATTTCTATATTACATTTTATATATCCCCCTGCCTCCTGTATATATATTACAGTGTATATATCTCCCATTATCCTGCATATATATTATAGTGTATATATCTCCCATTATCCTGCATATATATTATAGTGTATATATCACCCTGCCTCCTGTATATATATTACTAGCGACTTGCCCGTCAAAAAATGACGGCAATAAAATTGTAAGGCAGGTAATGCTGTTTGGTGGAGTCGCGCAGTGAAAGGGTGTTGTGTTTTTTTTTGTGTGTGTCTATTTGTTTGTGTATGATAGTGATATAGTTAATACATTAATAAATGAATATACTTTACCTATTTGGAAGTAATATATGCAGGAAGCATTGTGCTGAAGAGCTGACAATCTGTTTTGCTGTTCCTGCAGCATACAATGTAGGTTTGCACTGTTGTGGAGCTGAGGTGTGTCAGCAATGTGTGCAGTGTTTAGTGTAAATAGGCTGCGTGCGCGAGGGGAAGCCGTTAGGGCAGCTGTATACTTCCGCATTGTGTAAGTTAGTGTTGTAAAATGGCGGCTAATGTGTATGTGCTAGGCGGCTGTGTATAGCGTCCTTGCTAATGGTGTATGGTGTACTTCATGCGGCTTTTTGGAAAATCAGTATGTGCTTGGTGGTGTTTTGCGTGTTTAGGGTCCTGTAGTCTCGTTTTCGTTTTTTTTGGCGCCCATTTTTTCTCTCGCTTCCGGGATTTTCGTGTGTCTAAACTCGTGAATTTGGACTTAAATGGAGGTGTAACTTCACTTGCAGAGGTCCTGGGTGCCTCCCCCTTGCTGTGGGTAAGTTTTTTTATGTGTTTTTTGTGTGTATTTATTGTTTTTTGACTGTTTTCCGTTGCGGGCGGTCCGGCCGATAAGTTCGTATTTTTGCAAGGTCGTAATTGTCCCTGCCTCAAATTTTTGTCTTTTAAGTCCGTAAATGTGCATCGGGTCGTATTGTTGGTAAAGTGCCGCTTGTGTTGGTGTTTGCAAGCGTGTGTGAGGCGCCTTTGAGCCTCCACTTCCGCAAATTCGGCCCCTCGCTTCGCTACGCGAGCTCGCAAAGCATGACGACGATTCGTAGTTTGACAACTATTATATGTGATAGTGTATATATATATCTCCCATTCCCCTGTATATATTATAGTGTATATATCACCCTGCCTTCTGTATATATTATAGTGTCTATATATCTCCCATTCCCCTGTATATATTATAGTGAATATATCACCCTGCCTTCTGTATATATATATATATTATAGTGTCTATATATCTCCCATTCTCCTGTATATATTATAGTGTATATATCACCCTGCCTCCTGTATATATACTATATTATATATATATCACCCTGCCTCCTGTATATATATTATAGTGTCTATATATCTCCCATAGTCCTCTCCCCAGCCTCATTCTCTACTCCCTCCCTGTATATATATTTCTATATTACAGTGTATATATATCTCCCATTCTCCTGTATATATTACAGTGTATATATATATATATTTATATATCTCCCATAGTCCTCTCCCCAGCCTAATTCTCTACTCCCTCCCTGTATGTATATATTTCTATATTACAGTATATATATATATATATATATATATCCCATTCTCCTGTATATATTATAGTGTATATATCACCCTGCCTCCTGTATATATACTATATTACAGTGTATGTATATATATATATATATATATATATATATATATATATATATATATCCCATAGTCCTCTCCCCAGTCTCCTTCTCTACTCCCTCCCTGTATATATATTTCTATATTACGGTGTATATATATATATATATATATATATATATATATATATATATATATCCCATAGTCCTCTCCCTAGCCTCATTCTCTACTCCCTCCCTGTATATATAGTTCTATATTACGGTGTATATATATATATATCTCCCATTCTCCTGTATATATTACAGTGTATATATATATATATATATATCTCCGATTCTCCTGTATATATTACAGTGTATACATATCTCCCATAGTCCTCTCCCCAGTCTCCTTCTCTCCTCCCTCCCTGTAACCCTAGCCCCGGCTCGATGTGCAGGTGTGCGGGCCCTGGAGCGGCTCACAGGCCGAGGTGCTGGAATGTAAAGCCTCATTTCTCCCCTGTGCTCCCCCCTCCCTCTCTCTCCCGTGATTGACAGGTCGCGTCTCCATGGCAGCCGCCTCGGCGGCGCCGGCCCAGGGACAAGAGGCTCTGGGAGTGGGCTGGACATGAATGGGGAGCGGGGAGGGGGCGGTGACGTCACGGGGGCTGGCGCCAGAGAGTCTGCAGGCAGCCCCGGCTTGTCCCTCTCTCATTCTCGTTTGGTGCCAATTCATCACCTGTCAGGGGGATCACTCAGGGGGTGTCAGGCGAAATGTACACAGCTGTGAGAACAAAAAGAGGAGGGAAAAGAAAGAAAGGCAGAGACTTCCAATGGAGCCAGATGTGTGTGGGGGAGAGAGATCCCCGGCCTGATGACATGCAGCCCCTGCCCCCTCTCAGTGTATGGGATGTGCACCACAGTGATATAGAGTTGACTCTCCCACCATAGTGTGTGGGGGAAGACAGCTAGAGACCCCCAGCATTATGACACGCAGCCCCTGCCCCTCTCAGTGTACGAGATATAGAGAGACTCTCCCGCCATAGTGTGTGAGGGAAGAGAGCTGGAGACCCCCAGCATGATGACATGCAGCCCCTGTATGGGATGTGCACCACAGTGATATAGAGGGGACTCTCCCGCCATAGTGTGTGAGCGCTCAGTGTAGTACATGTATGGGATGCCTGTGCACCACTGCATAGCATCACATGTGTGGGGAATAGAAACACCGCGATAATACTGACGAGACTCTCCCACCATAATATGTGTGTGAGGTGATCCTGACAGGACAGGGGCTGCAGGTGGGGGACAGTACAGCAAGGGTTCCTGTGAGGCACTAGAAGGACAATATTACAATGTAATTAATAAAGTTCAATTGCAATAAGTTTCATTTATTGTATACAAGAAAGATAAACAGCCTTTTATATGTATTAAACAATTTTAGTGACATGGGACTGTATATATATATATATATATAGTTATGAAGCGTGAGGTAGCCGTGAGCGTCTAGTAATTACATAATTAATAGAGTATTGCGGTATATAGTGATACCTAACTAAAATGTCAAATAAAACGGTATGTTACATAGTAATTTAGGTTGAAAAAAAGACTTCAGTCCATCAAGTTCAACCTTTTTAGATCTCTGATCTGCAATACACAGATTTATTGTTAATTGATCCAGAGGAAGGCAAACAGAAAAAAAAACAGTGAAACTGACAATTGTCTCAACACGGGAAAAAATATAAAATTCCTTCCTGACCCCAGATACTGGTGATTGGATTCATCCCTGGATCAATACTCCCTCTCTATTTATCCAGGATTTATCCCTTAATGCCCTTTTTATTTAAACATATATCCAATCCCTTTTTAAAGTTAATCTTTTTACTTCTAATCTCAAACGATACGATGGGCCCCTTGTCAGTTCCCTTGACAAAGTCTTAAATGACTTTTTTTCTAGAGTAAATAAGTTTAATTTTGTTAGTCTTTCTTCATAACTTAGCCCATCCATTCCCTTTATTAGCTTTGTTGTCCTTTTCTGTACATTTTCCAGCTCTAAAATGTCCTTTTTAAGTAGTGGTGCCCAAAATTGTACTCCATATTCCAAATGAGGGCGTACTAGAGATTTGTATAGTGGGAGAATTATATTTGTTTCCGTTGCCTCTATACCCTTCTTAATGCATGCTAATATTTTACTTGCCTTTGCAGATGCTGCTTGGCATTGAGCACTGTTGGCTAGGAGGTTGTCCACAAGTTCTCCCAAAACCCTTTCAATATCCGATACCCCTAGATCTGCTCCATTAAGATTATAAATTGCATGGCTATTTTTCCTTCCCAGATGCATAACTTTACATTTATTCATATTAAATCTCATCTGCCACTTAGATGCCCATTCCTCTAATTTATGGAAATCCATTTGGAGGGAAAGTACATAATTTTCTGATTTAATTACCTTGCACAACTTTGTGTCATCAGCATAAATGGAGACACCACACTCCAATCCCACTTCCAAGTCATTAATAAATATGTTAAAAAGGAGGCGACCTAGTACTGAGCCCTGAGGACCCCACTTACCACATTAGTCCAATCGGAGTATGTTCCATTTACAACAACCCTTTGCTTCCTGTCTTTTAGCCAGCTCTCAATCCATGAGCAGATATTTATGGCAATTCCGGTATCCCTTAGTTTGCTCAATAGTCTCCCATGTGGAACTGTATCAAAAGCCTTTGCAAAATCCGAATAGACTACATCCACTGAGTTGCCTTGATTCAAGTTCCTACTAACCTCCTCATAGAAACTAATTAGGTTTGTTTGACATGACCTATCCTTCATAAACCCATGTTGTCTCCTACTTATAATCCTGTTTGAATAGACATACTCCTGTATATTATCCCTTATTAACCCTTCTAAAAGCTTTCGCGCTACCAAAGTAAGACTCACTGGTCTATAATTCCCCGGAGCTCTTGCTCCCTTCTTAAATATAGGTATCACTTCTGCCTTTCTCCATTCATCTGGTAGAGACCATAAGCCTTATTAAATTGCGATTTGGCAAATTTAAAAGGGCTCTATTAAAGCACACAGCATATTTATTTTACAAAAGTTTTTAGTTAGTGAAGACCTTGCTTTTGCATAGAAGTTCACTAACTAAAAACTTCTGTAAAAAAATATGCTGTGTGCTTAAATAGAGCCCTTTTAAATTTGCCGAATTGCAATTTAATAAGGCTGCATGTGTTAAGTGAATCCTGAAAAATTAGATATAATGGTTTTGCTATTACAGAGCCCAGTTCCCTCAGTACCCGTGGATGTATTCCATCAGGAATACTCAGATTATTATTATATCTATCTTATCAAAATAAATGTACATTTGTGTTTACATCTGAATGTCTTAAATTGTTAAACATATTTTATGCTCAGAAATGCCAGAAAGAAAAAGATATTGCACTGCACTCTGGGAAACTGGGCTGGGACATGCAAATGAGACTACAATGCATTTCACTCGTTAATCCAAAACCACTATATACACCCTATGCCACCTTATAGGCATATGCTTGGGGTATTACACAGCTTTAAAGCATAGCACAGGGTGGATTATGCAGGAGTTAGGAGACATACCCATAGACAGTTGTTTCAATCTTAAAATGGATTTCATCAGTGTTGGACTGGTTCTTAACTTGTGCTGTATATATGTACACTAGCGACTTGCCCATAAAAAAATTATGGCAATTAAATTTAAGCCTGGCAATGCTGTTTGCCACACAACCTGAGCACCTTCGGCGCTCATCGTGAGCCCCCCCCGCGCGTCTACTTTACGGGCCTCGAGATGAGCGTCACAAAAATAACGGCAATAACATTTGAAGCCTAGCAATGGTGTTTGCCACACATTGCATGTCTCCCCCCCCGCCCCCCAACCAGCCTGCCTCGCGATGAGCACCTTTGGCAGACATCGCAGGCCTCGCAATGAGTGCCTTTGACGCTAATAGCGATCCCCCTCTACTTCCTCCCTGTGTCTCTTCTCCTCTCCCTTCCCTGTATCTCTTCCCCACCTCCTCTCCCTCCCGTGTCTCTTCCCCCTCTTCTCCCTCCCCTATGTCTCTTCCCCCTCCCTCCCTTGTGTCTATTATTATATTAAGGTACATTGTATTCTCATTTGCATGTCCCCGCCTGCTAGACATGCAAATGGGCTTATTAATGTATTATTCATTTTCTATATATATATATATATATATATATATATATATATATATATATATATATATACATTCCCCTTTTTGAGACAAATCAATGTTTCAATGGGGATTTTTTATGTTTGCTTTCTTTTGAATCAATTAACAAATAACAATTAATCTGCATATTGTAGATCAGAGAAGATCTAAAAAGCAGGGGTGTAGGAGCCAGAATAATTCTGGGGGGGATACAGCTCACTGTATACACATTCTGTAATATAGCTTATACAGTATATACATACATACATAGAAAAATCAACCTCAATTACTTAACACATACTCACACACACATATATATATATATATATATAAAGATCTGGCCACATCACACTAGGTTACATAAGATGAGTGTCCCTTGAAGTCCTTTTAGTGTAACCTTCCCATACAGTGTGATCTATACCCTTATTACCCCGTTGTGCTGTGATACAGGCTGCTGTAACTAGCAATTTCTAGAAATCATTATTTATGTCCCTTATTTGATTACCTGTGAAACGGTTCTCGCAGATTGTATCTTTAAAATACCCATGAATTTAAATGGGGATTTTTATAGGTACGATCCGATAAGCTTTTCACAGATAATAAAACATGCCTGACACAGTTACAGTGTAATTACTGAATAACATGGCGCCCACCAAGTACTGAAAGGTAATATTGCAATGGATTTTGGGACAGCTTCGTGACCATGGAGTCCATGAAGCTGAAACGGTTTTTGCTGCTGAAATGACTTTGCAATATCCAGTGCGAAGGCCCAGGCCTAGGGCAGCACGGGTTCTGAACAGAATATCATGATTATAATACATGATAAGGGACGTAACTAAAAAAGGAAAGCTCATAGAGCCCAACATGGAGAAGTATGGCCCAAGTTTAATAAGACACTAATAAACATCTACTTACAAGATATATTCTTGATTTGCATCAATAACATTTCCAGAACACTTCAAATACAATTCAGCATTGTCTTGCAAGATAATTGCTATTAACCTTCTCCTTACCAACGCGTTTCGTATAAGAACTTAATCAGGTTTTTTTTAGTGGTGTTTAGTATTTATATATCCTACATATGCCAAAAATAAGATAACTCTTGGAAGTTATATTTTATTGTGGATTTTTTTCCACACCACCAAATGCATATCTTATCTCTGTCCAAACATAGGTCACAAATCAGGGACAAGGAAAAAAATGGCTCCCCACAGGTAAGCATAATTACATTTAATAGTAATAAAGTCAGTCATTTGTATTTTTTAAATGCATTTGGCCCATTATGTATTATTGCACACAATGTTGGAATCTAAACATGGATGTTTTTTTTAAAGTAAAATATACTATTGCTTTGTTTATTTTGAACGTATTATTAACATATTTAAATAACTATTTTGTATATCGTCTAGATTAATCTAATACTAACTGCAGTATTAGAAATGTTACGTATTGAGGCCCCGTTATCTATATCAGGTGATTATGGAAATTTGGAAACGGGTTTCTTGGTATATTAAGCGGCTCCTAGTAGTAAATTACTTTATCTCAACCCATGTACAAGGTTTCTCAGGTATAAACTAAATAGACACTGGGAAGTAAACAGATAAATCTTTTTATTTATTTATATTTATGTTAAGAAATCTCTGAGCGGCACGGAATTGTATAAATGTAGGGACCATTACAAGAAATAACTTCATTACATTAATCCTATATCTGACCTTGTGTAAGTGGCCAAAAACAAGTTTCAAAATGTTTTTAATTAAAAAATATTTTTTAAGTGACACCCTCAAATGCAAGATCTATGCTTAAGAGCGTTATTGCACTTTTATATACTAAAAAATCGTATTGTCCATGCTTCCAGATACCGTCCAGTACCCACAAATTGGAGCGAAATTAGTATATTGTATTGTTTCATATATACTATATGAGGAAGACCAGAAGGACGTGTCTGATTTTTTTAGTTCCATTGGAATACATTACAAAGTGGTACCGCTAAGTATTACTACACTGTTGCAAATTGAAGTTGAGCAGAGGAAGTGGATAGCTTACAATAAACCAAACCCCAAAATGCCAGTTTACTGGCGTTTACTGCTAAGGATTCTGGGTAGTGACATGCAAATTATACTTTATACAGTTATTTTTTGCATAGGTACAATGCTCTCATGTTGTCTTTACAAAAATGCCACAACCCAGAATCCTTAGCGGCACGGTTTACTGCCTATTTGTTACATGTGGGTGTGCTCTAAATTATAGTTGGGAGGATCTCAATAAAAATATTGTTACTAACCATGACTTTTATAGTATATATATATATGGTGAATTGGATTTAAGAGTAAGATACATTATATCCTCATTTGCATGTCCCCGCCCAGTCTCCCAGAGTGCAGTACAATCACTATTTCTAGAAAACCTGATAAAGAAATTCGTTTTTTTTAAAAAAAATTTAGACTGGAATGACGAAAAAAAAAAAAAAAATATATATATACAAATACAATGTCCAAACAAGTCATGCTAGAGACAAATACAATTTAAATCAGGGGCAATGAATTGCAAACCTGTAACACGTTAAAATACTTGAGAAAAAGTAAAATAATAGAAAAGTAACTTAGCAGAGCTTATGTTGCTGACTCTGGATGATGACACATATCATAATTACATATTTCTATCCTTTTGTGTGCCTGTAATACCTAGTAATGCACCACATGGCTCAAGGTGTTATATATAATAGGATCAGGCTCCCTGCAGAATAATGAAGGGCGCTCTAATTAATTGCCCATTTATGTGCTTGTACAATGCAGAGAGTTAATAGGATGTCAGATTCTTAGAGGACATTGACTGGCACTGCCAAGATTGCTTGGGAATAGGAAGATGTTTATTTATGGTGACTCCATCCTTAAACATTCGGGCGACAACATTACTGTCAAAACAAAATCTGTTCCACGGAGCAGTGACAGCCAACATTAGAGAGTGGATGGAGCCACGTGTGTGTGTGACATTTGGAGGCATGCGGCTGGAGGCTCCCAGGCCTGATCCCAGGCTCGGTTTCCTGCCCGTGACCTCAGATGGCTGCGGCCATCCTGTATCAATCTGGGAACCGGCTTCACCTCCTCCTGATCTCAATATGGAAGCATGATAAGGGCTTGAGTCAGTGCACAGCACCACCCATGGGCACTATCACTGCAGAGAGGTGGCCTCTGTCACTACAAGCCAAGGCAAACTACAGCTGTCATACTGACATTATACAGTGAGAAGAAAGCCCACCAGAACACTATTACACAAATATAATTACAATTGGTCGTTAGATACCAGAGCTTGAAAGCTGAGTTTTAAGCAAAATGAAAATAAACTCTCTCTTATAATGAACATGTCGAAAAAAATATCCATTATAAAGCATTAGACTTATTGTTTATTGTTTTTATTGTTTATTTTTTTTTTCATTTTTAAAATTGTATTTTTTTACGCTTATCATAATCTTGGAATCTCTTTATTATTGCTGTAAACCAAGAATTTATCTTATATATATATATATATATATATATATATATATATATATATATATATATTTATATTTATTTTTATTTATTTTTTTGGTCACATTTAAACATCTAAAATAAGTTAAAA
The DNA here is from genome assembly GCA_027410445.1 of Discoglossus pictus. Classification (NCBI taxonomy): domain Eukaryota; kingdom Metazoa; phylum Chordata; class Amphibia; order Anura; family Alytidae; genus Discoglossus; species Discoglossus pictus. Next base: position 397,275,786 of record CM050165.1, read on the forward strand.
AGATATTTCCTGCTCAAGATTTGGAGAAATACATTTATTGCACTGCATTCTGGGAAATTGGGTGGGACATGCAAATGAGCCCACAAAGATATAGATATACTTCACCATATTCGTTTCTTATTCTAGTTATTTTTCCTTATCTCCCATTTGGAGAGGTTGTTTCTTGGAATAGTAGAGCTGAAGAATTTCTGCTGAACCTGAACATGTTTAGTTCTACAATCAATACCAACTATAAGACTCACCTTCGTCATCTGCTTTATAAGATCTCACCTATTTTCCTGGAAGGGTGGGTAAGTATTGTTTTAGTCAGCAATATTTTTCTTGGCATATTAGTTATATTGTGCGCCTGGTGTATTCAGTATTTAACGTTTCTCCTAGAAACAGGTCAGTAGAAGATTGTATGCAATGTATTTGTTTGTCTCTTATTATAAAGAACTTGTAACCTGCCCGTCATAAATGATGGTATTATATGTTATGTTAAATTGTCTGTCCTGTATCTCTCTGTGCGCCCTCTCCCTCCCTCTGTGCACCCTTTCTCTCTGTGCCCTGTCTCTCTCTCTGTGGGCCCTCTCTTTGTGTGTGTGCTCTCTCTCTCTCTGTGCCCTCTCTCTCCCTGCCTCCCTCCTCTCTCTCTGCCCTGCCCTCTCTCCATCACTGTCTACCTCTCTCCCTGCATCCCTCCTCTCTCTCTGCCTGCCTCCCTCCTTCCTCTGTGCTCCCTTTCCTCTCTCACTGCCTCCCTCCTCTCTCACTGCCTGCCTCCCTCCTTCCCACTCTCTTCCCTTCCCTCTCTCCCTGCCTCCCTCCTCTCCCTCTGCCTCCCTCCTTCCCACTCTACTCCCTTCCCTCTCTCCCTGCCTCCCTCCTCTCCCTCTGCCTCCCTCCTTCCCACTCTCTTCCCTTCCCTCTCTCCCTGCCTCCCTCCTCTCCCTCTGCCTCCCTCCTCTCCCTCTGCCTCCCTCCTTCCCACTCTACTCCCTTCCCTCTCTCCCTGCCTCCCTCCTCTCCCTCTGCCTCCCTCCTTCCCACTCTCTTCCCTTCCCTCTCTCCCTGCCTCCCTCCTCTCCCTCTGCCTCCCTCCTTCCCACTCTGCTCCCTTCCCTCTCTCCCTGCCTCCCTCCTCTCCCTCTGCCTCCCTCCTTCCCACTCTACTCCCTTCCCTCTCTCCCTGCCTCCCTCCTCTCCCTCTGCCTCCCTCCTTCCCACTCTGCTCCCTTCCCTCTCTCCCTGCCTCCCTCCTCTCTCTCTGCCTGTCTCCCTCCTTCCCACTCTGCTCCCTTCCCTCTCTCACAGCCTCCCTCCTCTCTCTCTGCCTGCCACCTTCCAACTCTGCTCCCTTCCCTCTCTCCCTGCCTGCCTCCCTCCCTCCTCTCTCTCTCCCTGCCTCCCTACCACTCTGCTCCCCTCCCTCTCTCTCTCTGCCCCCTCCTACAATTCAAACTAGCCGCAATTCGATGTTGAATTGGACGCAACTGCGCATGTGCGTCCCTGTCTGGCATGTGCATTTGGCCGCTATGTAGCGCCAGTAGCTTGTGAATAACTCCTGCGCAGAACGCACCTCGTATGCGTTACTCACAAGCTACTATTTTATAGAGGATACTGACGGGTGGAACAAGAACCTGGACCTGTCATCTCTGTGGCGCAACTTTAGGGTTCAAAACTATCTTAGAGTCCACTATATTTTTAGATGCTTTTCCTGACTCAATTAACAAAGAGAAAAACATTTGCTTAGAAACAGTAAACAGTAATTAGTCGCATATATAGAGTGCATTAATTGTATTCAATAGAACTATCTCTGGGTAGTGTATGGCAGGGCTGGGTAAAGCAGCTCAGTCTATGGGAGAGATTCACTAAGCACCACAGGGGCTGCAATGTGGTTTATAGAAGGCTGCAATGTCTATTTCTTCTGGAGAAAACTGCAATGCAGCACCCCTTCTCTACCAGTATGTGCATATTATATATATTGGATAATTGTATTAATGTTTGCTGTCCCTTTAATGCGTCATATTCCATTCGGATATTGCTCCTCGTGCTCTAATCTTTATTCCCTTCTCAGTCACATGTGGAAATAATGTATTCTTTGAAGCTTAAACAGAAAAGCAGATTGTTATGGGAGACAAGAAAACATCGTGACACTTATAGCTCATCCCTGTATTAAAGGGACAGCGTCATACATAAGCACATTTACTATGGTGAACTGAAGTAGTATTCTACATATAATGGCTGTTTTTTCACATACAAAATTTGTTGTTAAAGTAATCTTGTGTATTAGACGCCAGTAACGACACAGATGGGTTCCCTGGTGGTCCTTCGGTTAGGATTCGGTGCTTTCACTCTGTGATCTGGGTTTGATTCCAATCGGGGAACCAAGATGTCACACTACCCTGAAGCCAAGCAGGCTTGGGCCGGATCAGTACTTGGATGGGAGACCACTTAGGAATACCAGGAGCTGTATGCGGTGGCCCACTGGAGAAGGAACTGGCAACCCACTCCAGCATCTCTGCCATGAATACCAATTTGATCTGCCTGGTTTGTTGCAGTCCATGTGGTCACGGAGAGTTGGACATGACTGAACAACGCTAAACAACCCAACAGGTTTTGCTATATAAGTGTCATGAAAACAAGGTTTTACCAGTAGAAACAGAAAGTTAGAAAACGATTTCTCAGAACTAAATCTGAAAAATTAAATTAAAACTGGACATTGTGGGACACTTATATTAATAGAACAAATAATCCATATCCTGCTTCGCTTGTAAGGATTTATTTAGTTTTTTTATTCCGGTATTTGTTACTTTTCTGTGTTTTATGAAAATATACGACGGTATGTAAAATGCTGAGTGAGGTGTTTTTTTATGTATTAAATGCAAATTATATGAATTTTATTTTTTATAAGTATTTCATTGTTGATGTCTTTACTGTTGGAGATCACCTCCGACTCATCCAAAGCACCACAAGAATGCCACAAATACATAAACATAAACAACTTTTACATTTACTATAATTAAAGTATATTCAGTTATAAAACGTACATATAAAACACTTTACATCCCTCATATTGAACGTGATTCCTCCGCTCATCCTTTTTTTTAACTTTTCTCATTCAATTTGTATGTTCCTGTTTCCATCTTTATGAGATGTGCCAGTGCCTATAATTAAAGGATAATAATACATTCTGTCACATACAGTCATAAAAACATATTTGTGAGCATTGAGTAACTCATTGGGACGTGTAAAACAACGTCATTAAACATCGGCAGGAGTTTGATTTTTATAATTAGTGTAATAATTTATAGTATAGTGTTTTTAGCTCTGATGTAAAGTGGGACGGCTGCTTGGGTTATATATTTGTATATGGCGGGACAAACGAGGGGGGCGCAGATTTAACCTGTGGCTTTAGACTGGAATATGCACACTCATAAAAGTACAGTTTGTACAGAGCCGATATGCTGATCCATAATAAAGATCTCTTTCATGTAAGGGTGAACGCCTCCTAATTCTCTGTCAAACAAAGGAACAGAGGAATTGGTGCCAAAACTCTGACTCCTGGATGATGTCATCTGCACCTGAAAAAGTCATGGTGATGTCATACAGGAGTCATCTGGCATTAGGGCAAAAACCTTGATCCACAATATTTAAGATTAATCTTATATCATGATTGTTCTGCTTCTGTATCCAAGACATATATATATATATATATATATATATATATATATATATATATATATATATATATTTACTATAAAAGCAGACATGGTTGGTAAAAATTTTTATTGAGATCCACTCAACTGTAATTATGAGCCATTTAGAGCACACCCTCATGTAATAAATAGGGTGTAAACCGTGTAAAGACAACATGAGAGCATTGTACCTGTGCAAAAAATATATATGTATAAAGTGAAGGGAGGCAGAAAGTGTCATATTTTGAGTCTAATTTGCATGTCACTACCCAGAATCCTTAGCACCAAATGCAGTATTTGCTGAATATGGCCAAGAGAAAAATTGGCATTTTTGGGTTTGGTTTATTGTAAGCTTCCAGCTATAAATCAGTTTAGATCTGAAGTTTGATGCTATCCATTTCATCTGCTCAACTTCAATTTGCAACAGCGTAGTAATACCACATTGTAATGTATTCCAATGGAACTAAAAAATATCAGACACGTCCTTCTGGTCTTCCTAATATAATATGTATATGAAACAATGTTACATTTTTTTTTTTTTATAATATCAGAAAAAGTCACTAAGAATAAGGACAATAAAAAAACGTAGACAGTCATTGATGTCCCCACAGAAGTATTATGAAGAAAAAAGAACAATCCAATGTTTTTTTCCAGTCAATGGACCATCACCAGGGTGAGTGGTGATGGGTCCACTAATCTGGAATGAAATGTTGATTTTTTCTTGCATAATACACTGTTAATTTTGAAGAACTTTGCATTCTGCCTCTACATTGTCCATTTTGTTGATGTACCTTCTGGAGACACATTTCCTTACCGAGGGCCTGACCTGACATTTCCACTAGCAGTTACATTATCTGACCACTAGGGACAGATAACAAATTACACACCTGAGCCATTCACCTCACAATGTCACATACCATCCTACCTAAGTAAACTTTCACTTTCTTCCTCACCATTGCTATCCTCTATCTGTTCCTCCCCAAGTTACTGCCTCTTCCATCCCCTTTAGATTGTAAGTAGCAAGTTTTGAATCTTGTAGGGTGCTTTGGAAAAAAAGCACTTCCTGCAAAGATTCTAAGCTCAAAACAGGGGCTTCCATTTTTCTGCAGTTTGTTAAAATTATATTCTTCCTTGTCCTTATCCCCTGTACAGCGCTACAGAATATGTTGGTGCGATACAAATAAAGATTAATTAATATATATATATATATATATATATATATATATATATATATATATATACATATATACAGGTATACCCCGGTTTGCACTACCCCACTGAGCGCTGTTTCACAATAGCACTCTTTCTGCTCCCAGTCTCTGTAGAGTAGCAAATCTTATGATATCGCTCAAAATTGCATTGCAGGCATTTATATCCCTGCTTATCTATTATATAAATAGGGATTTATCTCACTTATTTAATATGGGGTGGTGAAGTGATAAGCCACAAGAGCATGCTCAGTTGGATAAATAATAATTGTCACAGAGACTTTGTGTTAAAATCATATCATACCCAACATACACCTACTGGGCATGCTCTTGTGGCTTATCACTCCCATAGTAAGAGAATATATATCAAGTGACATAAGTCATTAGAGAAGAAGGAGGATCTGTTCATGTAATTTATGCTTAAAGTACCCAAATATCTAACAACTGCATTGCACATTTTAGTAACAACCAATAATAATTGTGTTTATTTGCGCACTTGTAATGTCTGCAATGATTGGATCTTTGCTGTCCCACGTTAGCGAGCATGCTCAGTCTTTGCAGCTACATATGGCTTTACACTAAACACAATACAGCCCCATTAGAGAGAGTGTGTGATTAAAAGATTAACATTGCGGAATTCAATATCAATATAATTAGACAATACATTTTGGAATATGTTCAATTAATTTAGATTGTCAATTTGCACGTTTTTTTTGGTTTGATTTTATGCACTTTAGAGCTCTTTTCGTTTGCAATGTATTAATATTATATTTTCCTTGTACTTAACCCCTTGTATAGAGCTATGGTGGCAAATTAAGGATAATAATAAAATAATCATTATCACCTATAAGTTTAAATAAATATTTGTAACTTTAACATGTAAAGAGGTGCGATTCCAGAAGCTTTCTCATGGCCATTTATTACGTGTTTGGTTCCGTAACGCGATTACCCATCACAGCTTAGGATAAATCCACGGCACATATGTTCAGTGTAACCGTGTCTTTATTCAAATGAAGCATGTTCCCAGCATTCATGGTACGATGAGCCAGGCTACTAATGAGAGTAAAAACAAGTCAGAATCCCTCACTCTCCAAATGAAACGGGAGCGATGTTAATTCATAAACATATAGCAGATTGTGGCTATTCATGAGCTGCCAGTGCAGCGCGACACAGCGACTACAAGGTGAACAACCTCTTTGTTTGTTAGCACTCCTGATTCAAAAGGTCATATGCAAACACCTGATGTACTAGTGCATGAATACTGTATGCACACCTGCAAGTGCGCTCTTTATAGCTGGGTGTATAGAGGTAGGCGCCATCATAAAAACCAAAACAAGAAAGATCAGTTCTGTGCTGTGATGGTGAGATATACAGGTGCTAGGAGTTGGGTACGTGTATATGGGACGCATGGTAATAGATATACATGGCGGCGCGGGAGATCTGGATTATTTAACTGTACTAAAACATTTACTCTTTTATTAGAGATTGTCAGTGAGCGTTACCGGATATGCAAATCAGGAAAGAGAGAGGCTTTTACTTAGCTGCTGATATATACGTTAATTATATAAATGAGAATAATGTTGTCACAGAAGGTGTGTGCTAGAGGTCAGTTGGGTCCTTTCCTTTTATAGTCGCGCGCGCGTGTCCGTGCGCTGCGCCACAGTGGTAAAGTGGTGAACATGAGGTAGTGCAGGCAAAGAAACTTGTATCCCCCTCCGACGTGCCGCATAAGGTGTGCGGACAGAAGAGGCCTTGAGCTATGAGAGGCGCGCTAGAGGCCCAGGGTGGCCGAGTGTCCACGCCGAATACAGCCCCTATCCCTTTACAGTTCCCCTGTCCCGCTTCAGCCACCTATTCCACCTCAGCCCCCTATCCCGCTACAGTCCCCCTGTCCCTCCTCAGCCCCCTATCCCACTACAGTCCCCCTGTCCCTCCTCAGCCCCCCTATCCCTCTACAGTCCCCCTGTCCCTCCTGAGCCCCCTATCCCTCTACAGTCCGCCTGTCCCTCCTCAGCCCCCCTATCCCTCTACAGTCCCCCCTGTCCCTCCTCAGCCCCCCTATCCCTTTACAGTCCCCATGTCCCTCCTCAGCCCCCTATCCCTCCTCAGCCCCCTATTCCTCTACAGTCCCCCTGTCCCTCCTCAGCCCCCCCTGAAGGGGTTAACAACTACTGATTAGGAAGTCCCAACACCCCCTATCCCTCTACAGTCCCCCTATCCCTCTACAATCCCCCCTTTCCTTACTCAGCCCACCTCTACAGTGCCCATGTCCCTCCTCAGCCCTCTATCGCTCCTCAGCCCCCTATCCCTCTACAGTCCCCCTGTCCCTCCTCAGCCCCCCTATCCCTCTACAGTCCCCATGTCCCTCCTCAGCACTCTGTCCCTCCTCAGCACTCTATCCCTCCTCAGCCTCCTATCCCTCTACAGTCCCCCTGTCCCTCCTCAGCCCCCCTATCCCTCTACAGTCTCCCCTGTCCCTCCTCAGCCCCCTATCCCTCCTCAGCCCCCTATTCCTCTACAGTCCCCCTGTCCCTCCTCAGCCCCCCCTATCCCTCTACAGTCCCCCTATCCCTCTACAATCCCCCCTGTCCCTCTACAGTCCCCATGTCCCTCATCAGCCCTCTATCGCTCCTCAGCCCCCTATCCCTCTACAGTCCCCCTGTCCCTCCGCAGCCCCCCTATCCCTCTACAGTCCCCATGTCCCTCCTCAGCACTCTATCCCTCCTCAGCCCCCTATCCCTCTACAGTCCCCTTGTCCCGCCTCAGCCCCCCTATCCCTCTACAGTCCCCCCTGTCCCTCCTCAGCCCCCCTATCCCTCTACAGTCCCCCTGTCCCTCCTCAGCCCCCCTATCCCTCTACAGCCCCCCTGTCCCTCCTCAGCACTCTATCCCACTACAGTCCCCCCTCAGCCCCCCATCCCTCTACAGTCCCCCTGTCCCTCCTCAGTCCCCCTATCCCTCTACAGTCCCCTTGTCCCTCCTCAGCCCCCCTATCCCTCTACAGTCCCCCTGTCCCACCTCAGCCCCCCTATCCCTCTACAGCCCCCCTGTCCCTCCTCAGCACTCTATCCCACTACAGTCCCCCTGTCCCTCCTCAGCTCCCCTATCCCTCTACAGTCCCCCTGTCCCTCCTGAGCCCCCTATCCCTCTACAGTCCGCCTGTCCCTCCTCAGCCCCCCTATCCCTCTACAGTCCCCCCTGTCCCTCCTCAGCCCCCCTATCCCTTTACAGTCCCCATGTCCCTCCTCAGCCCCCTATCCCTCCTCAGCCCCCTATCCCTCCTCAGCCCCCTATTCCTCTACAGTCCCCCTGTCCCTCCTCAGCCCCCCCTGAAGGGGTTAACAACTACTGATTAGGAAGTCCCAACACCCCCTATCCCTTTACAGTCCCCCTATCCCTCTACAATCCCCCCTTTCCTTACTCAGCCCACCTCTACAGTGCCCATGTCCCTCCTCAGCCCTCTATCGCTCCTCAGCCCCCTATCCCTCTACAGTCCCCCTGTCCCTCCTCATCCCCCCTATCCCTCTACAGTCCCCATGTCCCTCCTCAGCACTCTGTCCCTCCTCAGCACTCTATCCCTCCTCAGCCTCCTATCCCTCTACAGTCCCCCTGTCCCTCCTCAGCCCCCCTATCCCTCTACAGTCTCCCCTGTCCCTCCTCAGCCCCCTATCCCTCCTCAGCCCCCTATTCCTCTACAGTCCCCCTGTCCCTCCTCAGCCCCCCCTATCCCTCTACAGTCCCCCTATCCCTCTACAATCCCCCCTGTCCCTCTACAGTCCCCATGTCCCTCATCAGCCCTCTATCGCTCCTCAGCCCCCTATCCCTCTACAGTCCCCCTGTCCCTCCGCAGCCCCCCTATCCCTCTACAGTCCCCATGTCCCTCCTCAGCACTCTATCCCTCCTCAGCCCCCTATCCCTCTACAGTCCCCTTGTCCCGCCTCAGCCCCCCTATCCCTCTACAGTCCCCCCTGTCCCTCCTCAGCCCCCCTATCCCTCTACAGTCCCCCTGTCCCTCCTCAGCCCCCCTATCCCTCTACAGCCCCCCTGTCCCTCCTCAGCACTCTATCCCACTACAGTCCCCCTCAGCCCCCCATCCCTCTACAGTCCCCCTGTCCCTCCTCAGTCCCCCTATCCCTCTACAGTCCCCTTGTCCCTCCTCAGCCCCCCTATCCCTCTACAGTCCCCCCCTGTCCCTCCTCAGCCCCCCTATGCCTCTACAGTCCCCCTGTCCCACCTCAGCCCCCCTATCCCTCTACAGCCCCCCTGTCCCTCCTCAGCACTCTATCCCACTACAGTCCTCCTGTCCCTCCTCAGCCCCCCATCCCTCTACAGTCCCCCTGTCCCTCCTCAGTCCCCCTCTCCATCTACAGTCCTCTTGTCCCTCCTCAGCCCCCATATCCCTCTACGCTGGTCCCCTAGGCCTCTTTTAATAGTAACTCTCAAGCAACCATAAACTACATTTATCCGGCATCTACCAATCTCCATGGGTGCCGGATAACTGAGAGTCTACTATATATATATATATATAATTGTATTTTGCATTTGCTCTTATACATGAGATCTTCGCGTAGCAAGTTGTGATCCCTGATCATGAGAACTTGCACAATAAAAATACAGAAACACACATTTTTCGGCTAGAAAAAAAAACAAATATATCCAAATAGTCTGCCAAACACCCCCAGTATACAGCATTGCTACCACATTCTCCAACACTTGTACAGCACTAAAGTTTATAAAAGGCTCTGCAAAATGAAAGGGGACCCATGCCACAGAAATCTGGTTCAAAACATATTTAATCCCTTGTGCTCCCAGCGGTGGCTGTGCTAGAGTTAAGTGGAGCAATGCAACCCACAAGCACACACATCACACAAGCCTGCGCCTCTAATCTGTTGTGACAATTCATTTGTACCTCCTGCTGTTCCTCCTCACAACTACTCATCAACCTTTACAGTCTTGAAGAAGTAAATCTGCCAGGCAGCTATGCAGCCTCCCTCGGCTGTGTAGGGTCTTGAACCACAACCATTACTGCATCAATTTGTTACACTTTAAAGACACTCAATGTCAACCTATAGTGCCAGCATGAGATAAATGGAGTCAGATTAACCTCATACAGAGTGGAGAAAAATAATGCAATCTCCTGTCTGCTTCCAGCCTGCAAGTCCTTGAGACTGACAATGTTTTCTATATTAGTGAGCGAGCCCAGAAGTAGTATAGGACACCCAGACCCTCCTAGGAAACATACTGGGTGCAAATCTTATAAGTCTAATGCCACATGCCAGCTACTAGTAATGTGCACAGAACACATCACATCTATGCTGAATAGTAAGGAGGGACCTATACCATATACTAGGGTAGAAACAATACTAAGTCATACCAAAAATACTAAGTCATACCAAAAATACTAAGTCATACCATCAGGGCAACACACTGGCACGTGCCACCACTGCTAAACAAATACATAAGGGTTACCTTATCATTAGGGATAAATAAGAGATAGGTGAAGAAGTAACGCTTGTAATCAGGAGTCTATGCCACATAGAAGAGTCATTATGGATATATATATATATATATATATATATATATATATATATATATATATATATAAAGATAGTAATATTACAATTACTAATATTTTTGATAAATGATATATTTGTATACAAATGCAAACTGGTTTATGAGAGAGATATACAACATATAATGATCTCTCTCTATTTATGTGCAATTATATGTCTATATATATATTTATATTTATAAAACAATTCTATCGGTATATTATTTAATTATCTCTGTCTCTCTATATATTTATTTTTGCCTATTATCTATCATTCTGTATCTATCACTATCTGTATTTCATATATCCAGCGGTGTGTGTGTATGGATATATATATATATATATATATATATATATATATATACACACAATTATACATATTTCTATATATTATATCAATCTTTCCATCTGCCACAAATTAGCTATCTCTCTATATCCATTTATATTGATCTATGTATATATATATATATATATATATATATATATATATATGTATCTTCTCCATTTTTATGTATCTATTTATCTATATCTATTCCTTTCCATGCCCTCTACCACTGTCCATCCCTATACATCTCTCTCCCTCTCTCTATGCCTGTCCATCCCTATACATCTCTCTCCCTCTCTCTATGCCTGTCCATCCCTATACATCTCTCCCCATCCCTATACATCTCTCTCCCCTATGCCTGTCCATCTCTATACATCTCTCCCCATACCTATACATCTCTCCCCATCCCTATACATCTCTCTCCCCTATGCCTGTCCATCTCTATACATCTCTCCCCATACCTATACATCTCTCCCCATCTCTATACATCTCTCCCCATCCCTATACATCTCTCTCCCCTATGCCTGTCCATCTCTATACATCTCTCCCCATCCCTATACATCTCTCTCCCCTATGCCTGTCCATCTCTATACATCTCTCCCCATCCCTATACATCTCTATACATCTCTATACATCTCTCCCCATCCCTATAGGCTATACATCTCTCTCCCCTATGCCTGTCCATCTCTATACATCTCTCCCCATCCCTATACATCTCTATACATCTCTATACATCTCTCCCCATCCCTATAGGCTATACATCTCTCTCCCCTATGCCTGTCCATCTCTATACATCTCTCCCCATCCCTATACATCTCTCCCCATCCCTATACATCTCTCTATCCCTCTTTCTCTCCTATAACTCCCTATACATCTCTCATCTATCTCTGTCCATCCCTATACATCTCTCCCCTATCCCTCTCTATACATCTCTCTCCTATCACTCCCTACACATCTATCTACACATTTTTCTCTTATACCTCTCTCTCTCCTATCCCTCTCTATTCATCCCTCTCCTATCTCTCTCCTATCCCTCTCTCTACTATCTCTCTATACTTCTCTCTCCTATGCCTCTCTATACATTCCTCTCTATACTTCTCTCTCCTATCTCTCTCCTACCCCTCTCTATACTTCTCTCTCCTATCTCTCTCCTACCCCTCTCTATACTTCTCTCTCCTACCCCTCTCTATACTTCTCTCTCCTATCTCTCTCCTACCCCTCTCTATACATCTCTCTCCTATCCCTCTCTATACATCTCCCTATACTTCTCTCTCCTATCCCTCTCTATACATCTCCCTATACTTCTCTCTCCTACCCCTCTCTATACTTCTCTCTCCTATCTCTCTCCTACCCCTCTCTATACTTCTCTCTCCTATCTCTCTCTATACTTCTCTCTCCTATCTCTCTCTATACATCTCTCTCCTATCCCTCTCTATACATCTCCCTATACTTCTCTCTCCTATCCCTCTCTATACATCTCCCTATACTTCTCTCTCCTACCCCTCTCTATACTTCTCTCTCCTATCTCTCTCCTACCCCTCTCTATACTTCTCTCTCCTACCCCTCTTTATACTTCTCTCTCCTATCCCTCTCTATACTTCTCTCTAATCTCCCTATACGTATCTCTTCTATCCCTCTCCTATCTCTCTCCTATCCCTCTCTATACATCTCTCTCCTATCCCTCTCTATACATCCCTCTCTATACATCCCTCTCTATACATCCCTCTCTATACATCCCTCTCTATACATCCCTCTCTATACATCCCTCTCCTATCTCTCTCCTATGCCTCTCTATACATCTCTCTCCTATCCCTCTCTTTACTTCTCTCTCCTATCCCTCTCTATACATCTCTCTCCTATCCCTCTTTATACTTCTATCTCCTATCTCTCTCCTATCCCTCTCTATACATCTCCCTATACTTCTCTCTCCTATCTCTCTCCTATCCCTCTTTATACTTCTATCTCCTATCTCTCTCCTATCCCTCTCTATACATCTCCCTATACTTCTCTCTCCTATCCCTCTCTATACATCCCTCTCTATACATCCCTCTCTATACATCCCTCTCCTATCTCTCTCCTATGCCTCTCTATACTTCTCTCTCCTATCTCTCTCCTATCCCTCTCTATACATCTCTCTCCTATCCCTCTCTATACATCTCCCTATACTTCTCTCTCCTATCTCTCTCCTATCCCTCTCTATACTTCTCTCTCCTATCTCTCTCCTATCCCTCTCTATACATCCCTCTCTATACATCTCTCTCCTATCCCTCTCTATACATCTCTCACATCTCCCTATTTACTCTCACAGCTGTGCTGTCCCAGTCACGCCTCTGCTGCCTATAATTGGTTTAGAATGCGGAAGGGATTCGCGTTCTATGAGCCTCGCTCCCAGCCAATGGCAGCGCAGAGTGAGGAAGAGAGACACAAAGCTGCCAGCCAATGAGCTTCCAGTAGAACGCCTGCCTGTCAGGCGTTAGGCGCTGGGGTATATAAGGCGGCACGGAGTGCGGCCGGACTCATTTCTGAGCTGATCGTTGGTGGAGCTTGTGTGGAATCCTTATAGACGACATGAAAGCGTACAGCCCCGTGAGATCTGTCAGAAAAAGCAGCTTAACCGAGCACAGCCTGGGCAGGAGCAAGACCCCGGTGGATGACCCCATGAGCCTGCTCTACAACATGAATGATTGTTACTCCAAGCTCAAGGAGCTGGTGCCCAGCATCCCCCAGAACAAGAAAGTCACCAAGATGGAAATCCTACAGCATGTCATCGATTATATCCTGGATCTGCAGATTGCTTTGGACTCACACCCCAGCATTGTCACCCTGCACCACCCCAGGATGGGGGCAAACAGCAGCAGGACACCACTGACCACCTTAAATACAGACATCAGCATCCTGTCCTTGCAGGTAACCATCATATACAGTGCATGATGTACTGCCCAATCACCAGCATGGGCACTATGGGTGGCAGCTCCTAGCATGGGCACTGTAGGGCAGCTCTTAGCATGGGCACCATGTATGGCAGCTCCTTGCATGGGGTGGCAGCCCCTGGCATGGGCACCATGTATGGCAGCTCCTAGAATGGGCACTATATGGCAGCGCCTGGCATGGGCACTATGTATGGCAACTCCTTGCATGGGGTGGCAGGTCATTGCATGGGCACTATGTGTGGCAGCACCTTGCATGGGCACTATGTATGGCAGCTCCTAGCATGGGGTGGCAGCCCCTTGCATGGGCACTATATGGCAGCCCCTTGCATGGGGTGGCAGGTCATTGCATGGGCACTATGTATGGCAGCTCCTAGCATGGTTGGCAGCCCCTTGCATGGGCACTAGGCACATCTAATCATGCCATCTCCTTACACATGTGTCTCTCTATTGCAGGCATCTGAATTATCAACAGAGTTCATCACGAATGACAGCAAAGCTCTTTGTCCTTAAACAAAATGGTGAGTGTCTGATTTCTCAATCTGTCTCTGTATAATAAGATTGTGCCCTTTGTACCTCCATAACCAGCATTTGTATAGATAATAAACATATGGGTGTATCTTGCCTTAATGAGTAAGAATAAGTAATGCTTTTTAAAATGCCAGCTAAATCTTCTTATTCTAAGTGGGAGGGGTCTCTGTAACTAATCCCTGAAACATGCAGTTTGTGGGCTCCTGTCATCGTTTTAACTAAGTGGCTGCATTTAATCAAATAATTGTTGCAAGCAGCAGACTGGCGCCTACATTCATTGCAGTTAAATAGATCCCTGGCTTTACCCCCTCCCTACAATCACCATCATATGTTCTGATTTAACATCTGCTTTGCTGGCCACATTAAGAACACCCCTTAATCCTTTAGTTTTTAAAATGCACTGTTGGTGGTCTTTATGTCGCACCCCTATAATTTATCTAAACCAATGCAGATTCCTTTATGTAAAGCATGCAACTGTAAATATCCACCTTAAGAATCTGTACTGTGATGGAATTATGTGAATTGATACATTGTATCAAAGTGTAGAAGCCAATAGAATTCTGTAACAATCCACCTTAATTCCATAACAATGCAAATAAATGGAAGTGTAGGTAGTGTTTGGGGGGGTTCTCTGCCCAGATCTGCTGCAGTATGTTTCTGCAGCAGGGAAGTGGTTAATCCCAGCTCCTGTGTACATCTGGACGCCTGGGTTTGCCCCAATGAGTGTTTGGTTAAATGCTCAGTGTGGCTTCCTCAGTGGCGCCAGTCTGTCTCCTGATCGCCTCCACTAAACCCTCCTCTTCTCAATCTCTTGCAGGTGTTCCTTGACTGTTTTTCTTTGCACATCATGGCTACAAGACTCCCTTTTTATTTCATTATTTGAATGCTGAATTTGTACAGCAAGCTTTGCTGGAAGAAGAGGGGGGATCATGTGGCTCATGAAAAGGGACTCACATCCACAATATTTTTTTTTTTTTTTTTAATTTACCCCCTACCCCCCCAACTTGATTCTCCAAACCAAGCTTCTTGGACTGCTTTTAGTTATTTATGAAAAGACTATATAATGACCTTTTCAACATGAGAAGGCTTGAATCTATTATCTCCTACATGGGGAGTGAAAGAAAATGTGCCACAAGGGACTTGCCACTTACCAACAGCATTTTTTTTATTTTATTTTTTTCTTCTATTACCTTTTTTAATAAAAGGTTGAAGCATCAAGGCAAGAAGATTGGAAATATTCAACAAAAATATATATATACTATCAGATTTACCATCAGGACTGAATGCTAATATTGTAAATAATCATTGTGAAAAAAAGACTCTATAATTTGAGTTATTTTCTCCCTTGTACAGTGGCAGGGATGTTTGTATTTCTGCAAATGTGTAATGATGTACTTTAATCATGCTAAACTTTTTATAAAAGTTTGGTTGTAAGCTTAACCTTTTTTTATACAGAATAAATCAATTGTGTTTATTGAACTGTGATTTGGTTTTTGTGTTTATTTTATATTAAAATATTCTCGCAGAGATATTCATTATTGTTTGTGCTGCATTATGAAAATATGTGGCTTGTAAATGAGTTGATTAGACATTAAAGCAACAAACTGATTTAACTTGTACATATAATAAAAATGAATATGTGCTATTGTGCAACTCAGGCTGGGGGTAGAAGTCATTGCATTCCTTAAGTAAATGATTGTCTAGGAGACTTTGAGCTGATATTAAAGTGCAAACTCACTGACTTAAGAGGTTTCTTATCCATCTATGTATTAAGAGCTTTACACTGACATCTACATAACTTGGTAATCTTTCTTAAAAGCTACTGCAAATGTATCTAATGCCCTGGGCTACCTGTGTCCTAATGTGGCAATGACCAGACCCTGGTATTGAGCTTTGGACCCATAGTCTCTGGGAGGGGGATAGGTCCAAATAACCATTATGTTACTGATTAAACTTTGGCTGCTCCTTGAAGTGCTGGGTTTCTCCTTCAGAATTGAATTATCCTGTAATAAGACTCTGTATTTTCCTAAATCCAATTGGAGAGATCTGGTATGTCCTCCCACCCCAGTCACAGATCTGCATTAGTGTCTTACTCTATTTTATGGCTACTATTACAGTCCAGTTCTGGATTTGTACCAGAAAGCAGCCACATTTCTACAACTTCTCACTGCTTTCTAGCCAATGGCTTCCATGGGGCCACACTGACTACATCCAGGTACAGAATAATATATATATATATATATATATATATATATATATATATATATATATATATATATATATATTAATATGCAAAATAACCCATAAATGGGATCCTATGGTGACTGTCTGCATTTAGTATATATGATCTGTGCTCTAATCCATGAATGATATTAATCAACTTGCTAATTGGCTCTGAAGGTGTTGATGTATTGCCAGACTAGTTTTAAAATATTTTTAATAAAAAAAAGTTAAGGTTTTAGCTCTTCAAGGTAAAAGTCCTGTGCTGCTGCTAGACTGGTGTGTGAGGGGTTAAGGCTGGGAGGACTCTTACTGTGAAAGCAAGCCTGCTCACCTGTGTGTGTAACACTTTAACCTGAGTTAAACAGGTGTCTGGGAGGCGCCGCACAGTCTGGGACAGCTGCCCTTCCTTGCCCTTGACACAAAATCCATCTCCCAGAGCCAGCTCTGATCCTCTAATACAAACAGTGCACTGGCCATGCATGGCTACCAGGGCCCTGACTAGTAGCCCCAGCCTGGGAGACCACAGTATGGGATCACCATGCACATTATACAGAGGATATTAAAGGAAAACATTTAAGTTAATACATTTTTGTAAAAAAAAAAAAAAGTTAACACACTTTGTGAGTGTGTATGTATATATTTATATATATTTTTTTTTTTTTACATAATTTACACACTCAATCTTGGACTACTTGGATCACAAGTCAGGACCTCACTCCAACACCAGACCCAGAGGAAGAATTCTAGATATTCTATTTAACAAACAGAGCATTTAAGATTATTATGGGGATCTTTGGGAGAGAGTGATATTATATTTTTTATTTGCTTCTGTTAAAATCTTCAATAGCCGGAAACAATTCATGTTGGTTGAAATAAGGTAATATCAATATGACTCTAAATATACATATATTTATTTTTTAATGCAACCATTTGGTTACATTTATTTATAATTACAAAGAGAGTTACAACAGGCAAGATATTGTATCAAGTAATAATGCACATGCAGAGCTTTTGTAGCTATATTTCTAACTTTGCTATATATAGCTATATATATATATATATATATTTTTTTTTTCTAGTGTATGTAATGGGATACAATCAATAAATATCTGCTCAGTCTGGTAATAAATGTTATTTCTGGGTTTAGAAGTCTATTTAGCCCCATTCTTACAAATGTATGTTGCAGCACCCAATATAGGTAGATAGATATACATACCATTCTCACTATTTTCCAACCTAAAATAATGACCCACCTCATATACACCCTGCCCAGTGTGACCAATCTCATATACACCCTGCTCAGTGACCCACCTCATATACACCCTACCCAGTGTGACCACCTCATATACACCCTACCCAGTGTGACCCACCTCATATACACCCTACCCAGTGTGACCAACCTCATATACATCTTACCCAGTGTGACCCATATCATATACACCCTGCCCAGTGTGACCCATATCATATACACCCTGCTCAGTGTGACCCACCTCATATACACCCTGCCTAGTGACCCACCTCATATACACCCTGCCCAGTGTGACCCATATCATATACACCCTGCTCAGTGTGACCCACCTCATATACACCCTGCCCAGTGTGACCCATCTCATATACACCCTGCCTAGTGACCCATCTCATATACACCCTGCCTAGTGACCCATCTCATATACACCCTGCCCAGTGTGACCCACCTTATATACATCCTGCCTAGTGACCCACCTCATATACACCCTGCCCAGTGTGACCCATCTCATATACATCCTGCCTAGTGACCCACCTCATATACACCCTGCCCAGTGTGACCCACCTCATATACACCCTGCCCAGTGTGACCCATCTCATATACACCCTGCCCAGTGTGACCCACCTCATATACACCCTGCCCAGTGACCCATCTCATATACACCCTGCCCAATGTGACCCACCTCATATACACCCTGCCCAGTGACCCATCTCATATACACCCTGCCCAGTGTGACCCACCTCATATACACCCTGCCCAGTGTGACCCACCTCATATACACCCTGCCCAGTGTGACCCATCTCATATACACCCTGCCCAGTGTGACCCACCTCATATACACCCTGCCCAGTGACCCATCTCATATACACCCTGCCCAGTGTGACCCATCTCATATACACCCTGCCCAGTGTGACCCACCTCATATACACCCTGCCCAGTGTAACCCACCTCATATACACCCTGCCCAGTGTGACCCATCTCATATACATCCTGCCTAGTGACCCACCTCATATACACCCTGCCCAGTGTGACCCACCTCATATACACCCTGCCCAGTGTGACCCACCTCATATACACCCTGCCCAGTGTGACCCACCTCATATACACCCTGCCCAGTGACCCATCTCATATACACCCTGCCCAATGTGACCCACCTCATATACACCCTGCCCAGTGACCCATCTCATATACACCCTGCCCAGTGTGACCCACCTCATATACACCCTGCCCAGTGTGACCCATCTCATATACACCCTGCCCAGTGTGACCCACCTCATATACACCCTGCCCAGTGACCCATCTCATATACACCCTGCCCAGTGTGACCCATCTCATATACACCCTGCCCAGTGTGACCCACCTCATATACACCCTGCCCAGTGTAACCCACCTCATATACACCCTGCCCAGTGTGACCCACCTCATATACACCCTGCCCAGTGTAACCCACCTCATATACACCATGCCCAGTGTGACCCAGCTCATACACACCCTGCCCAGTGTGACCCATCTCATATACACCCTGCCCAGTGTGACCCACCTCATATACACCCTGCCCAGTGTGACCCACCTCATATACACCCTGCCCAGTGACCCATCTCATATACATCCTGCTCAGTGTGACCCACCTCATATACACCCTGCCCAGTGACCCATTTATATACTTCATACCTACACAATGATGGTGTCAGTCTGAAATAGGGGATTCAAAGTATTCAGAAAAAAAGGTAATTATATAGCAGCCATTTGTGATATGTATATGTGTGTGTGAGAGAGATAAATTATACTCATTAATATATTTATATAGATTCATAATTACTATCTATCTATCTATCTATATATATATATATATATATATATATATATATATATATATATATATATATATATATATATATATATATATATATATAATTAAAATGTAGAATAATACAGTACCATTGTAACAATTCTTCTGCAAAAAGCAAATTTATTAAATAACTTAATAGATTATTAATTTTAAGGGTCAATATATATATATATATATATATATATATATATATATATATATATACACTTAAAATTAATATATATACACACTCACATAGATATATAGATCAGTTCTGCGATATTCTTTTAATTGTTGAGAAGACATTTGCTAACTCTCCAGTCCCTGATCAGCCTGCATCCTTGTGACTTGGTATTTAAGACACTGAGGAGCTCCTGAGTTTCTTGGTCCATTCTGCTGCAGCACCTCCTGCACAGATCACTTAAGTAGCTCTCTGGCTTCCTCTAGCGGCACATTGGTGAAGTGCAGCTGGTTCCTTCTCATTAACCCCCTCCTGCCCAGCATGTAGAGGCTTCTGTTTCAGCTGATAAACAGTTTGATCTCCTTCCTGTTCTGCTAATCTGGAAGCAGGCCTGCAATGTGTTGAAGGAGGCTCAGAGCTGCTTGCTGAGCCTTTTCTTGACAATGTCCCCAGTAAGATATATCAGATCACTAAGCTGCAGTCAGTGTATATTTAGGTAAACGTTTCCTGGAAAGGAAAGAAAGGAAGAAGAATAGAAAGAGAGTCTCTATTTCCTATAGTGCTGCTGAGAAGAGATCTGGATACAGGGCAATCTATATCATGTATACACATAATACTCTACCAGCCCTATGTATGTAATAATGTGCTATTATTAGTATTATTTTACATTAAATGACCACCGCAGCGCCATAGTGACATTATGTTTATATGAACAACCTGATGTGATCATCAGAAATGATTTAGAAAGTAATAAATAAATAAATACATAACGCCATTGCTGCTTTGGATTTCCATAACATTTCTCCAGTTCTATTGAAATAATGCTGGGACTTTATTTAGAACTAAATAGAAGAGTAACCCCAAGCAGGCCACGTCCAGGCGTTTTTTATTATCCAGTTATTGCTGATAGTGGTGGATACAAGTCCTGATACCATCTTGTAAATACAATGTAACACTACAAAGTGTCTAAGGAATTATTTTGGATATACTTCTATGCTCCTTGTATGCTCCTTGAGGAGTCCCCTTAGGGTATTAGTGTTACAATCTGACAGGAGATAACGTCACAATTGTCTTGAGTCAAGGACTTTTGAAGTAACATATTTCTATATAGGGCCACTACAAGATGTTTGTGTATCTAAGATGCTGGATAAGAGGTGTCTTTAGTTATCTACTAGTCTTGGTGTGAATATATTGAGCGTCTTCATGTGTTAGCACTTCCCAGAGCCACCTGACCAGGATCACATAGAAGAGAACGCATGAACACAACAATCATCATCTAGGCGGAGGAGTAGGCCAAGATGGAGCCCAGGACACTAGAGGACGCGCTTCTATGGTCCGGGCTGGCAGAGATGATAATGTTGTTAGTTTGGGAAATACGTCACAAAATGGGAAATCTCCCCAAACTTCAGTTTAATAAATCTGTTTAAACAGCCAATTAAAGTAATTATTATTACTGTCCACTAGTAACTTGCCCCTCATAAATGATGGTATCATATAGTCTGTTCTGTCTC